>BMAU01017308.1:1212500-1737500 GCA_019973935.1 Trichonephila clavipes | reverse complement strand
CGGATGAGGGTGTTCTTGTTTGTCGGAGGATATTTTCAACCAGCAACTTGCCTCCCCAAAGCAGCCCACACATTTTCAATGGGGTATAGATCTGGAGAACGCGCTGGCCATACGAGACGTTGAATACCCTCGCTGTCTAGACAATCCTGAACAGTGAGTTTTCGATGACATGTTGCGTTGTCGTCCATAAAACAAATTTATCACCGACAGCACCACGGAAAAGACGAACATGAGGAAGTAGAAGGTCATCAATGTATCGTTGGCCCGTCATAGTCCCATTCGCAACCACATGTAGGCGCGTGCAGCCATTGATCATGATGCCGGCCCACACCATGATACTGCATGTCGGATATCGGTCCTTTTCCTGGATATTTTCTGGACGATAAGCAGTACCACTCTCGCGCCAGATCAGTTGGCGTCTACAATCGGATGACAGACTGAACCTACTTTCATCTGAGAATAGTACGCAAGCCCAGTCCTGTTCAGTCCAATTGTGATGCTTACGACACCATTGCAAATGGGCAGTACGGTGCTGTCTGGTCAATGGGACACACACAATAGGTCTGCGTGCGTATAGTCCTCCTCCCCTCAAACGTCTGACAACAGTTTTTCGAGAGATCTGCTTTCCTGAGGCAGCAAGAAACTGATTTGCTACCTGCTGAGTTGTGGTGCGCCTGTTCCTTTTTGCTGATAGGACGATCTATCTGTCTTCTGCAGGCGTCGTACTTCTAACACGACCTCCCCCGTGCCGTCTACTACACATTCCAGTAGTTTTAAATGACTTCCACAGCCGTGAAACAACGCTGTGAGCGATGTCGAACTCCCTGGCAACATCTGTTATTTTTTGCCCTTCTTCGATCTTTCCAACAATTCGGCCACGCATAAAATCATCTATGTGTTGTCGGGAAGACATGCCAAAAATTTTAAGTTCGTCTATTAAATCTTTCCTGTAAAACTTTGACTTGAAACAGCAACTGTCCACACGCGTCAAAACTTTTAAAGCTCTTATGAACGCTATCACGTGATGAACAGACGTGGAAAAAAATTTGCATACTCATACTTCTTCTTACTAATACCCCGCACTTATTCTAATTGTCCACATTTTGCTTCCTTTCATTTTGTGGTTGCTATGGATGATAGTGTTATCCGTCCTTAGCAATTGTCCAGCAGTGTATGTGTATATATATAATGTATATATATATATATGTATGTATATATATATGTATATGTGTGTGTATATATATATGTGTATATATATGTGTGTGTATATATATATATATATATATATGTGTGTGTATATATATATATATATATGTGTGTGTATATATATATATATATATATATATATATATATATGTGTGTATATATAATATATATATATATATGTGTGTATATATATAATGTATATATATATAATATGTATATATATATATAATATGTATATATATGTATATATATGCATATATATGTATATATATGTATATATATAATCCATAATATATATATATATATATATATATATATATACACAAAATAGCTATAGGACTTAAGTATAACTATTGTAGATAGGAAATATTAGGCACAGTAGTACATTAACAAACTCCTGGCCTTAGGAACCAAGAATATTTATTTATAGGGAGAGAGTAAATCAATAGTAGGAATTGAGAAAAACGAGGTGCTAGTTTGATATGACGGTGCAAGGCACCTAGCGGTATCAAACCGTCAGGAAGATAATTTTAATCAATTGCTTAGAAATACAATGTAATATAATTTAAAAGAAAAATATAAAAAGAGATTGAGAATGACCAAGATCAATCAATAAATTATGAACAACATTATATAATAAAAAGTAACATGTACTAATAATATTATGCAGTATTTAGTAATCGTATAAATTAATAGTGATTATATATAATATTCATATAGTCTGATGTAATAATAATCATTATATATAATAATAATCATAATATAATTTAATAGTAATTATATAAAAATAATAATCATCGTATTGTAATATTACAAAAATTATACATAGCAGTACTCATATAACACAAAATTATAAATAAATAACATATTAATAATTATAAATAAATAACAAAATAATAATTATAAATAAACAGCATGTAATAACATTTATAAGTTAATAAAAAAGCAATTATCAATAACTTATATTATGATTATATATTATAATAATTGTTTCTTTTATATATTATTAACAAATTAAATTGATAATCTTTATATATAAAAGCTTCTGTGCGCGTGCATGTGACTAAACTCGTCCTAAGCGGCTGGATCGAATTTGAGGAAATGTTTTGTGTGGGTTCAAGTGGATTCGAGAATGGTTTAGATTCACAATTTGGTCCGATATCACAATTAGTTAAAAATAAATTAATTAAAAATATTAAAAATATTCAACTCAATATTCACCTGCATTGTTGTAACAACGTTATTGTTATAAAAATGATGTAAGGTGGCGTCGAAAATCGATTTTTAACCAAACTGGTTACACCGGGTCCTCATTGTTACAAAATAGCAGACGAATCATGTTTTTTAGAGTTTTTAATTAATATCTTTTCGAATAATCTCTACATATATAATCTTTCTGTGCGTATGTATGGGACTAAAATCCTCTTTTAAACGGCTGGACCGATTTTGACGACATTTTTTTGTGTGAGTTCAAGTGGATTCGAAAATGGTTTAGATTCACCATCCGATCCAAAATTGCAATTATTTAAAAAGGTATTAACAAAAAATTTAAAATGCATAATTGTTTTACTCGTGTGTGCCGTTTATTCTTCTAATGCGTGGCTAGAAAAAAAGAGAAATAAGAGAAGAGAATTTTCCGCTATTTTCGCCATTTTTAAAATTGCAATATAATGTTACTATCAAAATCAGACAAAAAATAATTACAGAATCGAAAAGATTATTCATTTCGCTACGATACGGTGTATATATCTCTATATACAGTTCTTCTGTGCGCGTTTAGTGGTGTGATAGTTAGGAGAGGTGGGTGCCAGCTCAGGTGTCGTCCACGTCACTTGACTATGGTTCAAAATTACGTTGTCCGTCGCCAAAAGCCCTCGTGTAGCTGAACAGTGCGACGTTACTATTCAATCAATCAATGAATCTGTGCGCGTTTATGTTACTGAACTCCTCCTAAACGTCTGGACCGATTTGGATGATATTTTTTGTGTAGATTCAAGTGAATTCTAGAGTGATTTAGATTCACAATTCGTTCCGATATCGCAATTAGTTAAAAAAGCGCCAAAATGATGAAAGGACGCCCTAGATTGTTCATAAAAAAATAATGGGAAATATTCTTGAGGCCACTATTTTGAGCGGCAAACTTCAAGTTAAAGTTGCAGTTCTTCTACAGATCGCAATGATTCTTTCAGACTCACCTACCCATTGTTTGTAATTTCCAATTCGCTTGGCATTTGCTATGTCCATTAATAAGACACAAGGTCAGACAATGGCAATTTGTGGCTTAGATTTAGAAAACCTTTGCTTTTCGCACGGCCAATGATCATTTGCATATCCGAGGTTTGGCAAACAATCGTATTTGTTTGTTTATATCCCTCAAGGATTATCCAAACACATTGTACATTCAATGGCATTACGATAAATTTATTTTTTGTGCATTAAAAAAATATACCTATTATGAAAATAGCTCGAAGGTTATCTTTTTTGCACTTTAATTAAAACACGTTAAAGTTTATATTTAGAATAGCTTCTGTATTCAACTTAGTTCATAGTAAATACATATTCACGGGGGCCGTGGGTAGCTTAGCGGTTAGAGCATCGGACTTCAGACCCGAAGGCCTGGGTTCGATGCCCGATGCCACCAAATATCTTTCGAGAACACACAGAGTAAGTGCTCGTTAAATCAGTGGGTCCGAAAGTTGTGTGGGATGAATCACAAATGCAGGGGACTGGAGAATATTTCCCTCCCCTTCAGTTCCATGTCTAAATTGGGAAGGCGAAGATAAGTTGTGCCGGCATCTATCGTCCCTTCCAGGAATTTCGCCGAGCTAATTCGTACTGTCACCTGTGTGGTGCTCAAGATCTAGGCCAACGACAAGCGTGCTTCTAGCCCCTTGCCACGATGAATTTCGTGGGCCTCGATCTGACTACGTCAGACAGGCGGCATTAGCCACAACAACACATACTCACGCGCAATCGATGGGTTGAATTGTGGTAACTGTACATTTGTTGATGTCAGGTATTGTAATAACTTTCTTTATAAAAAAATTCATCAAAATGGTCCAGATTGTTACAACTGATTCAAAAAAGTTTGTTATTTTCGTATTTAGGACAACGTCTGTCGGGACCGCTAGTATATATTAAAATTTATAATGAATACCCATTAAAGTATACTAAAAACTTACAATATTCCAAAAACTGCAAACATAACAAGGTAACCATCTGTGGTAATGTTATCGACCATCTTGGTGAACATAAACAACAACTTGGCGCGTGCCCCGTGACATCAAACTAGTTCCAAAAAAGATGAACTTTTTATAGCAAGGTTAGGTAGTTTTTTTCCAAGGTAGGGGCTATTTATAATTTTTTCAAGATATTGCGGTCTACTAGTAGCGTAGGTGTGGTGAGTTAATAGAAAAAGTTCTTCAATATTTTTTTTTTTTTTTATAATTTAAGCATAAATACGGAATATGTACGTACAACTAAATAATTACAATAAAACGTAATCTTTTAATTCCGCATTTAAAGCAAAATGCAAGATACAAACATAATAATAGCCACAAATATAACAACATCAAACGATGGATTTATTATCAAGGAATTATAAATACATTAAATAATAATCGTTTTCATATGAAGTTAATTATCGTAGTTATAATCAGTAGAATTATTCTGCATTGTGTCGGCCAATATTTAATATACGTGAGTATCAGTATATAATTACTAACTGCAAATCTTGCACTAGCTTCTAAGAGGCCGTGTATGAGACAGGAACGATATGTTTTCTTAATTACATTTATCGTTGATTCACACAGGTAGGTAAGAACAAAGAACGATGTTAATTGAAATACTTTTTTAAAATTAATAACTTTACTGCGTCCTTTAGATTTCAAAAGTTATTCTTAGGTTCTAAGCAGCGTGCTTTTCAAATCGTGTCATTTTTAAGGAGAAAAAATTCGTTTTTTCCTCAAGGGATATATTGAATAGATAATTCATTTTTTTCGGTTACGACTACTAAATGAACATTGCCAAGTGGGTAACACATGAATGTATCAATTGGTTCTAGTTTCAGAAACTCTTGAGAAAGTCTCTCAAATTTAGAGTGAAGTTTTACTATTTTATGGTAATAAGAGTATTTCTCTGTGTTTCTTTCAGTTTATGTGAATTAGGTCAGCGTTTCTCAAACTGTGTGGGGGGTGATAACTTTTCGAGGGGGGGTGAGCATATTGAAAATTTAAAAACAAAAGATTATTTTTTAAAAAAAATCAATAATCTACAGTAAATAAATAAAAAAAAACATTCTGGCATAATAAAAAAAAGGAAATACACATTTACACTGATATTATACGCTTATAAATGTATCAGTTTACAGCATGTTTTTTTTATAATTAATTTAACAATACCAAGTTAAGAACAAGTTTAATAATTACCAATAACCCCCCATGGGATTCTCATATATATAAATAAATACAAAAATTAACATTTACATTAATAACTTAACTGCTTATAATTAATCCCTTTACTGCTGATATGAAAAGTTACGCAATTCGCTCCCCAACACGACCATTTTCCACGTAAACGAGCGCATGTGATGTATTGGGGGAGTGTAGAAAAGGAATAAATAAGCAAATCTTCTAAAATAAGTAAATCCTTCGCAATGTCCTTTTATTGCATTCCATATCCTTCCTAATAATTTTATGGATAGTAGTGCACTGAAATGATCGTATTTCAGAAAGACGTATATATACGTCCGAGGAATTTAATGCACCGGTTAAGTGAGACGTATATATACGCTGATTAAGATGTTAAGTCGTATTGTACCTTCAGCATCAAATTATAGTATTATTGAATTTCTGCAATGTTATTTGTATGGAAGGGGGGCGAGATGAAAATTATGATTCAATATTGGGTCGCAAATATTGAAATTTTGAGAAGCACTGTCTTAGATTTCTGTGGATGCGGCCACCCCAAAATGTTTTAATGGTCTATTTGTCGATCGCGATCAACTTAATGCCTATCCTTGTTGTATAGTTATCAAAAAAACCACAACTTTAATCACACACACATTTTATTATTCTTAGTTGGCAAGTTTGGCCTAAAATAATTGAACAATATAAGGAAAATAAGGATATCAAACACACAAGCCTTTACCCATCATCCCTTTGTGTTGCCATTAGCTATTCACTTCTGCAATAATTTCCTACCGTCTACATTTGTGTAACAATAACTTCTCTTTATTCAACAACCAAAAGAAAATCACAGCAATGGTAAAAATACTACTAGGATTTTGTAAAATCCCTCAAAAGGTTGTTAAACTTTTAAGACTTTAATTATCTTTCTTAAAGACCAAAATGTTCAAAGAATTTATTAAAGGATATTAACTTTTTACATGATTTTATTCTTTTTAAATACGGTACTTGACTATAAATAAGATCTAATGGATTATTTAAAAAGTTAATTGATTCTCATGTATTTAGAAAAATGTTGCAATGAATGATAAATTATACTTAGTGGAAATATTTTAAGAGAGTTTTACCATGCGTTTAACTATGAATTTCTAGATATTATAAATGAATACTATTTATATATATATATATTATTTGTTGTAATACAAAATGTCTTTTCTTCATTCCTTTGTTCATAAAAAAATAGTTTAAATGTAATTATTTAAGTAATTATGCTGTTCATATCTAGGTGTCAGATATGTTTATGTGCATCTGATTTGTTTGTTATATCATCGAATTAAAGAAATGAGTAAGTAGAATAAGTTTACTGTATTTAATCAAATGTAATAAACAAAAAAAATACCATAAAAACGTTTAATTTAAAAATCTTACAAAATATATTCTATGAATTTCTTTCTGTGTTTTACTATTGTTCATTGAAATGTCTCTTCTACAAGTATATTACACAATTCCATCTATTAGTTTACTCTCTCCCCAAATATATATATATATATATATATATATATATATATATATATATATATATATATATATATATATATATATATATATACTGCTGGACAATTGCTAAGAACGGATAACACTATCATCCATAGCAACCACAAAATGAAAGGAAGCAAAATGTGGAAAATTAGAATAAGTGCGGGATATTAGTAAGAAGAAGTATGAGTATGCAAATTTTTTTCCCACGTCTGTTCATCACGTGATAGCGTTCATAAGAGCTTTAAAGGTTTTGACGCGTGTAGACAGTTGTTGTTTCAAGTCAAAGTTTAACAGGAAATATTTAATAGACGAACTTAAATTTTTGGCATGTCTTCCGGACATCACATAGATGATTTTATGCGTGGCCGAATTATTCGAAAGATCGAAGAAGAGCGAAAAATAACAGATGTTGCCAGGGAGTTCGACATCGCTCACAGCGTTGTTTCACGGCTGTGAAAGTCATTTAAAACTACTGGAATGTGTAGTAGACGGCACGGGAGAGGTCGTGATAGAAGTACGACGCCTGCAGAAGACAGATATATATCATCCTATCAGCAAAAAAGAACAGGCGCACCACAGCTCAGCAGGTGGCAAATCAGTTTCTTGCTGCCTCAGGAAAGTAGATCTCCCGAAAAACTGTTGCCAGACGTTTAAAGGGAAAAGGACTATACGCACGCAGACCTGTTGTGTGTGTCCCATTGACCAGAAAGCACCGTACTGCCCGTTTGCAATGGTGTCGTGAGCATCACAATTGGACTTAACAGGACTGGGCATGCGTACTATTCTCAGATGAGAGTAGGTTCAGTCTGTCATCGGATTGTAGACGCCAACTGATCTGGCGCGAGAGTGGTACTGCTTATCGTCCAGAAAATATCCAGGAAAAGGACCGATATCCGACATGCAGTATCATGGTGTGGGCCGGCATCATGATCAATGGCCGCACGCGCCTACATGTGGTTGCGAATGGGACTATGACGAGCCAACGATACATTGATGAAGTTCTACTTCCTCATGTTCATCTTTTCCGTGGTGCTGTCAGTGAGAAATTTGTTTTTTTGGACGACAACGCAACATGTCATCGAACACTCGCTGTTCAGGATTGTGTAGACAGCGAGGGTATTCAACGTCTCGTTTGGCCAGCTCGTTTTCCAGATCTAAACCCCATTGAAAATGTGTGGGATGCTTTGGGGAGGCAAGTTGCTGGTTGAAACTATCCTCCGACAAACAAAAACACCCTCATCCGTGCACTCACAGAGGAATGGGATAAATTGCCTCAACAGCTGCTGAATAATGTTGTGCAAAGTGTGGTACGACGTGTTGACTCCACGGTGGACATATCCCGTACTGATACCTTTCTTTAAGGTGCCTGCTGACTTTGAGATGCATTGTTCCATTTCTCCGTACGCAGATCAAATGAACATTTTTTTTCCTTTCAGATGTTTCACAGCTTTTGTACTTTCCAGAACAATAAATGTTCTTTATTCTAATGTCTGAATAGTATGGCAAATATATTTTATCTTATTAGGTCTCATGTCTCGCTTAATGTTATGCTACATAGCAATTTGTGATCCGTCCTTAGCAATTGTCCAGCAGTGTATTTCGATAATCAGAATTTTTTTGCTTTCCCTTCTGTATCTAAACATTGTCGTGTTAGAATTTTTAAAACTCGAATTTTTTGGAACTCTAAATATAAGAATTTATTTCGTACAGCAAAACGAAATATTCATGCTTCCGATAGTATAGATGAAAATCAAAGAGATAAGGATTTTGGTAACATATTAGAAAACAGGTTTTTCAGAGATATTCATGCTTTAAAACTAATAATAGTAATAATATTCGTTTAGCGAGAATTTCAAAAGCTAAACGCAGAAAAAGAGTTACTAGAGACATGTCAACCCTCAAGAATTCTATGTTAGAATTAGCTGTTAAATTTGATGATAACTACAACACAGGCTTAATTAAATCGTTTATGTTTGGCTTGAATAAAACTAAAATTAAAATTATGACAGATATTTTAAGCAGATATAAATTTCGAGATTCTCATGGTATGCATATGATTCGAGACCTTAATAACTATTTAGTACAAAAAATGAATATTAAATTAGATGCAAGTGAAAATTACTCTACAAAATATTGTACATTATTATTTATGAATAAATCCTTTAACAAAATTAATTTTTCAAGTATATTTCAAAAATATCAATCCTTTTTTCCTATTAAAAATATTATTATTAAAAAGGCTTTCAAATACAACAAGAAATTAGGTAGATTTATATTTAATTAAAATCAAATCTCGGAGCTTCTAAGTTCAGAATCATGTAGATGCAATCTATATCGAGACTATATTGATGATTATCATCAGCACGTTGTCACAGGAGACCTTAGCATCGTGAAAGATGATTTGTTAAGAAATTTTATGGAAAAAGGTACCGGTTTTAGACTGATGATCACAAAAAATAAATCTAACGTTATGAAACAAATCATAAAAGATTTAGATAAATTCTACCTTAAAATGGCAATTAAATACGGAATGCCGATTGAAGCATTCAATCAATTTAGATCTTATGTTGCAACAGAAATTCGGGAATTAGATTTTACTGGTGAAAATGAAATTATGTATAAAGATCTTAAATCATCAATAGTAAATATCCAAAATGACTTCGTTATTACATATGTTGATAAGGTCTCTGCTAATTATGCCATAATTTGTAAATATTTTTACAGTAAAATATTAAGTAACCACATTTTAAATAATAATTCATTTCAAAAATCAATTCACAATAATAGAGAAGATGGTAATCGTATTTTAGCTTTTAACAAAAGACTGAATATTCATCTAAATAATATTAAATATCCAAGTATTTTTTAACACCAAAATTTCATAAAAGCCCTATAAAATTCCGTAGTATCACTAATGGATACAATACATATATCACGAAGTCTGGGAAGATCTTACAATCTCTTCTTCAAAATCTAATTGATAATTTACAAAACACGGCAATTATTAAAAATAGCTTAGAGATTGCTAGAGTTACTAAGGATATGATGATTTTTTCTATGCATGGTTTTGATTTCGAGGACCTTTTTAATTCTATAGATATTGACGATATGATTAAGGTCCTACAGTTAATTTATGATAAATATGAATTATATACTTCAATGAAAAAAGAAAAATTTGATATTCTTGTTAACCTCGTATTAAAAGAAAATTTCATTACATTTGATCATAATATTTATAAACAGATCAAAGGATTACCTCAGGGTGGTCCAGCTAGTAATTGTTTAGCGAACCTATATTTACATTTTTTTGAAATAGATCATGTTGTAAATGATTCTTACTTATTATATCATCTATATAATGATAAATTAATTTTTGGTAAAAATAGTGAATACAAACCAAATATTACATTCTACCCTGATTATCTCAAGCTCCTTAAAACTAACTTCAACTCTAATAGGGTGTAATTCTTGGATTTAGACTTGCATCTTATTAACAATAATGTAGTCAGTAACATTTTTGACAAAAGAGATTCGTTTAAGTTCCATATAATGAAAATTCCCGTATGGAACAGTAATTTACATATATCAATTTATAGAAATATCATTTTGAATTTTTTATTTAGAAATGATAACTTAACTACCCACAAAATAGATAAATACAATAATATAAAAAATTTTTTTCAATGTTGTTTAGATCATGAATACCCTTTTAATTTCTTGAGATCTTATATTCATCACAAATACATTAACAGGCTTGCTACTTCGAATTCCAAATCCACCACACAACAATAGGTTTTCAAAGTCAGCATGTTAGTGGTCTTGCTGTGAAGATTATATCATAACACTCATATCATAGTTTACATTTTTCCACACACATCTTGAACATCTTACACATTGTTGACAACCAACCAAATTAGAGCCTAGCAAATATACATTTTTGACAATCAACCAATTCAAATTTTACCATATTTGATTGTCGTCATTTTATACTTGTCTTTTCTGGCTGGTTTAAAAGTCAGTTTAAAAGATGTGGTTATGTATTTTCGAATTTTTTAACTTAGTGAATAATTGACTTTCATTAATGGCAAGATGCTTGTTTCTCTTCGTAAAAGCTTTGTGAGTAAAGAAATTTTGTTAAATTGATTTTTGAATGATACTTTTCTTATGTAATTGTTTTAGCATTTTTCTACTTTTCTTACATAATTATTTTGTGATTTTGTGATTTTTCTGCATTAAGAGTTTTGGGAGAGTTTGTTACATAATAGTAGTGATTGGTTCTATCATGCTCTCTGAGTTATCCATACTCTGAAGTTTTGTTTATTTTATTTTACTTGATTTTCCTACCGAGTTGCAAAGGGGGAAGGTTGGTGCCTTTAAACTAGTTTAACCCCACTTATTCGGTCCTAAGTCCGAAATTGCTTTCTGACTCGCTAGGTTCTGCTTTTTTGTAGTTCTTTTATTTCTCTATAATTTTGTTCTTCATGTTCTGCTTTTATATTTTTATTATGCTATTTCTTGTTATGTTCTTTATCTATTATTTCTTGTTTTTGATAAATAATACATATTTCTTTTATATATATATATATATATATATATATATATATATATATAAGGATAATTAAATTAGATTAAAAATTAAATTCCCTATCTAGCACTTAACTCATCTGTCTCAGTCCCCATCGTCAAGTATCAAACTAATCACCCATTTACTTCTTCCGAACATATGGCCTAGCCAATAAACATGTCTAATTCCAGATCGTTAGATTTAATAGTCAACATATGTCAGCATTAACTTGCAAGCACCTTCTTCAAAGCAGCGATACTTACCATATGTTTTTCAAGTGTTATCCACTTGAAACCCCCACCATGGCGTGCTTTTTCCTCCCTGCTCGCAATCAGAACAGATGTACAAATGAATGAATAAAGGTCGTCTTTTCACTTTTCTAACTTTAATTTGATTCTGTCTTAAAAATCATGACATATATATATATATATATATATATATATATATATATATATATATTATATATATATTTTATATATATATATTTTATATATTATATATATATATATATATATTTATATATATTATATATATATTTTATATATATTTTATATATATATATATATATTATATTATATATTTTATATATTATATATATATATATATATATATTTATATATATTATATATATATATTTTATATATTATATATATATATTTTATATATTATATATATATTATATTATATATATATATATATATATATATATATATATATATATATATATATATATATATATATATATATATATATATATATATATATATATATATATATTTCTGAGAAGAATGTGATTTCATTTTATAAGAATAATAAATTTAATTAATGAAAAATAGTAACAAAAAATAGTTCAGCAACATACATAGAAAGGAAAATGGAAAGTTGCAAGGAAAATTGTTTTATATTTTATACTTAATATTGTGATTCTGTCATATGTTTATACATATTTATATTGATTGTAATTATTTAATAAAAATAAACTAAAATATAATTTTCTTTGTTGACCGAAGTAGGAATTGACTTTATTTTTTTTGTATAACTTATTTGTAATTGAATTTATTATTTTAACTAATAACAATTAACTCTAGCTTGATTCTTTCTGTTTCTTTGCTTTGGGTCAGAAATTTTAATATGCAGTATTTTAGCGTCAGTTACATTTTAAATTTATTGTATTTTCCAAGCTGCATATCATTGTCTTAATGATTATTTTGTGGAGTAAACACATACACACACACAAAATTGTTGCGTGGCAACATGTTATAAACAAAGTGTAATTAATAATGTTGTATACTAAATATAAACTTTAGTATGTTTATCGAAAGTATGCTCATTCTGTTTTTTGAAAGTTTAAATATATACTTAATTATCAAGAATTAGGAAGAAAAAAAATTGTATGCTAACCCCAAGGACAAACAGCTATATACTAAATCTCGAAAAAAAATTTTAACCCAGCCACGAGTAATGAGATAACCCAGCATCGAGCAGCATTTACGAAAAAATCAATTAAGTTACAAGAATTCTCACTTAAAGAAAAGATAATAAAGAGACCTTACAGCTATTCACATTTGTATGCTGTTCAGAAAGCTGTTAGTTGGAGAGATGGATTTTGGAAGCAAATGCCATCATTGAAAATAAACCATTATTGAAGTTTAGAATATTTCATAAAAAGTAAAGAAAAACCATTATTATTTTTAAGATTTAAGCTGCGTTAACTCTTAACTAAAATTATTAAGTAGTTCATACATAATTTTATATATTTATATATTTTATAATTTTATATATATTTCGTATACATTTTTCTATTTACTTTTTGAAGTTCTAATGAAATTGCTGAGATATTTGCATTTTGTGTTTAGATTTAAAACTACCTAGTAATGAAAGAAATAACATTTCTCAAAAACTGTGATGATTGGATTTCAAATTTCGTCAAAAAATGCTCAATTTAGTATAGAAGCTTCTAGGAAAGAATGAAAAATACTTTAAAACTCTCTAAAGTTTTAAATGCAAGCGCCTTTTTTTCCAAGGTAGAAATACTTTTAAGCCAATTGTTTTTTCCCCCTTTTAGTGTTGTGATAACATGTGTATGCGCGGTAACTAAAATATATATATTATTAACTGTGCCTCTTTTGGTAATATCTGTGCGTCTTAAATATAGAAAGCTTACCTGTATCTCTCCATTCATCATATGCTTCCATAATACTAATGTTTTCACATTTTCTATGATGCAAATCTTATTGCATTTAATGTTTTGTTTAAATTGCTTTGTTTGGTATTCAAACAAACAAAAAAAATTGAAACATGTATTAACTCTTTTTTCACCTATTAGGTTAAAATCAGTTGTTATAAATTTAAATTTTCAATCAAGAGAATACTATAATTAAAGAGACAAAGTGCGATTAAATTGACAAAAATTAATCAAAAAAATCAAAAGCAATTTTCTTAGCCTAAATCAATTTTTAGAAATTTTTTTATAATTTCGCAAAATTTGAGAGATCTAAGTTCAAAAATATTCAGAGTTATGGTATCCTTTATGTTAATTTTATTCACATCCCAATAGCAAATAAAAACTTTTATAACTTATTTATCTCAGAAAGAAAAAAAAATTAACTCTTTTATCTTCATTTAAAATGCTAAGACGTTTCTTATATCGGGCCAAATGCTTTGAAATTTTTATGTCCTCTTGCATGTAACAAAAGGTATGAATTTTCGTATTAAAGCAATATTTATTTTTTAAAAAAAATATTTGTGAATTTAGAATAAACGCATTTGTTAAGAAATTTTCCCTAAGCATTCAGAAAAAAAAAAGTATTTTACAAAGATCAATCATGTTAGCAAAAAACACATATCAATTTTTGTTACAGATAACTTGACGTATTTGTGAATCAAATTTCATGTCTGTACATCATTCATGTTGGAGGAGTAACCCCTTAAAATATCTTCATAAATTTTAAAAAAAATTCTGTAAAAAAATTAAAAGATCAGGCTTCTGTAGCATTTTGAGCAAAAATAAACTGTGTTACATAATCCTTATACATTATTTATAAGCAAAGCATTTGTAAAAATCTTTAAATCAAATACGACTAGATATATTTTTTATCCGGCAGGGTAAATTATATTTATTAAACGCGAGTAATACTTCCTTGGGAATCCCAGGCTGTCTGTCTCTAATTTAAGCCTACATTCTTATTTTTGATCCGTCAGCAGTAGCTCGTGTGGTACTTCTAAGTGTGAAAGAAATTACCTAACCATTTTCATTCCTTTCTCTCCCTTATTTCTTAAGTCAACAGAGTTTAATACAGGTTAAGATATATTTAGTCGAGTTTTAACAAGATAATAGAGCCGCGGATTTGGCATTAAGTCGATCGAGATTAACCTCCGAGATTTTTTGGGGGTGGCCGCCTTTACTAAGATCTAAGATGCGCATACTAAAAGAAGCACTGTGGAACACTGACGCCATCTGGACTAGAGAATAGGCTGGTCACAATTGATGTGACTGTGTTACTGAGGTCTGAGGGGTGTTAACTTTATCTAGAGGGGTGTAAATATAAACCATATTCAAATATATACAACTCACTGAAATTAAAATTAAATAATTTGAACCTTTAAGAAAAGTGTAAAATGTTTAAAATATAATCATAATTTTAAAAATTATAAGCATATGAACATTATAAACATTTCTATGAGATATATCAATTAATTCCAACGTTATACATGCTATTTTCTAAATTAGTAGCTTTAATTACTAGCAATAAGTTGATTTATAAAGTTAAATGTATCCTTATTACACTGTAGTATTTTTATATAGAGAGAGTAATAAATTACATCTTTTAAAAAATAAAAAAAAATGCGTTTTCAAAATGTTTTTTTTTAATTTCAATATTTCTCAAATATTCTGAAGTACAAAAGATATATTATTCTTAAATAAAGTAGGGTTTAAAGGGTATGATACATTTTATAATTCAATAAAGTTTTATACATCAAAAGCTACTATTTTGGAAAATAGCGTACGCATATCAAAAAATACTCAATATTTAATATAAAATTATTTCTTATTTTCATATACTTATAATCTTTAAAATTACGATTATATTTTAAATATTTTGTACTTTTTGAAAACATATTGCTTTCTAAATAATATGTAAAAAACTCGAATTATTTAATTTAAACTTCAAATAGTTACACCTGTTTGAAAATTGTTTATAATTTCACCCCTCGAGACAAAATTAACACTCCTGAGACAAATGGTTCGATGAATGTACCGTCACTGGAAGCGCACGATGACGCTAAACGCGTTCTCTGCCGCTGTAGGGGGAAAAGAGATCACTGCGATACTTGGCATATAAATGAATTTTCACCCACATGCCGACTGAAGGAGAAAATAGATGTTGATGATTAGCTCCTACCACGATAGCATGAGATTAGTTAGAGAGACGTCATCCCACATCTTGCGCTTCTACGGGATTGGGTTCTCGTGTTGATGGGTCCCGCGATTGCGTGGGACTCGCAAATACGTTAACTACACATGTCACTTTCGGATTCATGGGTTCATGTATACTGAACACTCTACGGTCTGGAAGTAGCTCATAGTTGTTTAAGCATTAAGTTTTTAAGTAGTTTTGTGTTACTTGTGTTCTTGTTGTAAAAATAATGTTGTCAAAAATAAGTGCTATAAAAAGAAAATATACAGTTTTCATATAGAATAGCCCCATCTACGCCACATGGTGGACTGCCAACACCTTAAAAGCATTAGAAATAATCCTTATCCCGGAAAATACAGCCAACCCCTCTAATAGAGTATTGTGAGTGTTGGATATGTATGCATGTGGTGTGTGTGCAGTGTGGAATCTCATTTATCTGAGTTCCAAACTATAATATACTGTGTTTCGAGTAGCATTTAACTTCATGAAATATCAATTACAGTTGCAAAAGAAAAAGTATTTTTTTTAATTCATTGTATTTTTAGCATGTGTATGAAATGAAAAAAGATTGGATGTGGATTTTCATTTGAGATATGTGATACCACTGGATCGATATTTTTTAAACAAAAATAGTATACAGTTATATTTTAGAGAGATACCTTTCTGTAATTTAAAGTAAACTTTTTTATGAAATGTTCCACTATTTTGTTTAATAGTTCTGTTTAATATTATTTTTTCATTTATTCTTTTAAATGATTTTATTTTAATTTGATAATAGAAATACAATAGAATGTTATAAAAAATGTATCGTTAACACTTTTTCCGGTAACATATATCTATTAGTAACTATATTTAACATAATTATGATTCAAAAAGTATTTTGTTGAATGCTTATACATTTTTCTTCCAATATATAAATCCAATTGCTACATACCATTTATGATGTAAAAAATTTTACTCTTCTCACTTATTGCATAAAAAATTAATTTTATTACTTAATACTGTATAGTAAAAGTAAACTATTTTTATACATGATATCTGCCCTTTTAAAAAAAAAAAAAATTCTAAATAATTATAATGTATCTTGGCATCAGAAATTAAAGGATAAGTTAAGAATGTTGGCGTTTCAAAAGATTATATTATAATTTCTGTAATCAGGATACTTGTTTCACTTCGAACAAAATCGTAAAGAGAAAAGGATCCTTTAAAATTACACCATCTTATACTAATGTCCACATTTTTGGCACGTAGCACCCCTAAATATTCAGTTCCTTTGCGTCACTGTCGCTCAATAACACTGGCGACGCGTTAGAGGGCGGTCTGAAGACTCCTTTATCAGGTTTCCTTCGTTGTCTGCTTCAAGGGATTATGCAAATTGCCATTCGCTCTTCATAAACCTTGCTGTAACGAATTAAAATCTGAAAAGCGTCGCCTATTAAATGGCAAGGGCGGCACCTTTTAGCATTAAGTTGGGTGGAGATTATATCGGTCTTTCACAAAGAAATTAGGGTAATTTTTTCCAGGATAAAAAAAAAAAGAAGACGGATTTCGAGACAACCCAAGAGTTATTTAATAGTATTACGCAAGCGACTTTTCCAGGTAGTTTAATGATGGTGACAAAGCTGTAATTAGTTTTCTAAATGTTTTTCAAGAAAGAGCATTGAAACAGGATATTGGACTTTTCGTAGAATAGGAAATGGTTACAGGCGTTCTTAAGTAAATAATTTTTTCAAAAGTGAAATGGCATTAAGGTAAGCGAGGCGATTCAAGACTTTTTTTTAATTTTATGAAACTCCCATTTGGTGATGAGAGTAATGTAACAATTTATATATATAAACTAAAATTTCAAATTGATTAAAAATGTTTGATTTGAGGGAATTGTTCACATTGTTTCGAATATCTTGTTAACTTTACAACAGTCGCTGCACAGCAGGTATGCAAAACTCGCGGATCACATCGAAAATTTTTGAGGTCCGGTCAATATATTGGCACGCAATAATATATAATAAAATGAAAAAAAATAATTCTCCCAAAATAGGAAAGATAGTAACTGAGAAGATATGTCAAGTTTCAATACTTAAACATTAAGATTTTTTGTTCTTTTTTATGTGTTTATTATAATGTATTATTCGAAATAAACCTATGTTTATATGAATATTGATTTTTTTTGCTGTCTACCTAAAACTAAACCTTATTTAATTGACTTTAGTCTTTGAGTTTGACACCCTTGCTGTACAATATGTGACATAATTTTTCAAACAATGGAGATAAAACTGTTGCATGATTATTTTGGAAAAAGTATTTTACTATTTTAGCCGACTGGGGAGCACAGTGTGTTTATCTATGGCTTTGTATGCCTAAGGTTACGGGTTCAACCCCGGCCCAATTCGGTGGATTTTCATAATGCATAAAATTGACAGCGTTTATGTCGTATTATTATGCGGCATGTTAGTGATCCTTAGAATACCTGTTTGGTTTGGGTGCTCTCGGCAAAATTAAATTCCTAGTACCAAGCCACAACATCTAAGCTCAGGGGCTTCCCTGTGGCGAGGAAACTGCGTGTCAAAATTGTATTGCAGTGATTCTACCTATATGATGCCCTACTAAAAATTATACCAGATCCCAGGGAATGTATTGGGTCTGTAATGGCAAATACCGATCTACAGTCCTATGGGGAAAATATTCTAATGATAAAATGTTCTTTAAAATGTAAAGCAGTGCTTCTCGAAGTTCCCATATTAGCTACTCAATATTTAATCGCAATTTTCATTGCACTTCCCCTCCATTCTATAACAATGTATTGAACTCAATGTACTATATTTTGACGGTGAAACTACAATAAAACTTTAACCAATTAAGTGCCACCAGCGTATATAAACGTCTCGCTCAGCCAAAGAGTTAATTGCCCTGGGTATATATATACATATTTCCCAAGTACGATATTTTCTATGCAGTGCCATCCATAAAATTATTTAGAAGGTTTTGCAAAGCAATAAAAAGATTTTGACTGTGTCTGAGACGGATTTTCTTGTTAATTTATTCTCTCCCCTCCACCAATACATCGCATTTGCAAGCCTACATGAAAAAACAGTAGCATTGGGGAGTGAATCGTGTAACTTTTAATCGGTAGTTAAAATATTAATGTGTATTTTTTAATTCCATAATGTCACAAGGTATTTTGTTTAATTTCAGTAAATTAATAATTTTTAAAAATAATCATTTGATTTTTCAACTTCAATATGCTTGCGTCCCCACGTTGAGTTATTATACTCCCCTAGAAGGCGCGCCGCACAGTTTAAGAAGTGCTGATATAAAAAAAAAAAAATTAGTTTTCGAGGACAAAATATGCTGGGTAGTAATTTCACAACAGTTGAAAACAAAGTATTTTCACAAAAATAGAAGGTTTGAAAGTAGGGTATCATTATGACATTTGACATAACATAGAGTTCTCATAAGATTTGATAATCTGAGTTTTCTAACCTTTTTTTTATAGTTAACATGGAACCCTCATAACAATAAATGGAGTTGCGGTAGCCGATTGATTGCAGTTGCATAAAGCCAGTGTTATGCTTCTGGCGTATCGTGAGTTCGAGTCCTAATGCTACTTAACGCCTATCATGCAGAGCGACGGTTGCATGTTAAATCTGTTGCTATTTAAACTCCTCACGTTCGTGGAGTGTAGAATTTTAGAATGGAGAGTGGATACCAGTATAAGTAATTGCTTATTCAGTTGACCTTGGATGAAAATTACGATGCTTGTTGCCAATTGCTCTCGAACAATTATTTTTTAACGTGACCTTAAACAATCAATCCAATTATAGCTTTTAATTACTAATTTCTTAAACCTGTAGTAATAATTGTCAATCATCTGAGAGTACGATTGTCGTCCTTCGAATGTTTACTTATTAAAAAACAGTTTATAAAAAACATTACTTACATTTTTAATTAAATTTAAAGTAATTAAAGATAAAATGTCATTTGGTTTTAAGCTAATATTGGTTTCGATTAGACACATATTATAACATAGTTTTTCAATCTCTTATTTTTCACCCTTTGATTTTTTTATATATATTCCAACTATTTTTTTTAAACTTTAACTTAACAACATTTTTATAGCATATGCGTGTAACCTTATGATAAATTAATGAATGCAACCATCAGACAAAAACACCGTTCTCTCCATTTTTTTTAGTTAATTAATGTGCTTGTACTTTAAAAAGCACACACACAATATGGTTGATAAAAAAATTACTGTCCAAGCCATCTGTCAAATAATATATTTTTTGTGTGTGTTTAAATAAACTACTGTATTTTAAGCAGGTTTCACGGCTTTAAATTTTGATCTTAACTGTTCTGTGTGGTCTAAAATTGCATTTATGAAAGTTCAAAGTAATTAATAAACTGATTTTAGATCTTTTGCTAAATAAACTGTTACAAGACATCCAGAAAATAGTGAATTCACAAACAATTCAAATTGATTTTATTTAATTAATTATTCTATCATTTTTTTGATTTTTTCTTAGCTCTCACATTTAATTGATAATTTCATTAATATTAATTAATTATTCAAAAAATGAATTGCGTTGGTCGTAATCAATTTATTCAACTAATTTAATTTAATTTTGCTGGTTTAATGAAATAGAAAATAAATACACAAACTTAACAGTTTACAGATTTTGCTACATAAAAAATTATAATTTCTATATTTAGATTGCTTAAAAATTTGATTTCCAAATTTATTTTAATAAACTAAAGATGTTTTTCTTTTCTCAGAATTAGGTTAAAAAAATAAAAATAAAAACTTCAGAAATTTTTGTTACAGTTTTAGAAAAAAAAACTAGTCAATGATTAAAAAATAATGTAGAATTTTCTCTACATGGAGGTAAAATGCTTAGAGCAAGATTCAAATCTTATTACTTCTAGATACCTGCAGTAATTGAATTTTTTTAAACTGATGATGACCATAATTTTATGAAACTTATTTGAAAATTCATGTATTTGAACATAGTTTTCAGGTAATATATAGTTCTCCGAAAAATTTATCGTCCAGATTAAAAAAGTAATACGCAAGAAGTTTAGAACATATTGGAAGGTCATGAATAAATTTGTATAAATCTTACAATTTTTGATAAAAGAAGCTACTATTAGAGTATAATCTCATACCAGTTGACTCATACATAAGTTAACCTAATACTAAGTACATGAGTTAAATTAGGTGATATGTATAGA
Source organism: Trichonephila clavipes (assembly GCA_019973935.1). Classification (NCBI taxonomy): domain Eukaryota; kingdom Metazoa; phylum Arthropoda; class Arachnida; order Araneae; family Nephilidae; genus Trichonephila; species Trichonephila clavipes. The sequence continues at coordinate 1,716,138 of BMAU01017308.1, read as the reverse complement.
GGGTGTCCCAGGATTATTAGGAAGTGTTGGAGAAGGTTTTAAATTTCCACAGTAATCCATGGTCGGAAACGTCTTGAGAAAGAAGTATGACAGGTAAAAGAAACGGCGAGAGACAGGACAAAGATCATCTGTAATATTTATCAGTCAAAGGTAGTACATGGGCTTATTGCACCCGCATAGTAGTATGGAACGTTTTACGAACACCGAGCTGATAGATATGCCTCTGATTTACTGATTGGCAGTAGCAAATGCACGAGCAGTAGAAATATTGTACCAGGAAAGGTACCCATAGACAGAGACACTGGGCATCGTATTTCACAATTTTGGTGAATATGAATTCATTACGAGGTAATAGGCATGGAGAGGGTGGAACATGGGTGACTCGAACTTCCAGCTTTAAGCAAGATATATTTCAATTGATCTCAATCTTGTGCATCTTCGTTTCTTGTACCCGTCATACCACTTTCCCATGACGTCTCCGGCCATGGGTTGCTATATAAATCTAATTATTTGTTATGTCATCTACGTTCCCTAAAGTTTGACCCAAAAATGCTGGCACACCCTTTTTATAACAATTTACGTTAGTTTCATCTTAAATGTTTTTTTATTTCGAATGGTCTTGAAACCTCTAGGATTCCGTGTAAAAAAGTAATTGTTGGTTACTCACCTAACAAGATATAATCGTAATTTTATGTCTTCGAAATTTCAAAAGACAGAGTTTTAAAACTAAGAATAGCATAATACACATTATATGATTATCCCGAACCAAACAGAAAAAAATGACTACGAAAGTCATGTGAGTTTTTGAACTTCCGGTTGTCCCTTTGTATATAAACTCCCGTTTCAGGGAAATTTGTTCGGCCGCTACTCGTTTTTATAATGTAATACTAATGGGGTGTCTATCCTATTTTCTTCTACTTGAAGTAAGTAGTAATTAAGTATCTAAACGAAATTAGAAAGGATTACCTTCTACAACACGAATGCCTCATTAATATAGCCATTTTTACATCAATATTTAAGTAAAGTATGCTTTCCACTCGACTACACTACACACACACACACGTGCACGCGTATATATATATATATATATATATATAAAGAAATATGTAATATTTATCAAAAACAAGAAATTACGTAATAAAAATATGAAAGCTGAACATGAAGAACAAAATTATAGATAAATAAAAGAAGTACAAAAAAGAAGAACCTAGCGAGTCAGAAAGCAATTTCGGACTTAGGACCGAATAAGTGGGGTTAAACTAGTTTGAAGGCGCCAACCTTCCCCCTTTGCAACTCGGTAGGAAAACCAAATAAAATAAACAAAGCTTCAGAGAAAGTATAACTCAGAGAGCATGATAAAACCAATCTCTACTATTATGTAACAAACTCTCCCAAACTCTTAATGCAGAAAAATCACAAAATAATTATGTAAGAAAAGTAGAAAAATACTAGAACAATTACATAAGAAAAGTATCTTTCAAAAAATAATTTAACAAAATTTCTTTACTCACAAAGCTTTTACGAAGAGAAACAACCATCTTGCCATTAATGAAAGTCAATTATTCACCAAGTTAAAAAATTCGAAAAACATAAACACATATTTTGAGCTGACTTTTAAACTAGCCAGCAAAGACAAGTATAGAATGACGACAATCAAATATGGTAAAATTTGAATTGGTTGATTGTCAAAAATGTAAATCTGCTAGGCTCTAATTTGGTTGGTTGTCAAAAATGTGTAAGATGTTTAAGATGTGTGTGGAAAAAATGTAAACTGTGATAGGAGTGTTATGATATAATCTTCACAGCAAGACCACTAACATGCTGACTTTGAAAACCTATTGTTGTGTGGTGGATTTGGAATTCGAAGTAGCAAGACGGTTAATGTATTTGTGATGAATATAAGATCTCAAGAAATTAAAAGGGTATTCATGATCTAAACAACATTGAAAAATTTTTTTATATTATTGTATTTATCTATTTTGTGGGTAGTTAAGTTATCATTTCTAAATAAAAAATTCAAAATGATATTTCTGTAAATTGATATATGAAAATTACTGTTCCATACAGGAATTTTAATTATATGGAACTTAAACGAATCTCTTTTGTCAAAAATGTTACTGACTACATTATTGTTAATAAGATGCAAGTCTAAATCCAAGAATTCCACCCTATTAGAGTTGAAGTTAGTTTTAAGGAGCTTGAGATAATCAGGGTAGAATGTAATATTTGGTTTGTATTCACTATTTTTACCAAAAATTATTATATCATCTATATAACGATAAATTAAGTAAGAATCATTTATAACATGATCTATTTCAAAAAATGTAAATATAGGTTCGCTAAACAATTACTAGCTGGACCACCCTGAGGTAATCCTTTGATCTGTTTATAAATATTATGATCAAATATAATGAAATTTTCTTTTAAAATGAGGTTAACAAGAATATCAAATTTTTCTTTTTTTCATTGAAGTATATAATTCATATTTATCATAAATTAACTGAAGAATCTTAATCATATCGTCAATATCTATAGAATTAAAAAGGTCCTCGAAATCAAAACCAAGCATAGAAAAAATCAACATATCCTTAGTAACTCTAGCAATCTCTAAGCTATTTTTAATAATTGCCGTGTTTTGTAAATTATCAATTAGATTTTGAAGAAGAGATTGCAAGATCTTCCCAGACTTCGTGATATATGTATTGTATCCATTAGTGATACTACGGAATTTTATAGGGCTTTTATGAAATTTTGGTGTTAAAAAAATACTTGGATATTTAATATTATTTAGATGAATATTCTGTCTTTTGTTCAAAGCTAAAAGACGATTATCATCTTCTCTATTATTGTGAATTGATTTTTGAAATGAATTATTATTTAAAATGTGGTTACTTAATATTTTACTGTAAAAATATTTACAAATTATGGCATAATTAGCAGAGACTTTATCAACATATGTAATAACGAAGTCATTTTGGATATTTACTATTGATGATTTAAGATCTTTATACATAATTTCATTTTCATATATATATATGTGTGTAGTTTATTTTTAAAAAATAACATCATTCGTATTCTACCATGAATTATTTTTCTCGTTGTCATTAACGTTATTGTTAAACCAGTTTTTATCACAATTGTCTCTCAGAATAGGTTCTATTTTTCTTGGATTTTATTGTCTGATGCTGCGTAACGGAATGACCATGGTCAGATGTTATGTCCACCCAGTCGTAAGTTACTAATTTCCTAATGTTACTAAATCCGTTAAAGGAAATTCGTTGCTAATATCCTAAATACAACGTTCAAACACATCAATGAAACGTGGTGATTAAATATGTAGTAATATTCCTTACAAACTCAAAAACCACTATATTATTGATTTATATCTAGGAATAAGGTTGTTTTGAATATATGTTTCCATTTAATACTTCGAATAATATTGTTATGTAGGTAGGGGTTTGATAATTTTATGCCATCTGTTTTAAACAGTAAGACAACTCTTCAGAAGCGAGGAAAGTTTAGTATAATAAAACAAACCCTAAAATACAGGACACGAAAATTTGCTTAATAAATCGTACTAGATTTCCACAGTGCTCAGACACAGCTATTAGTGTCTAAAATACAAGGATGAAAAATACTATTCACAAACAGCAACCTCTCATCCTGAGCAACAGTTGAAGTAATAATAATCGCTAGCTGACTCCTTCAGTCGAAGCAATACTCAGTTTTGGAGAGTGACTCCCTATTTAAAGGCAGCACGGATCTTTCCAGAAATATCCGCTTACGTCACATATCGTGGTATTAATAGATTTCTCCATTAATTTCCATAAACATCCATATGGTCACCAACTCACCAAAAATGATAGCCAACATTGTCGACATGTCACCAAAATAGTCACCAAAAGTGATGCCAACTTTGTTCTATAGCCTACATTTCACCGTTACCATTGAATCGCCATTATAATGTAAGGAGCAGCGCTGCTTCTTACATTATAATGGTGCATATTGCAATTTTGCACAAACTAAATTCAAAATAGTGTAATATTAATGTATTTCCCATCCAGATATAAATTATTTACATTATTTTAGGCGTTCACTACACAAAATTCATACTAATATATTTTGTATTTATACTCTCTCTCTACATTGATAATCAAAATAGAAGCATTCTTTTTCTTTCAATTTCTCTTTAAGTGCTTTCAAAGCAAATATTTCCGTTGTTATTTTATTAAAGAAAACCTGTAGAAGCCCTTATTGAAATGTTATACTTAATAGATTTCTCTGTGCTCTCTCTCTTATCTGTTATTCTATCCCATGTAGCGGGCCAGGTATTTCTTTTTCGGATATTACTAGTTAATCACTGTCTCTGTAACTACTGATGCATGTTACTTATCTGGTTTTGATTGAGATGTGGAAACAGGATACTCGATGCTTTTGTTTCTTACTAGAGCTTGTTTCTTGAACAATAATCTATCTAAAAAGGGAGAATGACAGCAATACAGTTATATAAGTACTCTCATGAAGACGTTTCTATCAGATTAATAGAGGAAGCGTTATCACAAGAATATTATTTCACATATTCAGCGATGTATTGCAAGTATAAAAGCTAGTGGAAGATAGGTTAATACATAAATGAACTCAAAATTTGATATTTGTGAATTTATAGATCTATTAAATATTATTAATCCTTATTGTATTGTTTAAGGAACAGCATGGTAATTCGATTTTAAAAAAAGAATTTTCTTCTGAAACTTAATTCAAATTAGGAGTTGGGTTTAAAATTTTCTAATTACTATCGTCTATTGTTAATTAGTTACGTGGTAGCTTGAATATTTATAAAAACATTGTACTTTTCACACGCAACTGGTTTGTTCAAACTTTGAGGGAATGAATAATTTTAGAGTTAATTAAGACACGTGGAACAGTTTAATTAAACCCAATTCTATTAAATATATACAATAATAATAACAATTAATTTATGATCGCAGTAAAGTAGTGCCTTAATACCGAGCCTTGGATCCTACTTTTTGAATCTATTCCAGTGATGTTCTCACAAAACTGGAAAACGATGCAGACGTTGAATTCCCTATTACAATATTTTTCATTTTTCCCGATGGGAAATCTTCATCCTGTTTATTTTCTACATTTCTGCTTAAGTAGCATTGCTTACTTTCCGACTCTCTCTCACTCTTTCTCACCCACTCACTCTCCTCCCTCATTCATCACTCACTCTCACGTTCTCTCCTCACTTACTCTCTCATACGCACAAATTGCACATTGTCAATATACCTGTCACTTATAAATATGACCAGTATAATTACACAGTATATATGTAGGTGTGTAATTAAAGAGAGGTGTAATAATACTCTCTCTCTTCTGTGTTTGAATTATTGTAAAAATGTAATTGTTTGTTAATTTTTTTAAACCTTATTTACTTCACCTTTTCAAAATTTAAAATAAAAATCTAGACTTGAAATTCTAGTACTTGATAAAGGGGTCAAGAAGATCGAATTCTTTGGGTTCCATATCTTCTTATATTCGCATTATTAATGGATTAATCATGAAAAATAGGGAAAACATAATTTGTGATGTATTAAATATCTTCATTTTCCTTAAAATATATATAATATAGAAACAACTTTACATTTGATTTCTTTGATTTTTTTAAAAAAATTAAAATATTTATTATTCACGAAATTTTGCGTTTTCATTTCGAAGATTTCATTAGTTCTGATTTCGAATATGTTTTGTTACGTATATGGGATACATATCAATGTTATCTCAAGTTTCAGTATAAAATAAGGAAATTTTAATTTGCAAACGTATAAAGAGATAATGTTTAATTTGAATTTTTTCTATAGATTTTATGTAAATAGAGACTTGTCGAAAATGTATCAAAAGCAAAGGATTTTATAATAACCATAAAATTAAAATTGGTTTTTTCTCACTTATTCTTAGTTCTCAGTCTGAATTGCATTTCAATTTACTTGGTTTGCATTTTTTTTTGTTTGATTATTTCATTGATTAGGGTTGCTTTCAAAACATCCCCGTTTAGTTCTAGAAACGTAAATCTTGAGTACTCTTAGAAAAGCACATGCGCGTTTAATCATAGTATACATTGTGCAAGTTGAGGTAATTATTGTAGATTTATAATATTTAAAATTATTCAACGCTAATAAACTGTGAAATAAAATTTGCAATTTCATTTTTGATGAAAATAATTGTTTTAGCCAATTTTCTATGTCACATAGGTGAAGTATAAGACCTCTAATCAAAATGGGCAGCAAAATGCATAATTAAATACAATACTTCAAGGTAATGTTGATGCTGAGCCCGTAGAATTCTGACGCTCCACAATCACGCAAGATTTGTCTGAGCCGAGTCAAAAATCTGTGAGGATTGATGCTTAATGATTAATACATCACTACTATATTTTTCATAAGTTTCAAGTTCAGTACCATACAAAATTTTTTATTCAAAAATTAATTTTCAGAAAACTGAGTCGGAAAAAGGAAAATGAATTTCTTAAACCAGACCCAGTAAGAAAGGAGATTGAACTGTTGGATTAAACTATCACAATGAGCTGAGACATGGGTGTGTTAAGGCATCCGACTGTTATAATGTTATAAATTTTGCCAAAAAATTGACAAATTTTCTCATGATTTCATTTTATAGGTCATAAAATTAGCCTTATAAAAATACCAAGTTTATTATTTTCCATTCTCTAGAACAAAAACTGCAAGTGTATTAGTAAAGGTAGATGCCACTACTTTAAACAAGTTGTCATACTTAAAAATGCGTGTTACTCGAAACGTGGTTTTTTTATATTTGAAAATGATCAAACGGGGACAGTGATTGCTCAAAAAGTTTAGAAAATGATTAACTGAATGTTTTTGTGTATGTTTTTTGTGTGTGTTATGTATGTAGAAGTGTTTTAACTTTCAGATTTTTATCAATCACTTTTTATTACAAAATTTACATTCCCTTATGTGAATATAATCACTGTTTTTAAGCAATTTCATATAATAACTAAGATAAAGTGTGCTCTGACTTTTGTAAAAATTAAAATTTTTCTTATCCTGAAGGTCTTTTCAAAAATGAATGACAAAACAATGCAATTATATTAAAAATTTGTTCATTAACATTTTGTACAGTATGGGCCCCGTTTATGTAATTTTTTTGTAAACTTTTACAAGTTTTTTCGCATTTTAGTAATAATAATTTCTTTTTCTCTTCTTAATGTTAGCCTATTTTTCTTAAAATGTACAAAATAATTCTAAAAACCACAAAAATTTCCCCATATCTCAGTTTTTTAAAAAATGTTGCCTCAATTAGTCGGATACCTTAAGAAACCTCAGAGTCATTACGAATACGAAAGGAATGAAATGAATCAACAATCATAAACCTCGATCTTGTACTGAGACCAATTGTTTCGCAACTTGAAGTAACATCTCATTTGTCAATGGATTACCATTTATGAACGTGCCAAAATAACCGGTGTGATTGTCTATATATCTTCACAAATGGCTAATTTATATAAGGCAAATATAAAAGAATTTGTGAAACGCTATGATTACTACTTTAAAAAAGGCAATTATGAAAAAAAAGGCTTTAGGTGTATAACATTTAAAATATTAACATTGTATCCATGACACCCACGAATATTAATTGTTTTGTTTCTAAAGTAAATTTCATAGCATTATTGGGCATTCAGTATTAACTCCTACACGTTTTGTTTTTATACTAGCAAAAACTAGCCTTGCACAATATGTCAAAGTTCGAGAACATAAAACATAATTTGTTTAGTATTTCTTTTAATATTGTTCTTGTTTATATTTGCTCTGCTTTTGTCTAAAATTTAAAATTGTGTGTAGTTGTGTTTTAGCCTTCGTAAAATCAAAGACATATTGTGTTAATTATGTTTCCTTTTTTTAATTATGTGTATATTAAATCGAATGGTCAAAATTATATATTATTTAATTTCTTTACTGTTTTGGTATTTCGAAAGTTAGAAATCCATCACATAAATAGTACATGTTAAGATTCCTGCGATGTTTAGATTTAGACCTTTAGCCCTCACAAAATTTCTATTTATTACTGTTGTCAGTAGCTGCACGGTAAAGTTTAATACATATTAATACTTAAAACTCGTTGTATAATATTAAAAGTTCATGCGTTAAACATTTATTTTAATATGTTTCAAATAATAGTTCTGTAATGAAGAATTAGGAAATGCATTATGATTATTATATGCAGAACAATTGAATTAAAAAATGAGAAACTGCACAGTGAATGCAAAAAGGATTCATACAAGTACAACATAATTTCATCTACAGCAAATTTGAAGTCTGTAAAATTATTCTGAAGTCGTACTTTTAATTTTCCATTACCGTTACGTTTGGATTGTGTGTGATCCTTCCATTAAAACCACATATAATATACTCCATTAACAACTTCTTTTTTGTACACTTGGGCTTTTAATAAAACTGTAAATAGTCTTGAAACATTAATTTTTTTAATCGCAACTCCATAGTCCTGTGGTGTTTCCAACCAAGATATACAGATGTAGTATTTCTGCCCAAGATATGCAGATTCCTTGAGTGGACACGTTAACCGTAACTGTGAATGGTGAATAAAAAGGATAAGCTCCAACCAACAAATACCCATTTTCCTGGCAAGCTACTTTTGGATTAGTTGGAGAGCTGCCTACTCTTATTCTGCAATGTAATCTACGGGTGCCTGGAGGATCCGACAAAGGGGTCTTCGAAGACCCAACAAAGAGGTCCTGGAAAATCCGATAAAGAGGTCCTGGAAGATCCGACAAAAAGGTCCTGGAAGATCCGATAAAGAGGTCCTGGAAGATCCGACAAAAGGTCCTGGAAGATCCGACAAAAAGGTCCTGGAAGATCCGACAAAGCGGTCTTGGAAGACCCAACAAAGAGGTCCTGGAAGATCCGACAAAGAGGTCCTGGAAGATCCAACAAAGAGGTTCTGGAAGATCCAACAAAGAGGTCCTGGAAGACCCTACAATGAGGTCTTGGAAGACCCTACAATGAGGTCTTGGAAGACCCTACAATGAGGTCTTGGAAGACCCTACAATGAGGTCTTGGAAGACCCTACAATGAGGCCCTGGAAGACCCTTCAATGAGGGCCTGGAAGATCCGACAAAGAGGTCCTGGAGTGGGTTCGAATTGTGCCGTTTTTTGAAGAAAGCTGTGCAGCGGTGCAGTTGAGATCAATTACGTTGGAGTCACTACAGAAAGGTAATAATTAACTAATAGTTTATTTAGTTAAAACTTAAAGATTAAAAACAGTAGATTAAAAATTACAGTAAGGAAGCTCGCTAACTAATCCACTAGTAGCTTGTAAAAGAAATGGCTCTCTGGTGGTTCGAGCTTGATCCTTTTATTCATCAATCACAATTAACATGTCCTCCCAAGGAATCTGCATATCTTGGTTAGAAACGCCACAGTTTTCATTTTTTTTATCGTTTTTCGAGAATATCTATAAATAAGAGTAATTGTAGTGTTGAAAGTCTACCAGTTCTTTAGTCTATTCAATCCAATGATTTCTGTTCAGCAACAAATAAAAGAAATCTAAAAAAAATATACTTCTTAAGACATGAATTAATGCATTTTTTGTCCAAAAATGTCTGTCTTTTCATTACTTACATAAAAAGAAGTAAATAAAACTCAAATAAATAATTACGGAAATATATTTTTAGTCATCTATGTTTTATATTTTAGTGTGAAAAATTGTTTTCTTTTAAGCGTTTGCTTTGGTTCAGATTAATTCAGATGTGCATTTTTTTAAAAAATCTTAAGTGAAGTTATTCAGAATTGAAAATGTGTGTGGATAACATCAACAAGGTAACTTAACTTTTTTACATTACAGGCACCCTTTTTCAGGATATTTTTTAAATTTTTATCGACAGATAACTAATACATATTCTAATTCTAATTAAGAACATTTTATTTTTATTTACACAAACACTTTAATTTATTTTATTGAATATCGTAAAATGATATATTGTTATCTCTAATCATATCCCTTTCTATTTATTAAAAAAATTCCTTTTTTTCTGGCTTGATAAAAAAGTAAATACTCTTTTTTTTAATTTAAAAAAATTATACTGATTTTCTTTTTAATTAGAAATATTCTATAGAATTCAACGTTACATTATTTCTGAGCAGTTTTTGGAAATATATCATTATAAAAATTCTAAATATTTCGTTTTCAATTAGAAGTAAGCTATTTGAAGGAAATTAGGTCTATGTAAAAATTCAAATAAAGAAAACAAATAGCTAATAAAATGTAATGTTCCTTTAAATTACTGAAAACACACAGTATACGAAATACTAAAAGAACTTAACATGTCTCCTATTATTATGGGGAATCTGAAAAAAAAACAATAATAAAGCATACAAATAATGCATTTAATAATATAATTTCATAAGGCTTGCACAGCCAATACACTCTATTCTTAAAAAAATCAGTTCCTTTTTCCTGAATTTTTGAACCTAATAACCCTCCTATTTATAAGTTTCTAAAATATATGTGACTTTGATGACTATGATGGGCCAAATTAAGGTATCCTACATTCAAAGTTTTGAGTCAACCAGTAATAAATAACATATGAAGAGAATTCGTGTATTGTAAAATAACAAATATAAAAGGAAAATAAATAAGGACTTGAGATATATTATTCTTTAAAAAGCACATTTTTAGAGATGTTTATGATATACATATTAATATTTGTTGAAATATACTGCGCAACATGATAACAACTAGCTTTTTTTCTGCCCTAACAATTCTTTGCCTTCATTTTCGGTCAAATTATTTCACAGTTTGAAATATTGTAGAAAAAATAGTTCATTTCGGTTGTGCCATGGACACGATCTACTGCTCGGACTCACGCGCGTGGCTGCGGGTGACTTGCCAAAAATAATTTATTTTGTTTTTGTATTTAATTTAATTTTTGTGTCACGTGCTTATTTTTATCATTGCAATTCTTTCTTTTTCTCCTGATTTTATTATTAATAATTATACTTATATTTATAAAATTACCTGTAATTATAGCTATAGAAAGTTCTGGAACTTTCTATGACAATATATAAGGAAAGAAAATATTGAGTTCATAGAATAAAGTCTTGATTTGTGCCTAGCTAGAGTTGTTCTCATTTTACTTCTCTCTCTCTCTGTATATATATATATATATAAGTACAGAATTACCATATTAATTTAATCTACGCGACAATATGTAAAAATATTAAATTACTTAAAGGAAATAAATGGTAGAAATAATTGCTTTGTTAGGTAAAATACATCTCCAAGAATAGACACTAAATTCAACTTTAAATAGTTTTGTCTATATAACACAAATCATTGTATTTTTATGTATTCTTAAAACCTATTTCGATTCCTACTATTAGGTCACATTTTTATACATTTATTTATTTGTTTGTTTATTTATTTATATTGGTGGAATTTTCAATCGTTAATAAAATTCATTTTAAAGCCCTCAATTGAGCTGTAATTTTATATGCATGATTATTTTGAATGACAATACAAAAATGTAATTGTAATTAATAAAAATTAATTGATTAAAACTAATTATTTAAAGAATTACAAATACAGCCACGTTGGTGACTTAGCGACCATTTTGGCAACTTGTGTCAAAACTTGAAAAGGTTTTTTTGTCACGTGTATTCAGTTGAAATGAAATTTTATATGTATGATTGTCTGGGAAGACAATACGATACTTTAATGATAATTAATACATATTAATTACCACTTAATATTGTGATTCTGTCACATGTATATACATATTTATATTAATTGTAACTGTTTAATAAAAAAGTAGCTAGAATAAAATTTTTCATTGTTGATCGATGTAGGAATTGACTTAATTTTTTTATATTACTTGTTTATTTAAATAATATTTGAAAATAATCATGACACCACGAAAAAGTTTTAGTTTCCCATCAAATCAAATCACCAATTTTATTACGCTGCTTTCTCATCAACAAGTAGAAACCTAAGCAAATTTTTATAAAGTCAAACAAAATAACGAAAATAGTTCGAAAACATTAGTAAAATGTTATTTCAAATTAAATCCTTCAGCAAAATGTACTATCTAATTTGCACCAACTTGTTAATTCTAAGACTTTCAAAGATAAAATATATGTTTAGCATTAAGAGAAGAAAATTACTCATGAGAACAAAACATAATTATGTAGCGTGTATTGAGTTGTTCTGGAAATTAGAAAAATGAACCAAATAATTAATAACTTGTAATTTGCTTTCCCTAATTATATACAAAAAATATCTTATCTTAAAAAATCATAATTATTTGGTTTCTAAATCATGTTTGATTAAGATAATAAATAATTCCTCTTTGAGCGGAATATTGATATTGATTCTAATATAATGCCTGCATCATAACTTTCCCCCTCAATATCGCATGCTGCATATGCTGTGCATTAAATTAATTTTACCCTCTTTCTCTTTCAAAGGGCGTAGTAAACAAGCTCATAGATAGAGAAGAACCATCGTTATAAAGCAAATTAAGGACATTATAAAAATGTTTACTTGATTAATAGGGCATCACAAGATCTATTGGGTTTGATAATCTGCTCTCAAGGGAGCGTATTAAATCCATAAAAAAGATCAAAACAAGTACTAAACGTAATATGTTCAAGTGGAAACCGTTCTTCAAAATATAATTCAATTTATTTTTTGGGATAATAAGACTACTTCTAAACATATAAGCTCATAAAATACTTTCTAGACGTAATTACTGATTGTTAAATTTACTTTGATATTTGATGCTCTAAATTATACTTCATTTACCTGCAACACTTTTTATTTATGATACCCTTGTTATTTGAGTTAATAATACTGAAATTGATACGTAAAAAAAAGTACAATTTTGTTTACCTTTTAATTTTCGCATGACGATTTTAGTTATTACTGAAGTAGTACAATAAACAGTAAATAATAGACAATGCGTCATTGTAATCCATTCTATTCATTATATATACAATAATTATTTTACTATTTCTTAATTTGCATGAAATTTTAAAGAAAACTTCTAAAAATACTAATTTTTGTTTCATAAAAAGGATTGAAATGACACGTTCGTGTTTATTAGAAAAATACTTTTCTGTAAAGAATGTATGACTTGAGCTTATATTCAATTCCTACTACTAACTAACACTCTCTATTTATTTATTTATTTTTTTGTTAATTTATTTATCTTGGTGGAATTTTCAATCGTTAATAAAATACATTTTAAAGCGCTCAATTGAGCTGACATTTAATATACGGGATTATTTTGGATAACAATACAATAATCTAATTATAATTAATAAAAATAATTGATTAAAACTATTTATTTAAAGAATTACAAATACAGCCACGTTAGCGACTATTTTGGCGACTTATATATGTCAAAACTTGAAAAACATTTTTTTTCTCACGTTTTAAGGCATTCAGTTGAACTGAAATTTTATAAACACGATTGTTTTGGATGACAAACGAAACTTTAATAATAATAAATAAAAATTAATTACCACTTAATGTTGTAATGTCCAAATCAATGTACTATAGGGATTTTAAGGACATAGTACTGTAAACAATCTACAAATAACTTTGATTTATTGTTAGCATTGCTTTTTTTTTATAATTCTAGTGTACTTTACAATTTTTTACTTCGGATTTTCGGAAGAATATTGTTTATTAGGTGTGACATTTTTAGTTACGTGAATCTGTAGGATGCGGTAAAAATAACTTTTAAATTAACGAAAATAGTTTTGAATCTGTGAATATCTTTTCGCATAACTAGAAAATAAATTTAAAACTTTAGAATATTCTCACAAAACCTGCAAAAAATAAAAATGAGTATTGAGAAATGAACTTTTCTGTTCATAAGGGGTGAATTTTAACTCATCTGTACCAGTTTTATTTAAATTAAAAATATTTTATAAAACTGTGTTAAAATGCAGTATAGAGTAAATTCGAAGGATTTATTTTTAAAAATCATTAACTTAGTACCCCCTATTTTCCAATTTAATAATATCACCGATAGTACGAGGGTTGGGGCAAAAGTCATGGCAATTATTTTTTTTTCCTTTAAGATAACAGTCCGGTTGGAAAATAAGACATATACAGAAGAAAGTTCAAGGTACTAACTACATGTGTGGCCAATGGATACCTTTGAAATATCGTAACACACTAATTTATTACGATAGTATACATGGCAATAGGGCCTTCACGATGCAAAAGAATGACAACACAATACACATAAAGTTGACATGACAAACCTTGGCTCAAAGACCCTTAATGTAATCCATGAGCTACTCTATGACGGCACGTGCCAAGTCAGTCCGCACACTGACCGGTCGTCCCGAATGTTGCTGATCACTGCTTGACACACGTCCTTGCTGAAACTTTCCTATCCACCGTGCTACTGTACAGTATGGTAGGTCCTTATTCCCGAGGGCTTCCACTAATTCACTGTGACATTTCATCGCATTTCACTCTCAGAGAACGGTTATTTTGATGTAAGCGTGCTGCTCAATACGGGTTGCTTCCATCTTGCACGGCACTCACCAACTGACTGATTTCACAACCCTCACTGAGCTACTACCAGCTATCACAGAGCCATCTGATGTTCTGTATATACACTATGCCTGTAGAACTTCCACATGACGCATATACGTTTGCGATCCGTTCACAAATCTACAAGGAAAAAAATAGTTACCATGACTTATGCCCCAACCCTCGTATTTTACTAAAACTTTATTATGATTGTTTGAGTTAATATGAAGTACAATTATACCATAATACTATCAGTTAAACTTAGTGAGTCCTAATCCTTCAGATACTTTATCAAACATTTTACGTTAGATTGGTCAAATTTTTCTTTTGTTTCAAAACTGTGTGACCTGCATTTAATATATATGTCTATATGCCCGTGTTTTACCTCTTTAAGACCAACAGTACCCAGAAATTGCATACATATAAACACGACATTCTTACATTTTTCGGTGGAAAGTCTTGATGGGAAACTTTGCTCCAAATTATAAATCAGGTATCCATGCAGTTTTAAAGATATATTTTTCATTTATGCTGTCAGTTTTAAAATGTATGCTTTTATGAACTTTAAATGGATGTTTTTCTAAGACGTGTGTGTGCGCTCATTTTTTTCTCAATGAAAGTGTATACTATTCTTATAATAAAGTTTTATTTTCATGATAGAATTTTCAACTTTTATGTATACATTTCCGTATACTTGCACACCAAATTCTGTTCTTACGCAAACTTCTTGTGCATGATTTTAATTTCACACGAAATAGAAGGGAAAAATTATCTTTTTCTACGACTTTTGTTTATATTTAACACGATAAATCCAAATTCTAAGAACGTTTAGCTTAAATTCTATTTTCATAACTGCGACACTGGAGAGATGGAATATAATGCTGTTTTCATTAGTTAGAATTGCTAAATTCACGTGACGTCATAGTTACATAACTTGTGTCACGTGTTTTTTCAGCCAATCAGTTCATAAATTCATGTGACGTCATAGTTATATCTTAAATGTAATCACACGTTTCTAGTCAATTAGCTGATGCGCTGTTACCAACTTTTGATTTTTGCAGAAACTTTCTTTTAATGAGAATATACCTGTGAATGATAACAGTGCCCTTAGTTAAACAAAATGAGCTTAACTTAAAGGGTTTTTTGAATGTTAAGAACTATTTGGGGAATCTTAACACACGCGCGCTGGTACATCTTTTACCAATTATCAAATTTTAAAAATGTTATCTAAACTTTACAAGTAGAACAATAAGAATTTCAGTTTTTAATAAATGGAGGCCACGTGAATACCTTCATCATGTTACCGTCATGAATTTACCGAAATTTTTAAACTCAATATGGAATTTTGACTGCTTCACAAATATCACGATATCAAGCTCATGATACAGAACACGATAATTAAGACTCGTAAAAGAATATAAGAAACGAAGAATGACACACACACACACAAGGGCATGCAATAAAGAAAAAAAATATTTTTAGATCTTCTATTTTAATAAAATGAGCAAATTCGTGTTCAACATAAACTTTAAAAATCCTTATTCATTCTTTTAGTGCTACTATATTTTCGATCGAATTGATAACTTATTTTTGGCTAAGCTTCACCATTTGAAAGTTATGTAGGAAGTTAATCTATTTTCCATTTTAATATTCTCTGTCATAAACAACATCTTTAGTGTACTGAGAAAAATATTTCTGGTTTTTTTTAATGTTTATCGTTATATTTCACGCAAAATAATATATATATTTTATATGCTTTAAAGTAATTTTTAAATTCATAGTAAATTTTCAATTCACGATTGAGGATTAAAGAAGTAATAATTCGTACTGATTTATTTTCAATTTTTGCAAATAGTTCACTCTCTTCCTACATACATATATATATATATATATATTTAAATATATATTAATCAATAATAATTTCAAAATCAATTAACATATAATCAATTAACATAATTTATATATATTGTGTAAATTTTCGTTAATAACATACTTTTTATTTTCCCACTCAAGTTCAAATACATTTTCTAAACTTTATTTAATGACACTTGATGTGATACAGATTTTTTAAAAAATATTAATTGATTAGTAAAATTTAATTAGTGAATAAATAGTAACAAACAAAATAATCGTCCAACTCTATAAATAGAATAGCAAGTTGTAAGGAAAAAATTGCTTTCTATTTTACCACTTAATATTCTGATCCTGTCATATGTATATACATATTTTAATTGTAACTGTTTAATAAAATGTAACTAAAATAAAATCATTCTTTGTTGATTTAAATATGAATTGAATTGGATATTTTTTTATGTTTCTTGTTAAATTGTTTGTTTTTTTCAGTAAAACAAAATTTTTTCAGCTTTTTTTCCAAAACCACACATAAAAGTATGAATAAATAAAAACTTATCTACGCAAATATATATCTTAACTCAAGAATATTGAATAGTTCGAGATATTCTCTCTTAAGTTCATTTTCAATAAAAATGTGTTTTTATTGAAAATAAATAAAAAAAGATTACCAGGAATCTTACAAAACCACATATAAATATATGAATAAATAAAAGCTTCTGCACATCCAAATGTATTCCTTAACTCAAGGAATGTTGAATTTTTAGGTATTTTCCTGCTCCTCTTAAAAGCTCCCATTCACTGGAAATAAATGCTCCATCCCTGTATGTCCACCCTCAACGGATCTGTTAGGAAAGATGAAATATACATGTGGGAAGTAGGGCACCTTATTATTTTTTTGGTCAGCCAACGCAACCAGATAGGGGTGGCGAGTATGTCGTTTGCAATTATCGTGTGATATGACACCTGTATAATAACTTATACACGCGAAACGATACTTTATTAGGTTGAAGGTCTTTTGTCTCTACTTTTCTTACTTTATCGAACGAGTATGGGGGTGGTGCAGATATTGTGAAAGATCATAAGGTTTGTTATGATTTATCATTCTGTATTGCCCAGCTGCATTATTTTCTGTGGTATGAATTATTAAATAAAGCATGTTGCTGTTCTGTATCATGTTTATTAAAGGGTAAATGAAAGAAACCGAGGAAATGATTGATCAATTTATTGTGTTTTCTTAAATCAATTCCTACTTACATGAACAAAGAAAAATGTAATTTAATCTACTTTTTATTAAATAGTTACAATTAATATACATATGTCTATACATATGACGGAATCACAACATTATGTGGTAATTGATTTTTATTAATTATAATTTAAGTATCGTATTGTTATCCAAAACAATCGTAAATATAAAATTTCAGTCCAACTGAAAGCTTTAAAATGTGAGAAAAAATATTTTCAAATTTTTACACAAGTTGCAAAAAATGATGCAAACGTGGCTGTATTTGTAATTCTTTAACTAATTAGTTTTAATCAATTAATTTTGCTAATTATTATTAAATCATTGTATTGTAGTCCAAAATAATCATGCATATGAAATTCCAGCTCATTTGAGCGCTTTAAAATGTATTTTATTAACAATTGAAAATTCCACCAAGAAAAATTTAGACAGAGTGTGAGCTAATAGTAGAAATTGAATAAGCCATCAGGATGGGTAAAATTCCTGACAGTCACATACGTGCAAGCACGTGTGCACTGTCGAATTCAAAACTGACATTAGGCTTGTTGCTAAAGGCTAGACTGCCCTAAAATTGTGAATGTTGCCAAAAATTGGTTCTTTTCGTACTTTCACTTTATAGGTCAGCTTATTAGCTTTATAAAAATATCAAGTGTATTATTTTCCAGTCAATAGAACAAAAACTACAAGTGTTTTTAGTAAAAGCAGATGCCGCCACTTGAAGCAAAATAAAACTGCTGCTGATTTAAACTGCGTTTTACTCGTTATGTGAGTGTGTGTTTCTTAAATACTCAAGCGGGACCACGACTGCTCAAAAAGTTTTGCAAATAGTTAACTGAAATTTTTTTTATGTATGTTCCGTGTAATAGAAAAAGTGTTTTATCTCTCATTCATATTGTAAGGTATTCCCCGTATGCGATACCTTATTTCTAAGTTTCTTCGCGGCCTAGAGGTGTGAGGGTGAATAAAGAACTAGGCGTTGCCATGATGTTAAAATGTCTTTATTAAGATCTTAACTTAAACACTAACAATGATAATATTTATATTATAACTTAGTAGATCTGAGGTGAGAAAACACACAATATGTATTACCAAATAAGCGCGACTTTAATCACTATCTTCCCGCCTATTCCTAATCTCAACTTATGCACAGTTCTAATAGATAACAGAATTATCCTATATATATATACCTTAATCTCTTGTTTAACCACAATCCTCTCGGATTATAAATATCTTTTGTTTATCTTGCGTAGAATAGTATCCACCTGGACTTGATCGCTCTATCACGGATAGCATCACACTCAATGTATGACGGATAATCACTTCCCAATAAGTCATACGCTTACATTATTATTAAAAGTTACTATTACGTTATTTATTACTATTGCGTTCTGCTATTTAAACTATTTCCCATTTGCATATTCATGCTTCGCTACTGGATTTGTTTGGAAAGAATTTGCCTTTTTCGGCCCCAAAGAACCCAAGAGGAGTTTTTAGTGGAAAACGCAATGAGCCGTCACAATGTGTTGAAGTTTTAACAAAAATAATGTACTAGCGGGAAATAATTACAACTATTATAGATACATCTGGCAAATCTATATTTATTGAACAAATGATGATGCGTTTTAATAACATTAAACACTTTTTCTATCGTCCAGCCAGTATGGTGGATATGACCCTCGGCTTGTAACCGAGTGGGTTCGGGTTCGAATCCTGAGTAAAGCATGGTTGTATTTCCTTCGGGAAAAGAAGTCAGACTTTTGCCTGCAATGGATTGCGTCTCGTATGGAAAGCAGCACATCCCTTCTTGTTATATGCTGGGATCATCATCTGTAATAAATGACTACATTCTTCTGTTTCTTTTCCATATCTATGTTCTTCCTTCCACTTGTATTTCACATGTTTCCCAGGACAAAAAACACACGACAACAACAAACAAATTTTCAAATGAATGGTGTTCAAAGTTATAAAAGAATAAGTGATATACATTTCATACCACCACTCTTCAAGCAGCATGGTAGTTCTGAAAACATGATTTTTTCTTCATTTGGCACAATGGAAATTTCAGACACAACGCATGCATTCTGTACGAACTTCGATTAAGTTGAACTTGGGATATTAAATAAACACATTTCATTTTAAACTGGTATTCATCCTATATAATAAAACGTTTCCAGTTTTTCCTAATCTAATATTTTAAACTTAATTTTTGTTTAATCCTAATTTTTCTAATGTTATTTTACCTAGGTTTCATTTAGTCAACATACATAATAAGTTAATTAGTTGTATTTATTTTTTCCTGCTCATTCAGGACATTTTTGTAATTGTGTACGCACTATTATTTAATAAATATTATTATTATTTTAAAGAATGAAACTTATATATATATATACAACATATATATCAGACACAATAAAAATGCCTATAATATCGGAAAAATAAGCGGATTGTACACTCAGGAACCTTGAAAATAGCGACCCAAGAAGGAAGCTAATTACAATCGTGAAACTTTGTAAATAAGTACAGCGTAATGTGATATGCAAATGATCCAAGTTTTTTGCCAATACGCATGCTCATACACGCCGAGGTGGCGTTACAATCAGGAAGAGGGTGCTATATAAGGCGGCGCAAATTCGAAGATTCATAAACGTGACGATTACCCGCCGATTGTAGGAAGACTTAGGTAAGCGAAACGTGCCAGGTAAACGTGCTGGAAGACATTTCTCACATGTAAGCGAGTTTGAGAGAGGCCTGATCATCGGGATGAAAACTGCAGGCTGGTCGACGCGCCGTATTGCTGACCAGGTGGATCGTTTAGAGTGTGCCGTTAGAAATTGTTGGGAGCAGTGGACACGAGAAGGTACAACCCCCACGTGCGGAAAACAGGGTCTGGAGCGACCAGGAAGACCCCGAGGAGAGAGGGTCGAACGATCTTGTGGCAAGCACTTGTGGACCCCACAGTGACTCGTTCAACGATACGAGCAGATGTAGGCGTAGCAATTGTTCCACAAACGATTCCCAGACACCTTGCAGAAACAAATCTTAAATACAAGCGCCCTTTCCGTGCACTCCCTTTAACACCGGGACATCGGCAACTGCGTCTACAGTGGTGCCAAGCCAGATCAATGTGAAATGTCACAGATTGCCAAAATGTTGTGTTTAGTGATGAATCCCGGTTTGTTTTGGGGACAGATGATAACCGTGTACGGGTGTGGAGGCACCCTGATGAGCGGTACAATTCCCCCCCCCCACACACTGTTCTACGTCACACTGCCAGCACAGCTGGTGTAATGGTCTGGGGGCCCATAGCCTATGATAGCCGGTCCACTTTAATTGTGATGCGTGGAACCTTAACGGGCCAACGTTACGTTGATGATATTCTTCGACCCCATGTAGAACCTTTCCTAAATGGTCTCTCAGGGGCAATTTTCAGCAAGATAATGCTCGTCCGCATACAGCAAGAGTTGCTCAAGAATTCCTACGTCATTTTCAGACTCTTCCATGGCCGGCCCGCTGCCCCGATTTGTCCCCAGTAGAGCACGTGTGGGATCAGCTAAAACGGCAGATGCCATCGTGTCACTCTGTACATGATTTAGAGTTGGCTGTTCAAGATTTGTGGGCCCATCTGCCTCAGGACAACATAAGGTGTCTAATCAACTCAATGTCTGACCGTGTGGCGGCATATATTGCAGCTGGAGGTGTTTCAACGCGCTATTGAAGTTGCCCAGTATTTGTGTCGTTGCACACCCTGTATTCGTTTAATTGTCTTGTTTTTTAGATCAAGGGAATCTCTCATCTGTGTCATTATGTGTATTAAATTTCATTTCAATCCGATGCTTTCTTCTTGGGTCGCTATTTTCAATGTTCCTGAGTGTATTTTGTACTTGTAAAGAAGATGGGCTTTAATGGCGTGGCGCTCTCATATTTTCATACTAGCAATGCACATGTGAAGTACTAGTTATGGTAATATTGACGTATTTAGTTACGTAATATATGTACTTACTTGATTCATATCAAATATCAGAAAAATCACTTTTATTTACACTTAAAAAAATACGCAACACAGTAAGTTAAAAAAAAATACAACTCAAGGCATAGATGATCAAAGAATGAACCACTGCATTAACCCATTACATGCAATTAGCTCTTGAGATATGTTTGAAAATTGAGTAACTGCTACGAGTTGACCTCTGTGGTGGTGTTCCGAGAATGTTCCCTCTACAGCCAATTTCTGAGGAAAATAAACAAGTTGCTCGTTTTATGTACCACCACACAATAAAGGAATAATAAGTAATGGTATAACATATGTACTACCAAATATGAAAGATTTAAACTTCATATTTATGAATTACTGCTTTATTACAAGATTGGCTGCCCCTTATGTGAACATAGTCGCCGTTTTTTAAGTAACTTCATATAATAACCAACATAAAGTGCTGAAGTTTTTGTAAAAAATAAAATATCTCTTTTCCTGAAGGTCATTTCAAAAATAAATAGCAAAGCAATACATCAAAATTGAAAATTGAATCATAAACTTTTTGTAACGAATGAGCCCCATTTATATGTAATTATTTGTAAATTTTGACCAATTTTCCTATTTTAGTACTAATAATTCCTTTTCTCTCCTTAATTTTAGAATTTTTTTCGTAAAATGTACTAAATAAATATAAAAACCACAACAAAATTCCCATATCTCTCTTTTTTTAAAAAAAAAAAAAGTTACAGTTGTTCAAGTATTAAAATTCTTTAAAATAAATTTTTCAAAATTAAAAAATTATATTTTACGTATTTTTTTAAACGAAGTGCAATTTATTTACCATTATGTGCTATTTTAGTTTAAAAAAATTTTGAATTTTTTTTTTTCTGTAGAAGCAAAAATTTTACAACAGCAAAGAGCATGGACTAGTTGGCTAAAATTATGTAATTAGTTATGAGACTATAACTGATTAGGAGTTTACTCCAGGGGTCCCCTACCTATGGCACTCATGCCACATGTGGCATACGGTACCATTTTTCAGTGGCATTCTACACTACTCTATAAATTTGTCAATATTTGAGTGAATGGAAGTTGATAAATTTGTATCGGACTTTATTTGGCCAAAATTTTCAGAATTGATGACATTTACGAAATTATGAAATGTTTGAAAGATAACTCCAAAGATAAATTTGCAGCTATTTTGTAAGCCGTTGAATGCCATTGTTAGAGAGATTTAACTGTTCGAAAATTGCATTCCCTCCACTTTCCGCTTTTAGGTTGATGTATTTAAGTAAAAAAAAAAATCTTCCCTCATATGAAAAATATTCCAATTTTCCAAATAAATTGTTTAAAAGCCGAATGCTCAGAATCGTGTCAAATTGAAAGTCTCGTTTCCCCACCAAATTTTGTGATATGAAAATAGAGCGGCACAAGTATTATGTTCGCGTTAACGTTTTTTATTTATTTTTTATTTAATTATATAATGAAGGAAAATACTTGTATTTTTCGTTGTCTATTTCTTATTTTAATAAATATGTTTAAAAGTACTTAATATATGTACAATTTAAAGTTTTCTTATTTTTGTTGAAGAAATAAATATATTCTTTGTTGTTTATTTTTATGTTAAGAAATATCTTCAAATGATGTAATATTAATATATATATTAAAACTGCAATATGAATGCAACTCCAAATGTCTGAACTTAATATTACATAGGCAGTTAGATTTGTAACATTTTTTGAGAAATAATAAATTATTTATAAATAAAAAAAGTTATTTTTATATTATTGACATCAAAACTGCTTATAAAAAGCTTTTATTTTAAGTCGTAGAATTTTATAAGTCCTTATCTTTAAAGTTCTTAAAACTGTTGAAGCACTAATTCAAATCAAAAGGAAAAGTATTAAAAATGCCTGCCTGAAACTATTTACTACGTTATCCGACTAATATTGTTTTAAGAAATATTATTGCAATAAAAAATATTTAAATGCAATTTTTTCGCCAAAAATGAAGAAATAATTACATAGTTTAATCACTTTCAATATTTTCTACAATAAATATTTTCAACACAGAAACTTCTATATTAAATATATTTTGCCTATATATAGCTAAGTCTGAACTGAGATTTTTGAAATATATAGATTAGAACTGAATTGATTCATATTATAATATATCACACACAGAATATAGATACCTAGACCAAGAGAACTCGAATTATTATTTCAATTGATTGTAACTCTGAAAATAGTGTTTTTTCAAAAATCATAGTTAAGGCTATTTTCTATGTAAAAAGGCAAAATATATTTATTATGAAATTATTTTTCGTACAAGAAGAAAGTTAATTCGTTTTTTTTTGCCAAAAAAATTATTTGAATAATTATTATGGAAATAATGTTCTTAAAAAAAGTTTTTATTTGTTTTCTGATTAATATGACACAAAATATAAAAAGAATAATAAAATATAAAAATGCCCTTTCAAAACGATGATTCCGAACGTAGTTGAATACATAAAGAAACAAACATAGAAACTGAAAATAAATAATTGATTTAAAAAAAATCCACATTAGTGTAAATACACTCAGTTTCCTTTGTTTGAATAAAATTTTTCATCGAGTGCATTTTTCGGCAAGAAAATTTCTTTTCTAGCAAAACTTGTTTCAATTTCTAATGTAAAACGGCATTGAAAATTAATGCATTTACACTAACATGTAGAATTGTTGTTATAAATAGTAATCAAGATTTAAAAGTTATTTGAATTTCAATTATATACTAACATAAATATGCTAGCAAAATGTATTAACCGTAAAATCCGGCGTATAACGCTCACCGGTGTATATATATAACGCGCATTTATACTTTCAAGCTGCATTCTTTAATGCTGGGGTACATTCGCCGTATAAGGAGCGCCCCCTTTTTTTACGAAAGAACCTGCATTGTGCGTCAGTTATACTATTATATTTTGAAGCTATTTCTTCAAAATATTATCCAAGGATTTTGAAAAAAAAGTATATTTCTGGAAGAACAAACCTTTAAGTTCAAAAGGTATGGCATTACTTTTAAATTAATAGTATTCCCATCTTTGTAGTAGTCTAAATGTTTTTATTCTCATTTCTTTTCTTTTATTTTTGAAGCTATTATCTTTATACCCGGCGTATAACGCACACCCGTAAATTTCTATCTAATTTTCCCGTTTAAAAATGCGCGTTATATGCCTGATTTTTCGGTAATATATATCAGGTAATCCTTCATTTAATTACATTCTAGCGTCTTCAGTGCTAATCTAATGTTATTTTTTTTCTAATCTCTACCGAAAAAAAATTTCAACGAGCATAAAAATTCTAAGAAATACATTAAATAATTTCAACGAAATCATGCACTGTATCAAATTATCTCAATTTCATCTCATCACTCATGCTTGGCTCAAATTTTCCAGCTTAGCAATTCCTCCCACGATGTGCTAGGGGTGCTCCGGCACCAGGGTGTTATTCCAGGACATCTCTCCGCAGGTTGTCATGCCAACACGCTTTCCATTTATAATCCTCTCTGCCGTTACCTTAGAAAACGACGAGCTTGCTTTGCCCGGGGTCTGGCAGAGGGGTGGTCAGACGATTTTCTACGAATGAATGTTCTATGTAATTATGTCGACGGATGATGCTATTTCATCAGGAATCGCGTTACGATTGGAAACTATTGCTTAGAGTTGGTAATTGTGTATGAAAAGGGCTGCTTGTGAAGCATTTGTCTTAGATTTTAATGGTAAATCGCGTTAATTTGTCTTCGTTTGATGTTTGTGGGAAATATATATTCGGAATTTTTTTAACACAATTAACTAAACCAACATTATTAATTAGTATTCTTTCAATGCCGGACAAATGACAACATGACAATTCAGAGTATTTTTTTACCATATATGTTACCGTTAAATATGTTACCGTGTGAAATTCATTAATTCATAGAATAACTATGTAATTCATGAAAAAACTAGACAAGTCAGTTAAAGAATATCAAATTATTGAATTCTATAATTTACCTAGGTATTCTATAGAATAACGATTATTCGATCGTTAAAATGAAATACGGCACTCGCGAAAGTTCTTTGAACCTATTCTAGCTACTTTTAGTCAGTTTTGAACTGCAATTCAAAGCGTCATCACAGCAATACTTGTTCTATTAAATAATAAAAAGTAAAATAGAGGTATTTCATAAAAATATATCATCTGATTTTCTTTATTATTTATCAATTAATCATCTGTAATAGGGATAAAATCTATTTTTGAGAGGTATTTTAGCTACTTATATAGGATCAATTAATTAATATTTTAACACGAAATATCAAAAAATGTCAACAACTCTTGCCGCATACAGCTCAAGACTTTATTTTACAAACTGAATATTCCATCTCCTTATCTATTGCCATCGAAAGTTCCAGAATTTTCCATAATTAAAATTACAGTTAATTTTTATAAATAAAAGCACGCGCGAGCATTAATATAAAGCATTAATATAAAGCATTAATAAAAGCATTAATATAAAGCACGAGAGAGAAAAAGCATTGCCATTTGTTACATCCTCCCCTTCTGGTTTCGACGGCGTCCCGACGAGGAACCAGGAGTCTGTGGGACCTTTGGTGGACGGCCACGTTTACGAAGAGGAATAAAGGGTTTTACTTTGTCAATATTACAAGGAGTTAAAGCAGATGTGTGGTAAACACCAAGAGGTACCCCCGGATTATCAAGACTAGCAATATCGTAAGATGATGGTGATCTTAGTGTTAAAATAACGTAGGGACCGTCTGTGCGTGGCATTAGTTTTGCACTTCTTCCTTGCGCAACGTTGTTCAGCGGATGTGATGCTACAAAGTCTTGTTCTCCAGGTTGATATGTTGGAGCAGCTTTTCTCTTTTTATCAGCGTAAAACTTCCTACTATCCTGTTGCTCTTCAACCACCTCTCTAATCTGAGTGGAAAACTTAGCGAATTTCTTGAGATAGGGAGTTATCTCTGGCACAAAATTATCATTCTGGATGACGACTCGGATATCATTAACAACTTCACTTGGAGTGCGTAACTCTCTCTACCAAAATTCAGAAAGGCTGCCGTCTGTCCTGTCGTTTCGCATTTGGCTGTGTTGAGAGCAAAGCGGATGAAGGGTAGCTTCTCTGACCAACAGTCATGCTTGTCTTGGACGAGAATTGCCAGCCGTGGTTTCAGATCCCTATTCTTTTGTTCAACTGGGTTAGCTTGTGGATGGTATACAGGGATCAGGGATTGATGGATGTTTAAGAGGTAGCATATTTGTTGCATCACTGCTGACACAAACTGGGTTCCATTGTAACTGATAAGGCGGCGAGGAATGCCATACCTCAGTAGAACCTCTTCAATCAAGGTAATGGCACATTCTTTAGCTGTGGCATTGGGTAGTGCAAATAGTTCGACCCACTTGGTGGTACAAACCTCAATGATTAGGATCCATCTTTTACCATCTTTACTCTCAGGTAGGGGCCCGAAGAGATCAATGGCCAAGGTTTCAAAACGTTGGGCTGGCGCAGGTGTCCGTAATAGCCCGGAAGGCTTCTGATTTGAAGCCTTGTACTTAATGCAGTCAGGACAGTTCTTTACATTTCGTTCTTTGCTATTCGAGTATAGGTGCCTTCGGCGCCATAATGACCAGCCATTGGGGCATCATAATGGTTTTTGAAGATCAAAGTTCTTTAATGGCTAGGTATCACTAACTGTGCCTCTTCACTCTCAGAGTCTGGAGCATATCTAAATAGGACACCCTGATTGATTAAATAATCTCGTTCGACCCAATTGACATAATTAACATTCTTGTCAGGATCTTCGAGGCAAGAAATAATTTTGACCAGTTCCCCATCCATCATTTGTTCATCACGTATCTCCTTGGGAGACCTGGATGGGACATCAATGACTACAGTGCAGACCTCACACAGTTCATTTTCTTCATTACACGCAGGACGAGATAGCATATCTGCAATCACATTACTCTTTCCGGGGATGTACTCCATGTTGAGGTTGAAAGATTGCAATTGCAGAGCCCAACGGGCTAGTCTTCCAGTAGGAGATTTCAGTTTCATGAGCTACCTTAAGGGCTGATGGTCAGATAATACAGTGATGCTTGCCCCATCAATTTAGCCCCTGAACTTGTTGAGGGCCCAAACGACAGCTAGAGTTTCTCGTTCAGTGGTCGAGTAGTTTCTTTCAGCTGGGTTTAACAACCTGCTAGCAAATTCAACTGGATGTTCTTCTTTGTCTTCTCCTTGTAGGAGGACTGCTCCTAGAGCATAGTTACTGGCATCCGTTCTTATCAGGAAAGGTTTAGAGAAGTCTGCTTGCTTCAGAATTGGTGGAGACACCAAACATTGCTTCAAGGTCTGAAATGCTTTCTCCTCTTCCTCTGACCTTTTCCAGAAAGCCTTTTTCTTAGTTAGGTTGCTCAAGGGTCGGGCAATCTCAGAAAAATTTGCTATAAATTTTCGGTACCATGAGCAGGTTTGCAGGAAGGACTGCAGTTGTTTCACATTTTTAGGAGGTGGAATCCCTAAAATAGCTGAAGTCTTCTCATGATCGACTTCTTTTCCTTGGGGTGTAATCCATAGGCTCAGGTATTTAACACGTGAACAGGAAAATTGGCACTTCTCCCTGTTTGCTCGTAACTTGAAATCCATCAAGCGCTTAAACACGGTCTCCAAGTCTGCTAGATGCTGTTCGAATGTAGGGGACATAATTATAATGTCATCTAGGTATGCAAGTACAGGTAACCCTCTTCGGAAATATCCATCAGTCTCTGAAAGGTTGCGGGTGCATTCTTAAGTCCGAAGGGCATCCTTTTGAATCGGTAGGTTCCAAATGGACAAACAAAAGTGGTTTTGTCCCTATCAGCAGGATTAACATTCACTTGGTGGTAACCAGACTTTAAGTCAATGGTGGAGATGTATGCAATATGTTTTGCCTCCTGCAGTAAATCATCTATTCGTGGAAGTGGGTAAGTATCAGAGACCATGACTTCATTCAACTTCCGATAGTCGATACACAGGCGAAACTGGTTGTTTGGCTTTGGAATCAGTACAACAGGGGCTCCGTAAGCAGATTCACATTCTTCAATTATATCTTTTTCGGAGAGGTCCTCAATTTCCTTACTCAATATTTCCTTCTTTACAGGAGACATTCTGTATGGGGGTACAGAGATAGGAGGACTATTTCCCATGTTAATGTGGTGCTCCAAGATATGTGTTGCTTCTCCCCCTGGTTCGAAGACATTTTGGAAGGATTCCAACAGGAGGTTAAGTTTCCTCTTCTGGGCACACACACACACAGAGGTTAAACTTTCACCTTCCCCTTCTCTTAATTGACAGGTGTTGCTGGACATCTTCTCAACAATGGACGGGGTGTCCAATTCTTCACCAAATGGATACTTGTGGGTAGGATTGTCCCAAAAGTACCAACAAGTATTCTTCACATCTAGAACCAAACCAGCAAAACTAAGGAAATCTGTTCCTAGAAGTGTTCTATTTCCCTTTGCCTTTGGGAGAATTATGAATTTGGTCAAGACTGATCTCCCCTCAATTTCTACCATTACTTGGGTTGTGAGGGCCTCACCTGTGGTCTGTTGATCATCTGCTAAGCTCATTGCTAATGTGTTTTCTTGGAGAAGGAGTCCCTTATTCTTAAATATCTGGAACCTCCTTTCCACAGCAATTGAATGTGAAGATCCTGTGTCTGCACATACACGTCCCTTTATTCCACAGAAAGTTATGTCGATTAGGGTCAATCGAGGGCTTCTGGTCTGAGCTGTGTAAGCATTGATGTGATTGGTTGCTACGTCTGTTCTTTGTGAGGCGTTGAGGTTGCAGGTGGGGCACCTAGATTTTATCACTCCTTGTTTCCCACAGCCATAGCATCTGAGAGATCTCTCATTTGGTACCTGATGGGAATGTTCTCTTTTGAGAGAGCTTTCAGGTTTCCTGAATGATACCTGTCTTCCATCATTTACAATTTCACTTGCCTTCACGTGTCACCTAGGCCCACTGAATAGGGAACGTCGGATGTTGTCAAAAGCTTCCAGCTTATCTGCTAACATTTCTGGGGAGATAAGTTCTTCCCAGATATCCAGGTAATGTTCCTTACACTCTGAAGAAGCCTCTTTTTTTCATTTGATCGGCAATCATCAAATTCTTCAATCCGTCAAATGAATCGATTTTAAGCTCATTGAGCCAACCTTCAAAATATGCTCGGATTTCAAAATAATAATCCTTCCACGTCCCAT
Source organism: Trichonephila clavipes (assembly GCA_019973935.1). Lineage (NCBI taxonomy): Eukaryota > Metazoa > Arthropoda > Arachnida > Araneae > Nephilidae > Trichonephila > Trichonephila clavipes. The sequence goes on along the minus strand of BMAU01017308.1, from coordinate 1,686,185 downwards.
TTGGGCTTTTTCTGTGACGTGAAAACAGCTCCCGGAATTTTTCTGCGGTTAATGTGAACCGTTGCAGAAGCATTCGTCGAATGTGGGAGTAATCCCTTCATTTCTCCTCAGGCTTACGAGCAATGAGGGAGGTTACATCACTAGGTAGGGCACCAATAAGATAGGGTATCCACAGATCTTCACCGAGATCTAATAGCTTCATTTGCTGTTCGAATAAGGCGAGGAACAGGTCAATGTTATCAACTTCAGGATTAAATGTTGGTAGCAATTTTTTTAATTCAATTTTTGTTGGGGGTAGGGTTTGTGGACCTATGACTCTTTGAGTATCATTTTGCAGTCGTATTTTCTGCAGCTCAAATTCATGCAGTGTTTTCTCTTTTTGTTTGTTTTCCTCGTCTATCCTACTTGATACGACTCCCTCAAAGATACATTTCACAAATTCAGGGTCTTCCTTATAAGCATTATTTGTTAAAATTTTTGTCCTTACTTCAATTATTTTTAGCTCTTCCCCAATCGACTCACATTCACCTAACTCAATAGCAAGCTTAATGAGATCAGCTTTTTCCCTTTTCCCAGAAATGACAAGACTGCGAAATTTAAGAGTTGCAAATAAATAAAATAAATAACTAAGTTCCAGGCCTTATTGTCCACCAAAGCTCTTACAGATATGGGAATACATTTTAAAGTATGACTAGCTTTCAAACCTTATAAATTATTATGCACTTCAAAAAACAATTAAAATGGGTAAATAAATTAATAACATATACCAAAATACCAACAAGGAACATTAATTCAAATAATAAAATAATATAAAGAAAATTTAGGAATCATCAGTTTTAATGATACAAAAATTCAATGCAATGAAAATACTAAGCAAATCTAAAATAATCAGGCATGTAATGCTACCTAAATTCAATAGGAAATCAGTAAAATATTAAACAAAATAGTAATTATTAATGTGAAATTCACAAAATATTAATCAGGAAACGTTATATCACAAGAAATAAATTAATATACAGCAAAATTAAGAATTATCATTGAATAAGAATACCAAAAAATCAATGGAATAAAATAATAAAATTATCCCTAGCACTAACACACTGTAGCAGGATTGTTATCACTTGTATATGAAAAATGCACAAAACACTATTGAAAAATTTTTAACAGGAAATAGATGTTCTTTTTTTTCTCTTCAGACAATTGAAGTCAGGATGATTCACTTTGTCTCTCGATTCCCAGGGATTTTCTCTTGCTTTAGAAGGATTGCGGCGCAATACCAGTAATGTTTTTTTTTCCGGGACAGTAAGGTTTACAGAGCCGGTTAAATTTTCATTTTTCTGTGGCGTTTCGTCACAGCGTCTACGGGATCGTAGTTCTTTGCCACGGGTGTGGGCGCCAGTTTTAACACGAAATATGAAATGTCAACAACTCTTGCACATACAACTCAAGACTTAATTCTACAAACTGAATATTCCATCTCCTTATCTATTGCCATCGAAAGTTCCAGAACTTTCCATAATTAAAATTACAGTTAATTTTTATAAATAAAAGCACGCGCGAGCATTAATATAAAGCATTAATAAAAGCATTAATATAAAGCACGAGAGAGATAAAGAATTACCATTTGTTACAATATAAAATATCTTTAAAGTTATTTATTTTTCCTTTTTGCGATGTATCATTAGTTTTTTCACAGAATAACTAGGTAAAATATGAAATGTTTCATGAAATTTTTCATCTATTACCTGTTTAGTTATTTTAAGAATTACCTAGTTATTATGTGAAATAACTGAATTATATACACTTTAACGGTAACATATATAGAGCAATTTATTTATGATGTTTCACACATGATATCGTCTTCCCTGCCCTTTTATTTTGAGAAAAAATATTTCAAATATTTAAGTAAATGATTGTGTGAATATTTTTTATTGATATTTTATTTTAAAAACTATCATAAGAAAAATAAATTATTGTATTTTTACAATTAAAGGAACAATGTATTTATATCAAGGCACGCTCCAGTTTGTAAAAGAATAGTATTAGAAAAATATCTTTTTTTTAAAATTACTCTTTGTAGAATATTGTTTCTGCATTAAGGGGTTAGGACACTACAATATTTTTTACTGATATCTATCGTTTTTATAGCAATGCTACTAAGTTAGAGAGATATACATATATTTCAGTTTGCTGCCCATTTCTCTTTGATCTTATAAACCTTTCTCTATATGCAATTATTTGAAAATTGTTCACATTTAATTTCATATACTCTGATACTTTGATCTCTGATACACACAAATAAAAAAATTATCTTTCTGTATTTTTAGTGTTTTTAAGTTTTAATCTGGTATTAAGATATTATAGAGTACATTATTAAAATGCACTACTTCTGCTACTGTAACATTACAGTTAGTAATTATATCTCAAAAGGAATGCGAGTTTGAATGCTACAAAATTACATTAGAATATGTATTGCTTAAAATGCATAGATTTAAATGAATATGGATTTTGAGTATGATCTTAAATAAATTTTCGACAAATTTCAAAATTTATATGAAAATAGGTGTAAAAAATACTTTGATTAAAATAGTGATAAGTATTTATATATATTTTTCTGAATATTTTACTGTTAAAGCAGCAAGTTGTTATTATCCCAACAAGTTGATTTAACTAAAAGGATATTGGGGAAGATACGCTCTTCACACGTGACTACTTGTGTATTGACAATGGGGAAAAAAGCTTTTTATTGCTTCTTCGGACTCAATTCGGAGTCTGGCACTCCTATTACCGCATAAAGAGGTTGCACGGGCACACAGAGGCACCCCAGGCTTACGAAATCTATAATTCTGGAAAACTGCTCATTTATTACCAATTACCTTATCTCTATCCTCCTATATGAAAGTCTTCATGAGAAAAAAAAGGAATTTATCACATCTCTTTTTATTTGGGAGTGGTAATTTTTTTTTTCACAATCTTGAGGTACGTGGAGTAAATGATTTTCCCGCGTCATCAATTTTGTTTTAAAATATTTTTCATGAAGGTGCTGCATTTTAGTCCTGTGAAAAAACTTAGTGGTTTTTATTGCTGTATTGTCCTACTTTTTATAATTTATGAACGTAAATGAGCAGAATATAAAAAAAATGGGACAATGTGATCTTTATTGAAGGAAGTTGAAACTAATCAAGTAAGGGAAGAACCTGCTAAATCAATGCATATTAATCATGATAACGAAAGTAAACTTCAGAAAAGTGATGAACATGAAGGGTTTAAGTTGAATGAAAGATTTTCAAATACTACCTAAAGTACTCCATCATAAAATATATGAAGCCACAAGGGTACCACAAGAGACACAGCGGTCTGTCAAAAAGGTACAAGCAAGAATATGTTCAACATTCTGATTATCGATCTTCTTAAGCCTGTAAAATTAAAATACCTTCAACAAAATACGGCAGTTTTGCTTGCTAATATCATTCCTGTAATATTACAAAAAAGTGTCCATGACTTGTGTCCTTTATTAAAGTCACTCACTTTTGAAACTTTTCAATTCAGTTTGAGTGGTTATTCTCTCAAATTATGAAAGAAGAATTGAGAGTCCTTAAAAGTTGGTAAGTATGTTTCCTCGTTATGATATTATTCACTGGAATTATGATTTTTATGGTGCACAGTAAAAAATAATAATTAAAAAAGGTTTGGGGGGACTGTCTCACCTTGTGTTATCAATAATATTAGTTTAGAGAATGCACCTTCGCCCGGGTTTGCATTCAACTTTTGACCACCTTTGAAAGTGATTTTCTCCCCTCCTCATTAGAGGAGCGATGACAGAAAGCGAGTTAACTGACACAAATTTGCCTTTTATGAATATCATACATTTAAAGTTCAAAATTTTGTTCCTCTCTTTTCCTTTTCCTCCTCTTCATTCATTTTTAGTTTGGTTTTACCCGTGTCTTATCGCCACTGGTTGTTTTTATTTCTCACAATTTGCATCAGCTAAAAGTGTGTTGTATTGCTAATTCTGCTTTCACATGCTAGCGCATAAATTTGTATCTGATTTTTAAAGCAGGGTAAATTTAACTTTTAGTATGCAAGCAAGCACATAAGTGGTCAATAAAATGAAGAAAGTATTCTTTGCAAACAAGATTAAAAACATAATACTCTTTTTAATTACCATACGATAGAAGGATTCAATAACTGAAGATGTAAAGCGAATGGAAGTTTCTAAGAAAAAAGGATCACCTCGAGTGCGGTTGTGTTAATATTCACTCACTCACTGAGAGGTTAGTTTTCAATGAAACAATTAAAGACTGACTTTTAATATTGGTTCTCGAAATTGTTTAAGTACTATTTTGCTTACATGTTTAAAGCTTATTTCTTAAAGAGAACAGTCTTTAATTTTGTAAAAAAAAGTTTTCTAAATGAAAAACTAACATCGTAGGATTATATACGTTTTATAAATTGGTGGAATATAAATTCACAATACAAAAATCGATACATAAATAAACGTACCTTGATACAAAGCGTGATTAACTAGAGAATGATCAAGAACAAAGTAAATTTCAAAGGTTAATGTTATAAATATTGACATGTTTAGCAAACCGAAGGGAAAAACATGTTTTCAAAAGCTTTACTTTCGGGTTTATTGACAAATATGTTTCATCACTTATTTAATGCGTTTTAAATAGGTAGAAAATACAGGTGTATGCGCACGAATGTTGACTATGTATATGGACATTTAGTGTTTATAAAAAGGTTAAATTTTGCTTAGGAGTCATATCGTGTTCTTGCATGGCTTTTGATCAAAAATGAAACTTTTTTAAGAACTCTTCACGTACAACCTCTAAATTTAGAAAACCTTCATCAAGACTCTGTGTGCTGCAGAAATACATTTCAAAAGTAGTACAGCATTATTTTTATCGCTTTAAAATATACGTTTAAGATAACGTTCATTAAGTAAGTCGTTTGCTAAAAATTCTCTCTCCCTTTAGACTCTCTTTACTTTGCAAATGCAATCTTCTAATTCCCTTTAGAATGTGTACTAGTCTATTGATAAATGAAGCGTGCAATTCTTATCTTACTCTTGATTGAGTTGAGTGAACACATGCTAAGAATTTCTATTGAGCTTTAGTTTAGACAGAAAAGAAATGTTTTATGTTTGAAAACTGCATTTTAGCGTAGTAGTTAAAAGATAATTAAATTTGACGAAACGAGCCGGGTTCAAATTGTTTAAGTAATAATATGAATATAGTTCGATTAAAGGAAATTTATTTTAATTGAAAGTGTACCAATTTCCTAGATAAAGACTTGTTGGCATCAATTATTTTATTTCATTAAGCAGGAAGGAAAATTAATGGAATCCAAAATATATATATATATTTAAAAACAAATCACATTTTAATGTTGGCTATTTGTGAGAAGTTCGTATTATGGCTCATTTACGAAGAAATAGCTGCCAACATGTGCACGAATTCAATTGTGGCAGGTAAAATGTCTAGCGACATGACAATTTATTGATTCGTGATATTGCCACTCGCCATATGGATGGAATTCAATGACTTTCATGCTAATATGGAATCGATGATTTCAAAGGATTATTCTGAACGTTGGGCAAAATTTCAACGGTCTCATCAAATTGTCATCCGAATGGACAGAATTTTTTTCCAGTCAGCCCTACACGAAGTTAAAGCCACATCGTGAACCTTGCATCAAAAAGTGAGCTTGTTTGAAGCACGACAATTAACCGCACCGGCATTGTGAAAATGTCTGGAGCAGGTCAACATTGTTGTGGATTCCCTTGACATTACAGGATAAAGAAGCATAGCGCTAGTGGTGCACCCAAAGACTAAACTGGATAGAAAAGTGACACCATTTTGTTTTTTTTCAGACGAGTCTAATTTCTGCGTGCAGCGCCATGATATACATATGAAAAGAAGGCACGCTGCTTACTTGCATTCGATAACGCCATAGTAGCTTTTTACCTGTCTCGATGATATGGGCACCTGGTGAATTTGGATCACGAGCACCTTCTCACCATCGTTAATAATAATAGAGTTATACTGTACACAGTTCTGAAGTCCGGTGGTTGTACCCAATCTTCGAGGCCCCAGATATGTCATATTTCTACAAGGTTACGCAAGACTATATTTTCTGTCGAACTGTGGCTTGTCTCAACAAAGCGGATGTTCGACTGTTGTCCTGGTCATCATGCTGTACCCATCTCTCCCCGATTAAAACTATCTAGTCATGAGTTGTTGATAGACTGTACTGCCACTTATCTTCAGATAATACTATTCCAGAATTGTGGCAAGGCTTGAAGCATTATGCTTAATGCTAGCAGCTATCTGCCACCAAAGCCCAGTTTGAATTATTTCCTAACAGAATTCGTCTTTTTTACTGCCAGCAGCTGCTTTGTATAATAATTTCAGACCCTATACATTCCGGCATCAGCTACAAATATCATGTTTCTTCCTTCTATGCTATGTACGCACAATAAGTAAAACTCTGTGTTTTGCTTTCAGTTTTGGTGTTTGCAATTTGTGTGACCACCAGTAGTGTATAAATAACGATTAGTATATAACAGAGTCTTGTAAATATTTCATAATATATTCTGGTTTTAGTGGTGGTATTACCAAGGGGTCTTGTTGCGATGTTAATCACAGCTAAGTGGTCTTGGCGGGAGTTATTTCTGTATAATATCCTGGTACCACCAAATATCTGTTACGAAAAGGGGCTTATCAACCCAATAATCATATTGTTTGCTATTCCAGTTTGACAAGCTTTTAAAAGGTTTAAATAAATAGATTCAAATTTTAATAAAAATTAAATTTCGAAAACTTTAAAAAAATTACCAAGAAAAAACCCATTAAAATAAAAAGAAAACTCTAAATAAATTTCTTTAATCTACTACCAATGGATCTGCCAAGTTTGAAATAAAGGAGATAAAGTAATTCAGCCTCTGTAAAATAAATATTTTTAATCAAAATTTAATTGAGTCTTCGTGTAGTATTTTTTTCAAGTATTTTCACTTAACCCAATCTTAACGCTACACATAATAACAATAATGAAACAAAAAGCCATTTAATCGTTTTTTACATTCCATGGCTAATCAAGCGGCATACTAAGTAAATGCTTTTAGTGAAAGATTTCTTTCTCATATATCCTGTTTAATGGCTCTACTTCAACCCTTATTGCCGAAAGCAGCATGGAAATTTAAATGAATTTTTTTCGTTCCTATCTGCGTAACTCAATTCTCTGTCATTACAGGAAAAGGAATGTATACTGTTGATATTAGAAATGCTTGTTAAGGGAAGTTAGAAATGGTCTTCTATAAGAATTATGCCAGAAATTTTTTATGCCATGTTATATTCACAGTAAAATTGTGTATGGTTGTTATATGAAAGGATTGCAACAAATGCTTCATACTAAATTCGGGGTATTTTTTCATTTACTTTTTGAAACTTCTACATGTAATTATTAATGACGAATAATAAATTTTCTTTCAACAAATATTAAGTTATTCAGAAAGTAGGTTACATTTACCTTTTTGAGAGATGGCAACATATCGCATCAGACAGCTGTTAGTTCAGAAGAAAAGAAAAGTTGTAGCGATCTCTTCTTCGGTAAGTCGCAAAATACAAAAGACACTCAACGATTTGCTTGAAAAGGATTTTCCTTTCGTCCCAGACGTTCTACGCGTGCAGATGATTAATACAAATCACTCATCCCTCAACGTCATCCTTCCTTCTATCACCGACAGTGATTGTCGGAAGAACGATTCAGGAATTGAACCTTAAATGGCGGTCTATTCCTACTGATTAATTTGATTAATTACGCATTCGTTTCATGAGTAATCTGACAAAATTTTATACTCCCAATATATTACGACTACGAAATGGTATCGGCACATGCATCAACCCGACACCATATCAACTAGAAACTGTCCACAATGTGAAAGGAAAAACGTTCCAATGATACACAAATTTAAAGGCTGGAAATCAAATTTCTCTATGTTACGCTCAGAAACTCGCTCAACTCGTAATATATTGCTCAACTTTCTTCTCTAGGAAGATGATACACAGCGACACCTTCTCCCGCATGTCGCAGACACCAATTGATTAGAACAAAAGATAGTTTGCTCCAAATAGGGATTTCCTTTTGACCCTGTAGTTTGACATTTCAGTGGCCCAGCAGTTTGAGAGCTTAAACACTCTTGCTAAAGTCAACAGCTGGTTCCTGAAAAATCAGTGACATATTACACTGGTTTTTAATTCGACTGGCGAGGATTAATGCTGAGTAACATGTGGACAAAATAGTTTTCCAGCGTTGAAGCACTTGGAACAATGTGCTTTTTCTGAGTAAAAATACCCATTTTTACATGGGATCACGTCCAGCCGTAATAAATTCTTTTTAAAAGTTAAAAATTAGGCTGTACACACTTAACAGATTCCGAAAGTCAAGCAAGGACAACAAAATCAACCCCAGTGCGCTTTGCTCAACTGAACGGATTCCCAAGTCGTAGGTTTTATATAGAAGGACGTCATTTCGTCAACAGTGACCAGTTTCACATTGTTGTTACATGATCATTCTGGGACCATGGAGATAATTTCTGTTGTTAGAGCATTAATGGGTTAATATTGCGTTCTGTCAAATGTTTATAGCGAGTTTTTGATTATGTAGAGAAATAACTTTGCATATATGATGTGCATTGTATTGTATATCTTACCTCAATGCAACATTGGCCTACGGTGTGCCAGTTTAACCTTCTTTCTAAACGTTTCTACTAGATTTGTGAAGTAGTTTCAGAGAAGTAGAATTGCATATGGAAAATTACGAGACTTGATTAAAACATACTGAAAAATTTATGTGTATACATATATCGTAAAATTCAATAAAAGCTTTTTTTATAGAAGGATATATTGACCTAAAGTGAAAAACAAAAATGAGGCATGGCACTAACGCATTCTTTACTTGCAACATTGTCATGAAGTATTTTATTACAGCAATTCTTAAAGTTATAACCGCCGACAGTATTGCAAGTTTAATAGCGTCGATAGTGGGATCGGAGAACAGTTTCAACGGTGTCAAGTATTTTTCCCTCGAGTAAAATAGAATGTATAGTGAAGTGACGAAATAAATGCCAACAAGTTGGCCAAACAGGCTTCGGCGATGCATCCATCTTGTATAGATATTCCTCTTCAAAATTCTAAGCAACGTATCAGGGGTAAAAATCTTCATAAAAGAAGATGCGCTCTTAAAGAGTTGATTGATGGTAAATCTTGGGCTTGTCTATCTGATGGCTAGATACGTGCTCAGCTTTCTTGCCCTTCCTGGTGTGGAGGATTCACGTGTTTTGGAGTAATCGCTGGACATGATTGTTTTGAAGGTCCGTCTGTTTAAAATTGCCCTGGCTTATTCTCCGCTCTGTACTGTATGTAATTCTATGCATTATTGTCCCTCCCTTCTTCAAATGTACTCTCAATTAACTATGTCAGTGCCTTTCAAACTTTCAATACGTTCGCTCCAATATTCAGTCATAATTTTCACCTTACCCTTATACAATAACAATGTATTAAATACGATAGTCTAACTTTAAAGCTACAGTTTGACTTTTATTTCTTAAGTACCACCGCGCCTACGTGGAAAACAGTGGAATTGGGGAACGAATCGATTAGCTTCTAATCGGCAATGAAAGATCGATTATGAACCATACAAAGGATCAAGATAAGAGTTAATTTTTGTATTATATTTTATATATGATGATCCCATGGGGTCACTGTTAATTAATAAAGTTGTTCTTAGCTTAATATTGTGAAACTAATTATAAAATACATCGGACAGTATTGATATATTTATAAGTCTTACTATATCAGTGTAAATGCGTATTTTAATTTTTTTTATTATGCGCAAGAATGTAATTTGTTTCTTTACTTCCAGTTAATTAATATTTTTTAAAATAATCATTTGTATTCGCGTTTTTAATATAATCGCGTCTCCTTGTAGAGTTACCATGCCCCCAGTTTGAGAAACGCCGAACTATGGAGTTCTCTTTTCTTCTAGCACAATTTCTCTTTTTTACTAGATTTCAAGGCGGATTAAGTCCGCGAGAACATTAGAGAAAGTAATTTTTTTTTAAAAAAAAAGAGTAATGAAACCTACAATATAACATCATTTCGTATCTCAAATAAATATGTGTTTTCAAATACTTTCGTAAAAAAAAATAATGATTGTTGTGAAACTGGCTCACGCTGCTTAATTCTTCTCACTTCAGAAATTATACGCCTATAATTGTAGACTTATATCAGAAATTGGAATACATCCTCATTTTCAACATTTAAAAAGCTACATTTCTGTCGAAGATACAGGTATAAACGATGTTTTCCTGCAAATCAATCAGATCACGAGGGGCATACCATTTACATACTTTTAGAACTAGCAATCTCACCTAATAACAGTGAAGCTGTCATAATTGCTATAGAAAACTTTAGGGAAATGTTCTAATTCACATCGTAACAGTATATTTTTAAGTACGAATAAATGATACATTTTTAGTTTCATGTGTCTTTTTTTTTCAATTCATACTATTAGTTCACTCTCTCCCTAACTACTGTGGTTGGGGCATAAGTCATGGAAACTATTTTTTTTCCTTGTATCAATGTGAATGGTTCGCAAAAGTATATGTATCGTGTGGAAGTTCTGCAGGCATAGTGTGTATACAAAAGAACATATGGTTCTGAGATAGCTGGTAGTAGCGCAGCGAGGGCTGTGAAATCAGTCAGTTGGTGAGTGTCATGTGATAGAAGTAACCCGTGTTGAGCAGCGTTCTTACATCAAAATAGCCGTTCCCTGTGGTAAAAATCCGATGGAATATCACAGTAAATTAGTGGAAGCCCTTGGAAATAATGCCTTACGATACCGTACAGTAGCATGGTAGGTGTGCTGTATACTGGGTTGTCATTATTTTGCACCGTGAAGACCATATTGCCGTGTATTCTACCGTAATAAATTAGTATGTTACGATATTTCAATGCTATTCATTGTATACACATGTAGTTAACACCTTGTCTTTTCGTCTGTATGTGTCACATTTTCCAACTGGACAGATATATTCAAGAAAAAAAAATAGTTGCCATGACTTTTGCCCCAACCCTCGTATATATATGTATACATATATCTTGTTCAGATTTTCAATCGTTAATAAAATAGTTTCAATTCATCCATTCAATTTAAAATACATTTTTAAAAAAAATTGTAGTGGATGACACTTGATGTTAATACAGTTTTTTCAAATATTAATTCATTAATTTTATTTAATTAATGAATAAATAGTAACAAACAAAAAATAGTACAACACCATATATACTAAAAAAAATCACTTGTTGTGTCTCTGTAGCGCAATGAATAGCGCATTGGACTTCTAATAGAAAGGCCATGGGTTTGAATCCCACCTATGATGACTTAATTTCTGAGAACGTGATTTTTTACCATACTATTTTATTAGAATAATTAAATTTAATTAATGAATAAATAGTAAGAAACAAACAAAAAATAGTCCAACACCCTATATAGAACGGAAAATAGAAAAATGCATGGGAATTCGCTTTCTATTTGGTCAGTTAATAGTGTGATTCTGTTCTAGGTATGAACATATTTATATTAATCGAAACTATTTAATGAAATTAACTAAAATATTTTTCTTTGTTGATCTAAGTAGGAATTGACTTAATTTTTTCCCCTTATATTACATTTTTCTTTTGAGTTTGCAACTCAGTGCATTTGTTCTTTTCATAGAAAATAATGTTGGTTTTCTCAATTTATTTCTTATATATTTAGAGTAATTGTGTTCTTCAATTGTATTTCCATATTTTGTGATACTGACATGTAAGATAAATTACTTGAATTAAGAAAAAAACAGGAAACAAAATGTCTTATTATTTTTGTATATTCAATATTCAATTAAAATTCGACAATAGTTCGTTAAAAATTCCGTCTTTCGAAATTAAATGCTTCAACGGGATATTCATTTTTTATTGTTATTTTTATTGTACTGTATTTTTTATAACAAGCAAATTAACTAACGTTGCTTAATTATTATGCATTTCAATTAACTTTATTTATAATCCTTTGGTCTTCTGTTTTTAAACCGAAAAGTTATCCACCGAAAGTTGAAAAACTTATCTTATAACAATGTGATCAACTTGTGAATTCAGAAAATAAATCAGTTTTAAATATTTTGATTTTTTTCTACTTAGACGTTCTCTTTATTCCTGAGGAAGTTTTTCTTTTGAGAGTACATTTAAATAGCACTGTTTTCTAAATTCTGTTGATAAAAAAACTACATTTGTATCTAAGTTGAAAGTTTTTGCAATTAATGAATTATTAGAATTTGCAAGTTATAAAAATTATACCAAAGAGGTCTATGATTATTTAATTGGTTCCAGTAATTTATTACCTTCAAAAATAACATAATTATTAATAAATTGCAATTTACCTCAATTTGAAATCTGAATTTCATACATATACCCTTAAGTGATAAAAAAGTATCAAACTGCATTAAATGAAAAAATAGAAATGAAAAACCATGGATTAATGATCCTTCATTCCAACATTCTCGGGATAAATTAATTAATCGTCTCTTTATTAAAAATGCATGCATTACCTTTCAATTTTTAGGATCATCACAGGAAATAGATAGCAGAATAGTTTTAATTTTATATAAACTTTATAATGAATGCACGTACTAAAATTATATTAGAATAATTTGATAAGATTAAAAATGCATACAATTATAAAAAACATAGAACCCATTAATTATATAGTTTAGGTAAGATGTTGTTAAATTAATTACATATCATGCAGTTATGTGGAGTTTTTATTGATCGTAATTCTCTCTCTCTCTCTAATATTCCTTTCTTAAACTCTTTTTTCCCAAGTCTGAGTATAGTACGGTATTACTGATGTAGATCATGGTAAATTTATTGTAAAAGTACTGTTTTATGTTGAAAAATATAAATTATGTAGCCCCACAAGAAAAGGAAGCTACATCATCGTTTCTCAAACTGTAGGACATGCCCCGCAGGGGGTGATTACTTTAAGAAGGGGGAGCGAGCATATTAAAAAGTCCAAAACAAAAGATTATTTTTAAAAAAATATTAATTTTATGTAAAAGTAAACAAACAAAATGCATTCTTGCATAATAAAAAAAAAAATAAACATTTACACAAATATAATGCACTTATAAATGTGTCAGTACTGCACAATGTATTTATAATCAATTTAGGAATACTAAGTTAAGGATGAGTTTACTAATTACCGGTAACCACACACACACATATTCTTGTCATATAGAAAATTATATCCAAAATTAACACTTATCTTGAAAATTTGTACGGTTTATAATTAATATCTTTACTGCCGATTAATGCCAAGGTCCTTTTAATGCATTCAAAGCCTTCGGAATAAAAGCCGTCGGCAGTGCACAAAAAAAAGATCGTACTTCGGAAAGGCTTATATATACGTTCGAGGCAATTAATGATTTCGCTGAACGAGACATTTATATACGCCGGTAGTAGTGTAGCCTTAGCGTGGGGTTCCCCATAGAGCTTGTCATATATATTGGGGAAACATGGGCGTTTCAAATATAAAATTATATACAAAAGTTAACACTTATCTTGATAATCTGTACGATTTATACTTAATACCTTAACTACGCAATTTGCTCCCCAGTGCCATCGTTACCGCGTAGGCGCGCGTATGGAATGTATTAGTGAGGGGGGAAAAATGAATAAATAAGCAAATCCTCAGAAGTAAGTTAATACTTTGCTAACACTGTCAAGCTCCTTTTATTGCATTCTAAAGCCCACGAAATAATTTCATGGAATGCAGTGCGCAGAAAATTCCATGCTTCAGAAAGACGTATATATGAGTCAGGGACAATTAACGCTTTAAGTGAGCAAAACGTTTATATACGCTGGTGGCCCTTAAGAGGAGAAATTCGTTCCGTAGTTTTAGCGCCAAAGTATAGCATTAATAAATTCAATATACTGTTATTGTATGGGGGGCGATTAAAATCATGATTGAGTATTGAGTCGCTAATATTGAAAGTTTGAGAACTGCTTTACGTGCATTATGTTGTCATGCACATTAAGCTATTCATATTTCACAACTTCAATCATTTTAGCTTGAGTGAGATGTAATTATGATCGATTAAAGTCTTAAATTATCTTATTAAATGGAAGTTGTAACTCTAAACCATATTTTTAAATTGATAAGGCAGCGAAGTTATGCATCACTGGGCTAATTAAAGCTTCTTTAATTATGTGGTTAAAATCAGAAACTTCGTATAATGAAAATCGTAGGGAAAAATGTTGATCTTAAAAATTCAACTGAGCCTCAAAAACATACGGGTCAGTTACAGTAAAATACCATGTTTGATTTTATCTGTACATATTGGAATTCCAGATCATTTTTATTTATCCAAGTGTATCATAATATCTAAATTACTTCTGAAAACTGAAATCCAAAAAAAAAGGACAAGTTACATCGAGAGAATTGCTGAAAATTAATTTTGCATATTCTAACATGAGGTATTTGATAAATAAATTTCGAATGTACTTGATGGGTATTTTCCACTTTTATTACTTTGAATTATGACGTTGTTGTTGGCGTGTCCTTCCCGACGAGAAGGAAAGAAAGTTGCCAGAGCCTGAGATAGTTGGACTTCTACACGGCAGATGGCGACGTCACCTATCTCTACCTCCACAATTTACATGTATACTAGAGAGGAAGGAAGTATATTCTCCATCACCCCGCTCCCGTGGTTTCTGTTGTGACCGCCTACAACCGTTTACCCACCGATTTAACGAGCACGTACTCCGTGTGTACTCTGAGGGTATTTGATGGCATCGAGCATCGGACCCAGGCCCTCCGGTCTGGAGTCCAATGCTCTAACCACTAAGCCAGGGGTGGCGACGTGCCATTTTATGGGTCTTTATGGGTCAACGTGCCGTCAAATAATTTTGACTTATGTTTATTGGAAAAATAATGAAGCAAAATACAAGAACACAAGATTTTGGATTTAATATGAAAAAATACATTTTGCATTGGTTTATACTAATTGTTTCAGTTATGTGTAACTAAATTTAAGTAAGATTAGTGTGTGTGACTATTGTTGTTGACGATTATAGATGACAAATAACATATTAAGATTGTAAGATGTTACTTTTAGCAGAATGCAAGCTGAATTGGAGTCATCTGCCAAACGGTTTCTAAACGAGTCTTTAATGTTATTCATCTCTAAAAATATTGACTTGTAGATATAAGTGGATGAAAATCTGGTTAAAATAGCATGAGTCTGCTTCTTCAAACAGTAAAATGTATCTGAAATCGAGTTTAATGCTTCCAAAATTTCGGTTTTGGCATTTTTACTTATATTACTTGTTAATCTTTCTGTTTCAATCAATTCTGACGTTTTCCTTGTTTCAATACTTTTTTGAATGCATATTGTGAACTAGACTAGAAATTACTAAGTTGCCTTTTAAATTCTTCAATTCCAACCAATTAGATTGGGGCAAGTTCAGTTTATCAAATGGTGTCTCATCAGGGTAAATAATAAGCGTTTCTGATAATTTTTTGAACTGAAAAAATTTCGTTGAAAATTCTTGATTGAAGATTCAGTTAGGGAAATAAATTCTTCAATAGCTATTTCTTTTTCTGGTTTCTCATGTACATCTTAATCTTTGAAATAGTTTTTTCAAGTTTGGAGTTCCTTGTAATAATATAGTTTCTAAACTAAAATGCAAACCGTTTTGATCGGTGGCGTGCCCAAAATATTGTGCCGCGTGTCAATGGTTTGCCATTCCTGCACTAGGCTATTAACGGACCCCCTTGATTAATAAATACCTTATTAATTATTAAATTAAATTGGTGAAACTAACACTGATGTTCACTTTTACATACAATCTTGTAAGGTAATGCATCACGACACTTTAGTTCAGTCCTTTTATAAGAATTAATTTTAAGTTAGATAATTTAATCACTTTTAGTTTAATTTTTATTCTATACTAGGATGTAAGAAGCCAGTAACAACTTAGTTAAAATACTAAAAAATATATAAAAGAATAAGCTAATTATTGTTTTAAAAATATAATGAAAACTTACAATTTTATATCAGTTAATCATAAAATGAGAGAAAATAAGGCACTATGCTTTAAAATATAATTAATTAATTGCACCGAAATAATTAGTTTCCGAATTTAACTGTTTTATTTACTTGTTTTATCGTTTCATTAATTCAGTGTTTCTCAAACTGTGGGGCGCGCCCCCCCTGGAGAGGCGCGATAGCCTCACGAGGGGGGCACGAGCATATCGAAAATAAAAGATTTAAAAATAATTAATTTACTGGAATGAATTAAAACAAAATACTTTCGGACATGATAAAAAATGCACTTTTACTCTGATATAATTTATAGGCACGCGATATTAAGTCATCAAAAATAAAAACTTCATTAATACCTAATTAGCTATTTTTGATACTATAACCAAATAAAAGAAACTTTTATTTGATTTGCTGTAATCCCATGATGAGAGATATTTTTACTACGCTTTCTTTTTAAGCCTAACATACAACTCTTTCAGAGAAAAAACAGATCCCAGAATCGCAGAAATTTAGGAAAATAAAAAATTCATCACTATCATTATTTTTGAAATACTGCACATTATAGCTGTAATCTGTATGACCTTCTAAGTCATTGGTACAGTTAGTTATGACCCCTCTCTTACGTGTTTGTTTCTCATTTATAGAGAAGTTGTAAGTAATGTATTTGTTGCACTTTTTTCCATGCAAAAAAAAAAACGTTTTACACAATTTTTTTAGCAGTAACATACATATTATCACAATGAATACAATTTTTACATGGAAGTGGTCGCGCGGGACACACAGATTACGATATCGTTAATTCTGGCAAAGCTGCTTATTTGTTACCAAAGAAAAATTGAAAATTTTGAAAGTAGGTAAGTAAACTTTCTCTTAGTTAAATTATTCACTGGAATCACGATTTCTTTCGTGTATAATGAAATAATTATAAAAAAAAGGATTGGGGTGACTCAGTATCCCCACTCGACCGTATCGAGTGCGCGCCTGCTCCCGGGTTAAAACATGTTGAAGTATTTTCGCTTTAAATATTAAAAATAATACAGTTATCCTTCATTGGAAATTTATATAATTGCTCATTATTTAACATCAATTATAAATGCTAATTCTGTGAGGCTTAAAATTATAATTCGCTTAAAACTAATTATAATTTGAGAAACCATTCTAAAAAGATCATTTTACATTTTTGTATGTATTGTCGAACACTTGGCTTTGCTCTCCTTACAATTCAGTTATATCAATAATGTTTTATTTTCTTATAAATGAACTCGTGCAGAGCGGGCACTTCAGCCGGTAAACTTTTAATGTATCAGTGCTGCTCAGAGTATTATATATATATATAACTAATTAATTAATTTAAATTAAGAACAAGTTTAATAAGTATTAACGACTTCCACGGGCTTGTCTTGCAAAGCAAAGTTTTTATAAGGAATGCTTAAGATTAGAAATTGACCCTCTGAGTTCTTTTTCTATATTTAGCAGATATCTATATTTTGTTTTCTAAGCGGCCACCGGATTTTGCAATATGTTCAATTTAAAAATTAGAGAAAGGAAAATTAACATAATAATTATACTTTTATTTTATTAATTTTTTTTTCCTTAAAAGCAGTATACAAAATTTAATACTTATGTTACTAATTTGTATGATTTATAATTAAGATCACCTATTGTAGCTTTAGCTTCAAAGTGCATTATTATTGCATTCAGTACATTATTAATGCATAAGGGGGCGCGATAAAAATTGTGATTGAAAAAGGGGGCGCCAGTATTGAAAGTTTGAGAAGCACTGCATTAAGTTATAATATTGAAGCAAAACAAATTAACCAACAGAATTATATGATTTTTCAATTATTATATATGTTATCTTTTTTTACAAAAATAATACTTTGTTAATGAAAGGAATATTTTTTGTTGATGTAATGAAAATCAAATTTCGAAAACTTTAAATTACATTTTGTTTTCGAAACATGTTCTAATATTTACTCAATATTTTGTATTATTAATTCAATTCTACGGTACAATAATAAAATAATAAACTGATTTTAATTATTATAAATAGCATATTTGTTTTTCTATTTTGTTGACAAAACGCTTTGACTCAAAATAATAAGAACAAAGGGAAAAAAATAGATGTAAGCATACTTTTTCAGAAGACAAACAACTCAGCCGTTTTCGAAAAGTTGTTTGTTTTCTCATGAAGGCAATCGATTGAAAGTTCCATCAATATGTTACTATTTACGGATGTTTTTACTTTAAATATGCATAAATCCACAAAAACACTGAAGAGTGAAGTGTTTGAAAAATTTTTCTATATATTTCAACATGAATTTTTATAGGCTTTTGAAGGAAAGTAAACAGCCGATCAATATTTGTACGAAACAACTATCGAAGACTCATGTTTAAAAATTTATTCTCAGCATACAATCTAAAAGCCGTATTTCAAGGAACAGAAATTGTCTTTAGAGATAAGAAGAAAGCATTGTATGCGTATGAAATAATGTGAAAAATGCGATACAGATTTGCAATGGAGGCCTTAAATGAAAGGAGACGTTCTTTTGGATTTGATGGAGAATAGATTTTTAAGAATATATTTTGTGGTCTTTCAGAACAGAGCGCAGGCTGTGAGAAACTTAAGCTTGTTAGAAGCAACTTTGAATACTTGCAGCAGCAAAATGGTGAATTTCCAGAACTCGTCTTTCAATTTCGAGTTTTGGAACTTTTAGCCTTAAACATATTTCTGCGCTAGACATTTCTGATGTTATTTGTCGTTCGTACACATCGTTCTAATTGTTTTTGATCAAAGGAGATATTAATTGTTTGCCAAAAATAATGCCAATTTTTAATTTAATTGTAAATGATACTGAGTATAACTTGGGATTATTATTTTATTTATGGATATTCAGATAGAGTTGTTTACATTGTAAAAATATTGCGATGATTTTATTTTTACTCATGGGGTTGCGGTTTAGTATTTTTACCATTGCAGACCTGGTACACCCCCAGAAGCTCATATCACTCTTTAATGTGGCACCATGTAGGCGATACTAATTACCACAAGTAATTTTGACGCCCAGTTTTCTTCCCGGAGGGAGGCATCTGAGCTCTGACGATGTGAACTTGTAAAAGGATTTAATTTTACCGAGAACGTCCAAGCCAAACAGATATTTTAGGGATATTTTACATGTGGTATAATCATTTTGAGATGTTGTGAAAAACCTTCATTGTTAATTACTAAATACCTCAGGTTCTATAATACCGTTCCGCTTTTATGAAATTTCCTTTCTCGGGGAACTAAAGTAATGTTCCAAGCTTTAGTTTAGAAGTAAATGTTTACTATCCCTTCAGAATTTATATTTCCAAGTAGATGTAATTTTTGAATAAATTATTTCAGAGATTTTTTCTAAACACCTTAAAACAAATATCTCAGAAAATTTCAATTTATTTTCCAAAATAAATTCCATTGCTATAATTGATTTGAATGCCTATATATTTGTTAAAAATTTCTAGAAATTTATATAACATTCAAGTTTTGTATATAATCTTATTTTCTCTAGTCGTATTATATATTTTATTGTATGTTGCTTATACAATGTATTTTCCTAGCTTAAATGCGGTCAATCTATTGTATGTATTTTTGGTGACAATTCGTTTTGTATTGTCTTTTGTAAGATGAGTTGAGAAATCATAAAAAATCGTTATTAAATGCAATACTGATGGATGGATAAAAAAATTAATACTTGAATGGATAAATAATTTTCTGATGAGTTAAATTTACGTTTAATTGCAAATTAATCAAAACAAATAGCATTTTACAAATCTCAGCTGAGCAAAAAGAAACATTTTTGTTAAATTTTAAGTCTGTAGATCTAATAGCTCATAAAAAGGATTTTTTTCATTTATAACGCCCCGTAATTCTCTTTTGTGTCGATTTTTGAAAATACCTTCCTAACTGTTCTCCGCTCAGCAAAAGTCAAACATTGTTACAAATTTTGTGTAATGAACGCTTGAAATAGTGTAAATAATTTGTATCCATATGTTTAATGAGTTAATAAATTACTTTCTGTTGTATTTATTTTATATTAAAATTGTAATATTCGCAAGCAACGCGGTTTCTTGCATTATATAGGTGATGGAATAGAAACATAGCGAAATGTTGGCGATAGAGCCATAATGACGTCATTTTTGCGACCCTGTTGGCAACTTTGCGATTGATTGAACGGCACAGAAGTGGATACGCTGTAGCCGTACTTGGTGGGGAGCTGCAACAAAGAGGATCACACAAAAAAATATGTATCCATTCCAATTTCCATAGGTATCGGTTGAACGGTGTTGGAGTGAAGCTAGGTCATATATACAAAAATTGATTTCTATATATACACTATATCGCAAAAAATATATGCACCCAGAAGAAATTGAGCTACATTCACGAAATTTGTATGCATGTAGTGTATATGAAAATAAACAAATGATTAAAAATTCAGAACAAAATATCATTTATTAAGCGGTTACAGCTTGTAAAAGGTTAAAAATCAGTATGTATGTAAAGCCACCTCTGGCAGCTATACAAGTAAATATGGCGTGGCATCGATTCATGTAGATCACTTATGACCCCCTGTGGAAGATCCTGCCATAGTCTTTGCATCTGCGCAGTTAATTATATCCTGTATCTCGGGATGGCTGCAGTATGTATTCCCAGCGTTCCAGACATATGTATTGGTAAAGATCTGGTACCTATATATGTATGACGTCATATCCTGAAGACATTGTTGGGAGAGTCGCGCAGTATGTGGACGATGTATTATCCTGTTGATAAATGGCACCTGTATGACTTGATAGCATGGGTATGTACAATGGCGTTAAAATATCGTCCACGTATATAGCTGTCAAAGTGCCTTGAAGGACCACTAAAGATGATCGTGTGTCCCAAGAAATTGCTATACACTGTCACACCTTGTAAATTGCTGTATGCCGCTCGACAATAAATGCCGGATCGGATGCTGGCCGGTGCGCCTCCAGACACGTGTGGTCATCAGCACTGAGATGTATATCGGGGGATTCATCACTGAAGATGACACGTATAGTCTGTCACACTCCAAGTTGCCCGAGGTCGGCAAAATCCAGTCGACACTGCCTATGATGTGAAACATTGGTAAAAAAGCGTCTTAGCGGACGTCGGCTTTTCAGAGGAACTTCGGTCAGTCGTCTCCTTATGATTTATTTGATGGCACTGCATGTCTGGAAGCAGGTACCTAGTGGCGTTGAATCGATGCTAGCGACGTTGTTGGTGCCGAAGTGGCCACTCTTCTGATTGATCCTCGCGATCATTTGCGTCTACCTGGGACGTCCTGACCCCCGCGCGGCACTCTACCTTCTGTGATCCACTGTCCAACAATGAGAAACTACCATTTCGCCCGTCTTCGAAAGGTATTACTCAACGTTTATTAACCAATTCCTGCATTTCTTTCTATTTACGGCCCCTATCAAAGTCCGTCATTTTTTCGTACTATTTACGTCTTTAATCCTAAGTCTCAAATAAAAGTCTCTCTTTTAGCCGTAAAAGCTCGTATTCGTGTTTTAATGACTTCCCAGTTCATTTAATTCATCACTCACCCTTAAATATTGGCTTACCCCTAGACATTTTAATCATTTGCATATCTCTTAATCCCGCCTTCTGAAGAGTCTGATTTTTATTCGAAGATTTATTCGGACTCCATATATATTTTTTACAGAGTGTATATATATATGTGTGTGTGTGTATGTATGTATTATGGTACATGTTCTATGTATTCAATGATCACACTCTCGTTTGTTTCTAATCTAACGTTTAATGCTGGACAAAATACACAGTTCTAGTCACTATATGACGTTAAACACATATAATACATATGTATATATATGATTAAGCCCCTATATATCTAACGACAGTTCTGGTATAGTTAATGACAATCTGCAGTATAGTGTTGAGAGTAACCTATATGTATATATATGTACAACGGGTATGTATCCCTACTACCGTTCTCGTATATTTCTTCAACCCCGATCATCGACCTCCGCGTATAGAGTCCGCTCGCTGAATCTAATGTTCACAATAATACTGAGGTACAGGAGTGTTGAGAGTGACCTACGCGTCTTTCTCGTGAACAACGGATTGGTGGGTCCCTACTGGCCATGTTCTCGTCACTGTATTCCTTCATATCATCGACCTCCGCGTCTAGCGTCCGCTATAATCCCCTCCTTCGTTAACTCCCTATGGCTGCCTTGACAGCGCCCTATACAGAATGTTCATGTGAAATTATACATATATTGATTGGCATACTAGCCATTACCTACACATTTCTCTGGATGTATGACTATATGATATTGTTTGAATATATAAATATTTTTAAGTTATTGATATCTAAGTTTCAGCATTTAGCTTTCGAAGGTATTTGAAAACTGTCTTATAACACTTGCTTCTAGATTTAAAAACTACAATAAGCGAATGTTTTATGTGTTTCTATCTTTTACGCTACACCCCCCTCCTCCATAATAGCCACAAGGAATCAATTCCCACAAAACCCTTTTTAGCCAATCTACGCAACAAAAGAAACTTTTTAGATGAAATTCAAGTCTGTAGGTCTAATAGTACAAAAACATCATTTTTTAAATATAACGTACCTTGAGAGTTGATTTCCACAAAACTCGTTGTTAGTACACCTTAAGTCAGCAAAAAGAAAACATGCAAGTAAAATTTCAATTCAGTATAACAGATCGATTTTCTTCTGCACACTTGTAACCCCGTTTTGAAGCTGATTTTATCAATACCTATACTTAACAGATCTCTACACAATATAGAAATCATGAATGCCAAATTTCAAGTTTGTTAGTCTAATAGTTCTAGAGAAATCGTGATGAGTCAGTCATATTTCCGCTATATCCTAGTAGTGTCATAAATTATTATATAAAAAAATATAATATCGTAGGTTGCGACTTAAACGCAGTGTTTTAGAATCTTGTTTAAATTCAATCGGAACTTTAACGTTTTGAACAGAGGTACTCAGCACATGTTTCATGTCAAAATTAAAGTCGATCGGTCTAGTAGTTCGGTAGATTTCGTGTTGAGTGAGTGTAAGTCGCTTTTGTCCCATATAATGTAAACAGTGACATACACGTTGAGTATGGGCATGCATACATTTGTATTCAAAATTTTCCCTTCTCTTTTAACCTCTTAATTGCCGATTAAAAGTTACGTGATTCGCTCCCCCATGCCATAAGTTTTCTCATAAGCGCATGTATGTGGTGCTTTCGAAAGAAAAGAAAAGACATAAATAAGCAAATTTTTCTTTGAAATAAATAAATTCTTTGCAAACACTGTGACGGGGCTTTACGGAGTTTTCTATTAATCCTCTTGGGGAATCTTTGCGGCAATCAATTGAGTTATTTCATAGCCATCCCTCTCAAGAAGAAATCTTGATATATAGATTAACTAGTATATATATAGAGGATGTTTAGTTATCAAGGTGGAAGGAGGAAATGAAGCTGAGTTGCTGAAAGCAGTGCGCGGTTATGGTAAGGATCTGAATTTAGACGCGTGAGTAGAACGGGTTTTAGTTATTGAAAAAAAATAAGGAAGTTAGGATTCACATGACGATTAGGATTTCCTGCGCTTATTCAAATAAGATTTTGAGCGAAGATAAAGCACTCTGGATTTTTCCTCTATGGTAAGCTTGTCTTTGATTATTATATTTGATAACCATAAATTGGATAACCATAAATTTCTCTATTCCAGGGGTGTCAAACTCGCGGCCCGGTCAATACATTGACGTACAATAATAAATAATAAAATAATAAACTGATGTAGAATAAAAATATATGTGTAGAATTCGCTAAACGTTCTTTAATTGCATTCCTTTTTTGGTGTTATAAAACAAAATACGTACATTTACTTTGAATATACCTGGCACAATTAGATAAATACGGTATCGAAGCAAAATTGGCATCTAAAGTAAATCAAAAGTTAGGGTACTGATTTTTTGGATAAATGAAAAATGTTGAAATAATTTGAAGACACATACAAACAAAATGTTTTAAAGTATGTGACAACCTTCGGAGTACTTTTTTGAATTAAATAAATTTTCAATATAATATTCAAATAATATTTATACTGTAAATAAACAACATCATTATATGTGCTTAGAGCTATAAGATTTGTAATACTTTTGAAAGTGTTTGAAATATGTCAATTTTTATGCAAGAACCACATTTTTGTACAAAAAACTGTTATTTTCTCACAAAAAGTGCAAAAAAATACATAAATATATACACAGAGAAAATATTATAGTCTGCAATGGAGATAGAACTAAACAAAACATTTTCTGAAAATTTCAAAAGAAAATCCTGTACTGAACTTTATCGTGAAGTAAGAAATTGAAAAACACAGTTTCTCAGAAAATGGATTTAATGATTTTAATACAATATAAAAAGTTTTCTACTAATTGTACATTTTTTAAACTCACCATATTTATAGGTAAATATCACTTTAGCTTCATGTTTCTCTAATTCGGACTTTGTTTTTCACCCTTTGCTGTTTCCTGGAGAGTTTTATAGACTAACAATTGCCGTCTTTAGCGAAACTTTGATGAACAATTACAGTTACACAAAATTCTAATAAATGTATTTGAAAAATAAAGGGTGTTTTTTTGAGAGGTATAGGACTTTAAATTGCAATAAAACAACGATGTATTATTCGATTGACATGAATTTTTTTTTATTTGAAAGATAGTCTTGTGGCATTACATTTTAAATATGATTTCTGGCTTAAGACTGCCACGATTGGCTCGGATGTAGTCCAATCTGGACGTAAAATTTTCGATGACTTTTTCCAACATTTGTGGCCGTATATCGGCAATAACACGGCGAATATTGTCTTCCAAATGGTCAAGCGTTTGTGGCTTATCCGGATAGACCAATGACTTTACATAGCCCCACAGAAAATAGTCTAGCGGTGTTAAATCACAAGATCTTGGAGGCCAATTCACAGGTCCAAAACGTGAAATTAGGCGGTCACCAAACGTGTCTTTCAATAAATCGATTGTGGCACGAGCTGTGTGACATGTTGTGCCGTCTTGTTGGAACCACAACTCCTGGACATCATGATTGTTCAATTCAGGAATGAAAAAGTTAGTAATCATGGCTCTATACCGATCCCCATTGACTGTAACGTTGTGGTCTTCATCGTTTTTGAAGAAGGATTCCACCAGCCCATAAAGCGCACCAAACAGTCAGTTTTTCTGGATGTAACGGTGTTTCGACATACACTTGTGGATTAGATTCACTCCAAATGCGGCAGTTTTGTTTATTGACGTAGCCATTCAACCAGAAGTGCGCTTCATCGCTAAACAAAATTCTCTTATGACAATCGGGAACAACGGCAATCTCGTTTTGGGCCCATTCGACGAATCTACGCCTTGCTTGATGATCGTTTTGATGAATTGCCAAACCAAACTGAGAATAAATCACTTGGCAGCTGTTAAATCGGTCGCCATCTTGGAAAGTAATGCCAACTTAAACTTCTATACCTGAAAAAAAACTCTGTATTTATACAGTACGTGATAATATCTTTATATGTTTTAGGACTTAAAAG
Organism: Trichonephila clavipes; assembly: GCA_019973935.1. NCBI lineage: Eukaryota > Metazoa > Arthropoda > Arachnida > Araneae > Nephilidae > Trichonephila > Trichonephila clavipes. The sequence continues at coordinate 1,660,422 of BMAU01017308.1, read as the reverse complement.
GTTTTTAATACTTTTGAAAGTTTTAGAAATATGCCAAATTTTATGAAAAAACACGATTTTATAAAATATTAATGGTTTTCTTTTTCATAAAAAATCAATAAAGTACATAAATATATACTCAGAAATTAAATTTTGGTTCATAACACAGATAAGACTAAATAAAACATGTTCTGAATATTTCAATTTAATATCTGAAGAAAATTTTGTGTAAGGATCTCTCGAATTTTGTAAACTCCGGTTTTGAAAACTCCATTTCTCGTTTAATAATTATGCTACAACTTTGCTTCTAAATATAGTGGAAACAAAAATTAAGTGTTTTTGGAATCTTAAATGTATGGGCTATATAAGATAAAAGTATAAAAGAAATTTCGAAAATTTTTACCAAAACCGCGAATTTTGGGTAGTCACATACCTTAAGAAAAGTTGATTAAACGTTCAACTGCTAAATAATTAACAGTAATTTTTTTGTACAACGAAAAGCTGAAAATATAGATTATTAATATGATGTCCTGTTAAATAATTAACATTATTCAGCTGTAAGAACAACTTATTTGCGCAAATTTTATGTAGTCAGTGTGTGCAATAAATATGGATCTCAGTTATCTCCAGCTCTAGTATGGATTGATGCACACAACCGAAAATATTTTGTTCTCGGAAAGTGAGAAACAAGTTTTTTGGATTATTGCCTAATTCATATTACGCTTATTGATTTATGTAGTTGCTCCAAGTGCAGTTGGTTATCTTGTTCCAAGATTCTCAACAATTCTGGGGTATCAAACATGTATGACAGTCATTAAAAACTAAGACCCAAGACACAAGCTTGTTTTCCGATCCAACATTGTTGCAATACTTATCTTTCATGGTTGATAAAACCAAACATTTAACCGATTTATATTTATCGTTGCAAGGAAAAGATCAGATCATTATGAATATAATTGACGTAATGGAATCATTCAAATGTAAATTAGTTTGTTGGAAAAACAACTGAAAAATGAAGATTTAAAGCACTTCCCGTTATGCAACATGGAAAAATTAAGTTAAGAGGATACTGCATCGTATCAAAAATATGCAGAAAAAATTTCATTTCAAATCTTAGAATTTGAAACAAGACTTAAAGATTTTAATTCTTTGAGAGACAAATTTTGTTCAATTTCTTTGATTTTCTCCATAAATATAGACTCTGTACCTGGCCATATGCAAATAGAGGCGATAGAGATTAAGTCTTACCTTAATTTGAAAACAAAATTCATTGAAGTGGGTGTGCTTGAATTTTAGAAATATTTACCAGCCAGATTTGAAAATACTCGAAAATTCACATATGAAATTATTTCCATGTTTGGAAATACTTATCGGTGCGAGCAGTTATTTTCAGTAATGAAAGGAAATGATTTTCATGTTAGAAACAGTATTAATGGCCCTCACCTAGGGTTAGTTTTGAAAGTACGATTTGAGAACAAATTTCTCCCAAAATAGGAACACAGAAGGGATGTCAAAGTCAGGATTCTTTCAAAGTCAGGAAATGTTCTTTTTTTTATGTTTATTGTAATGTATTATTCAAAACAAACCTTGGTTTCTATGAATACTTATTTTATTAATTTATTTTTTTGCGGACCACCTAAAGTTATACTTTGCTTGCTTGCCTCAAGTAATTATTTGTGTTTTATACCACTGCTTTATTTCCTTTGGCGTTTTTTAAGGAAGCACGAAGCTTAAGCCAGGAACTTATAGTTAACGTTATCAAATATTTTTAATAGAAACACCTTTTAAAACATGACTTTAATTTACGATTTCGCGTATACAGTCGAACCACTATGTTACGAATTTCTCTATATAACGAACTTCTTCCGGGAACCAAGAAAATTTCACGATTTTCTTCGTAAAATAACCTTCCAGCAGCGAAGTGCATTTTATCTTAGGATTCAGTTTTGTTTTCTTCCTATGTTTAACGTGTTTCTAGACAATTCAAGTCGTTTTCTATTTTGACACAATTTGTGATAATCATAAATCTTGAGCTGGTCTCATTAGGTGCCTAACTCGCCGAGAGCAATGGACTTCTGAGCATTTCATCCAAGAAGTTCAACTTTTAACCCCCATTGTCTAGTTCACGGGAAACATTTTCGATATCCCCATTCCACTCTTAGTGGAGTTGTATCGTGCCCCCGTATATTTGAACTAGTCTCCATTAGCTTGTAGTTTTGATCCGTCGCACTGTAAACTTCATTTCTTGTAGCTTGAAAATGTCAAAACGTAAGAGCTTGAGCATAAAAAAAATTAATTCTACATGAAGTGGATAAAAATGTCAAGATACTTTCCTTGCAATTTTTTTTCTTATCTTTTTTTTTCAATTCCTACTCACACTCTCTATATATTCAGTCGTTAATAAAAAACATTTTAAAGCACTCAATTGAGCTGAAATTTTATATACATGATTATTTTGGATGACAATTTTGTAATTTAGTTATAATTAATTAAAATTTTACTGAAAAAAAATATTTAAAGAATACAGGTACAGCCACGTTGGTTTAGATTTTAGCCACTTGGGTCAAAACTTTAAAATATTTTTTCTCACGTTTTAAAGCACTCATTTGAACTGAAATTTAATATACACGATTGTTTTGGATGACAATGTGATACTTAAATGATAATTTATAAATATTAATCACCACTTAATGTTCAGATTCTGTCATATGTTGATACATATTTATATTAATTGTAACTATTTAATAAAAAGTAGCTAAAATAAATATTTCTTTGTTGGTCTACGTAGTAAATGACTTAATTTTCTTTTTATATTTCTTGTTCATGAGTAAGATATATAAAATAAATATATATATTAATTTATAAAAACGTGTAAAAAATTACTTTTTTTCATTATATAGTGTTTATGAACTTAAAATATATTTCCTTTGCGTGGTTTATAAAGAAAATTGAAAGATAACGCTCCATATAACGAACTTTTTTTCAAGATTTAGCAACTTCGTTATATAGAGGTCCGACTGTATATAATTTTCGATGCTATTTATAAACCTGAAATTTCATCACGTTCTCAAAATAAGATGCTACTTTCAGAACTGTGAAAAAAAGCCATACATATTAAAAAAAAACATTGGAAAAGTAATAGCTTCCGTTATTAGCAAAATTGCATTTTTCAATTTAAAATTCAATGTAAAACTTAAAGTAGGTTCTGAAAGTTTTCATCTTCTAATAAAATTTTTCTATTGAGTTTTAAGTGGGTTTCGAAATTTCTAATAAGAGATTTTAACACTTTAAAAAAAAAGTTTTCATTAGTATTTTTATTTTGAATGTTTTCCTATTGAATATTTTATCGTTTTTACAGCGTTGTAAAGAGAAATAAGTGCACTCTTGTTTAGATTAAGTTTCTCTTTCCCGTTTATTGATGTATGGATAAGAGGTTTACTTCAATAAATGGAAGAATTATTGAATGGATTGGAAAGGTGCATTCTACTAAATTAATTCGAAATATATTTTTTAAAGAAATATTTTTATTCGAATGATTTAGTTCTTTTTTTGAATGGTACGTTTTTAAGACATTTGAAATGAATTGACACTTCCCTTTTATGTTTATAATTTCAATAATAATATTTTCAATCACATTATTTTGCGATTGTTGTTGTACTCTATAAAGGCTATAAAACCATTTAAAAATGACAGTAAAAGTATTAAAGAAAAAGGATAAGGGAAATACATAGAATATATTTTCCAAACAAAATTCTATAACAAATCTTCAACGTTATGCATTATATTGTTCGTTTAAGGATTTAAATGAAATTAAATACTGTACATGAGAATGTTCTTCAGAAAAAGGTTTTTAAAAAGTTATTCGTTAGTTTATATATATATATATATATATATATATACACTGCTGGACAATTGCTAAGGACGGATCACAAATTGCTATGTAGCATAACATTAAGCGAGACATGAGGCCTAGCAGGATAAAATATAGTTGCCACACTGTTCAGACATGAGAATAAAGAATATTTATTGTTCTGGAAAGTACAAAAGCTGTGAAACATCTGAAAGAAAAAAATGTCCATTTGATCTGCGTACGGAGAAATGGAACAATGCATCTAAAAGTCAGCAGGTACCTTAAAGAAAGGCATCAGTACGGGATATGTCCACCGTGGAGTGTGATGCAACATTCCACACGTCGTACCATACTTTGCACAACATTATCCAGCAGCTGTTGAGGCAATTTATCCCATTCCTCTGTGAGTGCACGGATGAGGGTGTTCTTATTTGTCGGAGGATAGTTTCGACCAGCAACTTGCCTCCCCAAAGCATCCCACACATTTTCAATGGGTTTTAGATCTGGAGAACGCGCTGGCCATACGAGACGTTGAATACCCTCGCTGTCTAGACAATCCGGAGCAGCGAGTGTTCTATGACATGTTGCGTTGTCGTCCATAAAAACAAATTTATCACCGACAGTACCGCGGAAAAGACGAACATGAGGAAGTAGAACTTCATCAATGTATCGTTGGCCCGTCATAGTCCCATTCGCAACCACATGTAGACGCGTGCGGCCATTGATGATGATACCGGCCCACACCATGATACTGCATGTCGGATATCGGTCCTTTTCCTGGATATTTTCTGGACGATAAGCAGTACCACTCTCGCACCAGATCAGTTGGCGTCTACAATCCGATGACAGACTGAACCTACTATCATCTGAGAATAGTACGCATGCCCAGTCCTGTTCAGTCCAATTGTGATGCTCACGACACCATTGCAAACGGGCACACACACAACAGGTCTGCGTGCGTATAGTCCTCCTCCCCTCAAACGTCTGGCAACAGTTTTTCAGGAGATATGCTTACCTGAGGCAGCAAGAAACTGATTTGCCACCTGCTGAGCTGTAGTGCGCCTGTTCCTTTTTGCTGATAGGACGATATATCTGCCTTCTGCAGGCGTCGTACTTCTAACACGACCTCCCCCGTGCCGTCTACTACACATTCCAGTAGTATTAAATGATTTCCACAGCCGTGAAACAACGCTGTGAGCGTTGTCGAACTCCCTGGCAACATCTGTTATTTTTCGCCCTTCTTCGATCTTTCCAATAATTCGGCCACGCATAAAATCATCTATGTGATGTCGGGAAGACATGCCAAAATTTTAAGTTCGTCTATTAAATTTTTCCTGTAAAACTTTTACTTGAAACAACAACTGTCCACACGCGTCAAAACCTTTAAAGCTCTTATGAACGCTATCACGTGATGAACCGACGTGGAAAAAAAAATTTGCATACTCATACTTCTTCTTACTAATATCCCGCACTTATACTAATTTTCCACATTTTGCTTCCTTTCATTTTGTGGTTGCTATGGATGGTAGTGTTATCCGTCCTTAGCAATTGTCCATCAGTGTATATATATATATATATATATATATATATATAGTATTGCTGATCTCATTTGGTACGGAATATCGATGTTTAAACTATATATGTAATTATGATGTGAATAGATAAAATCAATTTTTTAATTAATTTAAAACGTATTAATATATGATTTCCTTTTCTAAAATCATATTATAAATGTGTGTATTAAATATAATGTAAAAAACCGCAATTTGGGCCGAAGAAATAGATAATAAATTCAGTATTAGGATTAGAAAATACAATTTAAGATAAATGTTACACGCTTTAATACTACATAATAGACATAATTAAAAAGGAAATTTAGGTATATCTGTTATAATTAGTAATTAACCAGATTAAGTCAAAAATTTCGATGCACTTGAAATGATACTCAAAACTTGCCTTGAAGTTGAATAAAATAATCCAAGATTTTTGTCTAAATTATACATCACATTTTCCTTAGATGTAAAAAGTCGTTTGTTATTAATGTTTAGACAGTTTAATAATTTCCTATACCTTAATCATATACAATATCAATAAATGCACCTAGCGAATACAATGACAATTAACTGATGCTGATAAAATAAGATTTTTTAAACCTTCAAACATTTTTTATGCACCAGAATCGGTTAGATTTATATCAGAGTCTGATTCACACAATACACATTTTTTGTAATTCTCACTATTAGTTCCCACTCTTCCTCATTATATATTTATATATATATATATATTGTTCAAATTTTTAATCGTTAATAAAATACTTTTTATTCATCCATTTAAGTTCAAATACATTTTATTTTAAAACTTGTAGTGGATGACACGATGTTAATACAGTTTTTTTTCAAATATTAAGTTATTAAATAAATTTATTTAATGAATAAATAGTAACAAACAAAAATAATAATCCATTAAAATATATAAATGAAAAATCGCTTGTTGTGCTTTTGTAGCACTGTGGATAGCCAATTGGACTACTAATCCAAAGGTGGTTTCGAATCCAACCTGGGATGGTCTAATTTCTGAGAGTGTGACTTTATTTTACTATTTTTTTATTGGAAGAAAAAATTTAATTAATGAATAAATAGTAACAAACAAAAACTAAAGTACGACACCCTATATAGAAAGGAAAATGAAAAATTGCAAGACAAATCGGTTTTTATTTTGCCACTTAATGGTGTGTCTCTATACTATGTATATACATATTTATATTAATTGTTATTATTCAATAAAAAGCATCTAAAATCAAATTTTTCTTTGTTGACCTAAGTAGGAATTGACTTAAAAATTATTTTTTTGTATTACTTGTTCCCAATAGAAGTAAACTCAATTTTTTAGATTTAAGGTAATGGTAACATCTTTAAAAATGAATTCTTGATGTAATATTAATTCGTGGTAAAACACAAAGTTGAAAAAAAACAAGCAATTATAAAATTTAAATAACTCATAAAAAATGTTTAATTTTATTTAACAACTATTCCATATAAGCAAATATCTATATATATATATATAAATGATCAATTGAACATTTTTTATCTCATAAAAAGTTTGTTGTCTGAGTAAGATAACAAACTTCTAAAGATTCCAATTTTACATTCTTGCATTTCAAATTTGCTTTACAATTCCTTTGGTGCTTGTTTGATTCAAAAAGTTCAAAGCAGAGAAAAATTTCGAGGAAAACGGGTTGCAGTTTAAATTTTTCGTCTCGACGCAAGCAAACTATTACTTTTGCGGGAAAGATAACATAATGCCTTTAGCTGTTCTCGGTTTTATTTATTTGTTCCCAAAATACAGCATAATAGGAGGAGTTTGACAAAAAGGAGAAGTTAAAAAAATAAAGAGGTTAAAAAGACTTCCGTAGAAAAAAAAAATAGAAAAATTTACTTTCTCTGTCTGTTTGATTATTACTGAAAGTATTAGAAATACATATTAGTTATCTCACTGAAACAGCTGGAGATTCCAATTAATAAAAAAAATTTTATTGAGTATTATAAAATTGAAACAAAGAATAGAAATTGATATCATTTATCCCAAGTAATTACTGTAAAATCCGGCGCATAACACGCATTTTTATCACAAAAAACAAGATTGATATTTAAGGGTGCTTGTTATACTGTGGGTATAAAAATGAAAGCTTTAAAAATAAAAAAAAGACATGGCCATAAAAGAAAAATTTTTTTGCTATATAAATCGAAATACTGCTTATTTAAAACAAATGACAATTCTTATGAACTTAAAGGGTTGTTGTTCTAGTAATATATTTTTTTCTCCTAAAGCTTGGGAAATTACCTCGAATAAATTACTTTAAAACACAAGAATATCGCATACGCACATTTCTGGGACCTTTTTAAGAAAAGAGGTGCACGTTATAAGACGAATATACCTAAAAATTTTTAAAAAAATGCAGCTGGAAAGTTAGGGTGCGCATTATACGTCGGTATTTACGTTAATAACTCAAGATATACTCATTAGAACTCAAAAAATATCAATACATCTAATCAATATGCAAAATTACTCAATGTTCTGTGTGTCTAAAGAAGCTTACTTTTTATTTACGTCTTATAAACTCAAGTTTTTTTATTGTGAGACAAAAATGGGTATTTTTAAAATTATGTTCCAAGTATTTGATATTTTTCTTTCTTTTGTAACATTTCAATTGTGCTGAAGCATATTATTTGAAGTTCCTCGTTCCTATTTGACCCATACTTGTAATGCGTATTGAAAAGTCATGTAAGAATTGATAAAGTACACTTTCTAACTGAATTTTTGATAAAAAGTATTTCGTTGATGCTAAAAAATGTTTCTGACGTTGTGTTTCATTTCTTTCATTTCTAAGTGAAATACATTTAAACGAATTCAACGTAATATATATAATATAATAAAGTAATATTTGCATTTTAATAATACATTGTATGCTGACCTTCTGCAACCCTGTATTTTTCAAAATGATTTCGCTTTTTATTCATACATTCCAATCCTTATCTCTTTTCTTTATTATTTGAATTTTATTTATTCTATGTTCAGTGTTATTTTCAATATTTATTTATTCATGCAAACATACATGGGCTGAAGCGAAAAACTGCAAGCATATCTAACACTTTTTCCTTTTACAATGCATCTAAATATTTTATCTTTAGCATATGGTTTTAAATCTTACATTAGAATGATGCTTCATCTTAAAATGTTACTTCTGATAACTATAAAAGATGATTAATTAATAAAAAGGTGTGAGACACCTTCCCTTCGGGGCACCATTTCTACATTTCTACATCAGCCTGTATCTGTAGGAAAGAACGAAGAATCACGCAAATATGTCATCTTAATATTTGATTATTAATATCTTTAATTAAACAGTATATACTATAATAATAATAATCAAATTAAGCAAATCTGGAGTGAGAAGACACATTTCGTATTACCAAATAATCGCGTAATTGACCACTATATCTAATTTTACAGATTACCTCTAATCTCATTAATACACGCCGTTTCCTTATATCTTAATTTAAGACGCTTACCGCTATATCCTAGGTAACAGCTATACTCTTGGCCCTAACTGACGCGGATTTACTCCTTGTGGAATGGTATCCACCTTTAGCTTGAATACACAGGTATGGGTAGGTTAATTCTTGAACTTGGAATTTCCTCTAACTTTAACTTGATCGCTTCTAATCATAAACATAGACCTCATATAGCAAGTTCACATAGCCACCCCTCGAGCGCTAAACTTCTACTATATATAAGATGTCTATTTTTCATTCTCACGTTCTTCTCGAGTTGGTTGGAAATAATTGCCATTGTGGCACCAAAGAACTCCATGAAGACATTCATGGAAATCGCGATGAAAGCCCATCACAAAAGGGAGTAGAATATTTCGATAAAACTTTGATCGGAATAGTTAACGCGAATAAAACCAAATGATACTAGGTCAAATTTGTTTCAGAACCAGTCTCGTATTGCATACGTTTGGCTCCATTCTTTTTTCGTCATGGTCACATGACGGATGCATCACATGTTTTCAGTCATTCATATTCTTCTAATGCAAACTTTTGGTGTTAACCCTTTAACAGCTAATTAAAAGTGGAGTGACCGTGACACCGTTTTACGTATAGTCACTCGTATGCGGTGCATTGGAGGGAAACGAAAAGACAAATAAGCAAATTTTTCTTTGGAATAAGTAAATCCTTCTCAAAATTGTCAAGATCTTCCAAAATCTTCGGAATAGTTTTCCTGATAGTGGCGCAAAGAAAAATATCGTATTTCAAAAAGATGTATATATATACGCCAGAGGTATTTAACGCACTGGTTAAGAGAGACGTATATTTATGCTGGTTGAAGTTAAGTGATTAAAGAAATGCACTCGTTTAGAAATATCTACAATGCATGAAAAAAATAAATAAAATTAGAAGGGACTTTTTATTTTGAAAGTATTTTAAGAGGGTTTTAGTATAGAAACAGGTCATTATTTAATAATTTAATTTGAAATTACATGTACAATTAATAACATGCACAAAGGATATATTAACTTTGGTTTTCATTGGAAGAAAAACGTGGCCTGTGCATGTTTCCTGTACCCGTAACGAATTTAACCCATTCAGATTTAAGTCCATGGCAGTTAGTTTTTGGGCATGAGCACTAATAAGAACAGCAACTTCATCAACTACTCAAGCAATTGTTTGAGGAACAAAACTAATTACTCTAACGCTGAGTCACATGATAAAAACAGATATTTATATTTTTATGAATTCAGATATAAAATGTGTGTCTATTAATAAATACAATGTAATCAGTCACACAGTAATTATGCCAACCAATAACATTCAAAAAATAAAATGCTACACATTTGACATGGATAATAATATAATTGTTTGTTAACTGAACCTCAAAGAAAAATTAGATATGTGTTTGGAAATATTATGACAGACGCAAAGAAAATTGCTTCAGTTGATATAAATTCGATTTTGTATTGATTTTGCTTATCTGGGGGTTGATTTAGCTTTTCCTTTGTTTCAGGAGTGAAACCAAGGGACTGATACCAATGAAAGTTGATCGATAGCCAACACAGTAGTTTCAGGAAGAAGAGCTTAAGCTATGTTTGCCAAATTCAAGCCAGGCCAACCCTCCGAAACGAATCCCATCACCCAGTATTATGAGATTGGGAGACAGATCGGCAGTGCGGGGCCCGAGCTGGTATGGAAAATATACGAGGCAGTCAGGAAATCAGACAAAAGGGTAAGTATCCTCTTTTATTTTCGAATTAGTATCCCATACGCACAAGAGCCTTTATACCTGCATGACATTATTTTATTTTACTTCAACGGTTTAACTTACTTCGGTAAATGCAGGCATTATAAACTTGTGGTATCACAATTGTTTCCTCTGCCATGGGGTATAATATCTTAATTAAACTTTATCGCTCCCACCACGATGCCCGTACGATCGTTCTGTATTGTCCACAATCTTGTTAACTATTTTTAACCTTTTTTTTTAAAAAAAAATATAAATCACTCACATAAATGAGTTCATGTTTTCGCTTGAATAATTATTATATCATGAATTCACGTTATCAAAAAATAATTAAATTTGTGTTCAATGACTTGTTACGTAACACCCCCCATTTTTATTTTTGTGATACAAATAATTTGTTTTGATACTACTTGCTTACCAATTCACTTGTTTCCCTTATGCGGCCCTCCATAGGTAGGAGGTTATGCCCTGAGGACACTTTTGCATATCTTTTTAGCTGACACTTAGGGAACTAGTTTGATATCACGGGCACACGCCAAGTTGCTGTTTATGTTCGCCAAGATGGGCGATAATATTACAATATACACCTTGATATTTTTTGCAGTTTTTGGAATATTGCAAGTTTCCAGTACTTTTTAATTAATATTCATCATTAATGTTAATATATATTATTTTTGTAATTATTTTAATAATATATATATATATTGAAATACAATTAATATTATATGTGATAATCATATAATATTCGTTATTTATAATAATTGTTTTTATTATATTTACTTATAAGTGTTATTACATAATTATGTTATTTATTTATAATTATTACATTTTATGAGTATTCTTATGAATAATTTTTATATTACAATACGATGTTTTTATTCTTTTTTATAATTACTATTAAATTATATTATATGATTATTATTATATGTAACAATTATTATTAAAACAAACTGTATGCATATTATGTATAGTTACTATTAAATTATATTATAGGAGAGAGGTTATTCTTATATTCTTCTTTTGAAATATATTTTAATGTATTTAAAAAAATTAATTATCTTCCTGACGATTTTATACCACTAGGATAAAATCCGCTTGATTCCATTCCAGCGACAGCGACAACAAACGCTGCTTGGCGTGTTTCCTTCATCCTACCAAGCAGCGCTTGGCGTCATGCCTCATGATATCAAACTAGAAACACACTTTGCTTTAAATGGGTATCAAATTGAGCCTACTTTTGTCAATTAATACCGAATATCTGCTATATTTCTTCGGATTCCACAAACAGACATTGCTGAATGATAAACGTTGCATACAATGGGTGTCCCGATGGATTCTCGCCTTGATACTAAGCTCCTAGCCTGACTGTTAACAGTTAATACCGGCCCACTATCTTTCTTTTTGGACTCTATAATGTTTGAAGACACACCGGGGGAAATACCATCGTTTGTTACGGATCCACTTTTTCCCCCCATAATGCAGAATTGTTACCATTAAGCATTGACAAGATTACAGCTCGCTTAAGAGCTTTATTAGTGTACTTATACCGAACAAACGAAATGCTTAGAAACTCCCTATTTTCTATAAATAAAGCTCGAATATATAAATTGGTGTGAGCCAAAGTCTGTCAAACACTGACGATATAGCAATTGGCTTGCTAAAATTACGTTTTATTTATTGGCAGAAAAATTTCTGGATTGTTGCAAAGATTCCGAACACATTTCTTCATTCCTGTCGAGTTGTCACTCTCTGAACCTGAACTATTCTCCAAACCTGAGGCAGAAATCATCGATTTATACGAGGTTTGACACACAAAAAACCGAGACTGATCCAATAAATAATTATATATATATGTACAATTAGTTCTCAGTAATATTATCACCTTCAAAATAGTTCCCTTCAGCATTCACCCACTTCTGCATTCGGTGCTGCTAATGTTGTTAACAGTTCTGGAACAAGAAGTTTTGGGAAGACTATTCAAGAGATTCTCCGTTTTTGCCTGAACCCCTTCAACTGAGGTAAAATGGGATCCCTTTAAGCAAGATTTAATTGTAGGAAATAAAAAAGTTACATGAGGCCAAACCAAGTGAATGAGGATGATGCCCCATCACATTAATGTTTATACTAGTCAGAAACTAATAAACAAAGAGAGCAAGCAGTGAGAGAGAAAGTATTAACTTGGTGCACTAGCCCTCAATTACTCCCCAATTCTAGTATTTTTTCACGAAGCCTTTTTATTACTGCAATGCATTTATATTGATTAAAGCAGTCTGACCACTAATGTGTTTTTGGCAATTATTTGGTCAAGGGTCATCTTGCACATTGCCCCTTCCTCCTGAAACCCGCTTATGCTATTCAAATATATGTACACCAGTCAAAGTTTAATATCCTTAAGCCCCGGTTAATATTTGAAAGGTTTTCGTGGCCAATTCCTTCACAAAAAACTTGATGGGGATTCGACATTTTTCCGACAGAATGCAAATGCTCGTGTTCAATCAATGGAGTGTTTCTCCCAACTATCGTGATCGGTTAAGATAAAACTGACCACATGGATAGATGAAGGGTATGGGATGACGTCATCAAAACAGTTCTTGCCAACTCAACTCCCTTTTCAAGCTACGCACTTATCCTCGTTTTGTGTGAGTGTCACCCCTTGTGTTCTAAATAGGTTGTAATTCACGTCATAATATTCGTAAAAAATACAGATGCTACTATTATTCATACTAAACATATTATTTTAACTTTTTATTCCCTTACGCTAATGACGCTTAATTTAGGCAAGCTATATGGCCTGCCAAATGTTCCAAATATATTCAGCATGGTTTTAACGGTCATATGTTTAAAAACGCAAATTTTCTGCATCAGAGAACTCTTGTGTTCTTTTGTTTGTTTGGATTATTTCCACAGATTACGTTACATACAGATGAAGTCGAAATACGTTAATTGTTCTCAGTATCTGATTCGAAGCCATGTTTCAAATCTATAACAGATAAACAAGTTCAGAATATTAAAACTAATAAAATATTTTCTAATTTTGAAATTATCTTAGGAATACTTCCTCATTATTTTGAAGCTCATTCTATAGTATGCATATTTTGTAATTTGTATGCTGTTAAAATGATCTAACTATAAGTGTTTTTATTTATTTATTTATTTATTTGTTTAGGTCCCAAATCTCAGATGACTGGAAATATTTTTTTTAAAAAAATCTTGAAAAGAGTTAAAGCTTGTTGTAATAACCGTAATAAAATGTTAACTTGCAATTGATTATACACCAGCAACCTTCATAGTAATTTAAGGCTGTTTTCGCAGCATGTAAAGGGTGTTTTTTTGAGAGGTATAGAACTTTAAATTGCAATAAAACAACGATGTATTATTCGATTGACATGATTTTTTTTATTCGAAAGATAATCTTGTGGCATTAGATTTTAAATATGATTTCTGGCATAGGACTGCCACGATTGGCTCGGATGTAGTCCAATCTGGACGTCCAATTTTCGATGAATTTTCCAACATTTGTGGCCGTGTATCGGCAATAACACAGCGAATGTTGTCTTCCAAATGGTCAAGCGCGTTTTTGGCTTATCCACATAGACCAATGACTTTACATAGCCCCACAGAAAATAGTCTAGCGGTGTTAAATCAAAAGATCTCGGAGGCCAATTCACAGGTCCAAAACGGGAAATTAGGCGGTCACCAAACGTGTCTTTCAATAAATCGATTGTGGCACGAGCTGTGTGACATATTGCGTCGTCTTGTTGGAACCACAGCTCCTGGACATCATGATTGTTCAATTCAGGAATGAAAAAGTTAACAATCACGGCTCTATACCGATCACCATTGACTGTAACGTTGTGGCCTTCATCGTTTTTGAAGAAGGATTCCACCAGCCCAAAAAGCGCACCAAACAGTCAGTGTTTCTGGATGTAACGGTGTTTCGACATACACTTGTGGATTAGCTTCACTCCAAATGCGGCAGTTTTGTTTGTTGACGTAGCCATTCAACCAGAAGTGCGTTTCATCGCTAAACAAAATTCGCTTATGAAAATCGAGCATTATTTTCGAAATAAAATTGCACAATTTGAAAGCGTTTTTCAGGTGTGAGTCTATTCATGATGAATTGCCAAACCAAACTGAGAATAAATCACTTGACAGCTGTTAAATCGTTCGCCTTCTTGGAAAGTAATGCCAACTTAAACTTCTATACCTGGAAAAAAACACTCTGTACAAGAATTAACTTAAGGTGGAGCGCATTTTCAGACAGAAAGAAGTGCCTCAATTTATTATAAAAATGTGTGACATTGTTACTCATGGATTTGTTTAAAATGTAGTGTTTTTAAAATTTAAAAATATTTCATAAATAAATCGTTTTTCGTAACCTGTAAAGGGAGAGCTCATTTAGCATTACGGTATAGGAGAAAAAATGCGAAACACATTTTATAAAAAAAATGTTTCAACTCGAATAAAACTGAGTAGTATGATAAAATATGTGATTCTCTACTGGATAGGGAAACCAGCATATAATATGAATGTTTGAGTACTTTTATATTTGAAAAAATATTCCGAATTCGGTTCCTTTTCTTTAACATTAGCCGAAAACAGCCTTAAAAAACAATCCACGAAAATATTACATTTACAGCTGTTATGCATGGTATAATGAAAATGAATATTGCAAAATTATAGAACTTCTTAGTTTAAGCAGCATCGGTAGATTTAGAAAAACAAGACACGAATACCTCAACAAGTGACGGTCTGTTTGAATTTTTGTTAGATAATTTAAAAAGTTTGAAACTGAAATTAGTTACAAGTTATTACATGCTGTAAAGACACGTATTGAAGAAAGAAGAAACATGGTATTAGAAACAGTTTTCTTCTATTTACAAATTGCCCTGACCATTTGAATAAAATCATTCAGTACATTTCTTCCATTAGCTACTTAAACTGACATTTATTAACTATTCGGGAATATATATTAATATTTTGTAAAAATTATTCTACAGAAGATGACTGCGATGCCAGAAAAAAAGTGACGGAAGAGAAAATCAAAGACTGCGATGAAAAAAAACCCATGAAAATAGAAATAAATAAATATCTGCAAGAACTTAACGAAATGTCTTTTTCAGAGACAACAAATATTTAGGACAAATATTAAGTCAACAAATATTAAGGATAAGTTTTGGATCTTGGAGGTTACACACAGAATAATCAAACAATTTACATTGACTTTTTAATGTTTTAAAGAAAAAACCCATTTCGTTATAATAGAGTAACTTTTTTCCTATTTTTGATAACTTTGTGCTCGAAATAACGTGACTAAGCAATAAATCCTTTGAAGTTCTTCGCTTATTGATTAAAAGAAAAAGAGTAATAATTTACATAAATATAAAACTGTGTTAATTTCTGTGATCTTTTAAATGTATGATTTTGTTGACACATTTTATTTTAATAATTTTAAATTGCATAAATGTATTATATATACATTATTGTTTCCTTTGTACTTTTAACTTATTAAGATATTTATTGAATTTTCATAACAAAATTAAAATCTTCTATTTTAACTTGTTAATATGACTTATTCATTTTTTTCTTGTAAAAACTCGAGAATTGTTTAAACTTGTTTCATGAGGAGATTTAAAAATTTGAAAGAAGTTTTTTTTTAATCTCAAAATCTGTTTTCTATGAAACATTTGTTGGACGAGTTGGACATGAATAAAAAGTATGAACTAAATTAGGATTATCTATATAAAAAGAATATATTTAAGGTGAAATAATGCGTAATTCCCAATTGTGTTCCTGTTTTTTGAATTATTTACACTAACACACAATATTTTTTATTAATTTTAAGTCTGGAAGAGTTTAAAAAAAATTTGAAACGTGAAACACTTTGATTACTTATACCTATCGCACTTTTTTTTAAAAGAACAGTAATTTTATTCCCATTCTTTTGTTTATTCATGATGCAACTTAAAATAAAAACAGCATCTGAGAACGTAAACACATTAAAGCTTTCTCGTTTTGAATATTCAATTCCTCAAGGCAAATGTTTTTGGACGTAGCGGGAATCTGCAAATAAATGTATATATTTACGCTCATGCGGAAACTTGAAAGAATTTCTCTTTTATTTCAAATTGCTGAATCGCATGCACATCTGTAATGTATCAATTCGAAGTTTTTTTTTCTGTGCGTTAGTATAAATATTCCGAATATTTATATCTTTGAGGTTACAGGATATGCATATATTCATATATGTTTTTGAATTTAGTATTATGTTACTGATTCCAACCTTTCTTTTTTTGGAATATATGTACCATATATCTCATGTATAAGCCAAAATATTTTTGATCTCTTTAAAAGTTAATTTAAAACCTCTTAACGGTCGAGTAATTCTGAAGAAAACTGTCATAAAAGTGCCTATTTTTTTATTCATGAAAATTATGTAAAACTAAATGTATGTTCAATAAAAGTATTTATTTTTAAATTTTGGGTAAATTTTTACCATGAAATACAAAAATTAAATATTAAGAAAATCCAACATTTAGGGGTATTATGACTGAATGTTGTTTCCGGCAAAGGAAAAAAATTAAAAAAAAAACATGTGCTTTAAGCATTAAAGGAGAATTTTATCACACTTATGTACAATGTAAAAACACATTATAGTAATTTTTTGTAAGGTAAATTTAAAAGCATGAGATAAAAGGGCCAACATCCCATGTAACAGTACAGATCCATCATCCCTGCTCTCAGGTTCACTAAGCGAACTTTCAAAACAATCAGTTATTTTAGAATCACTCTTAGATCCATTTATAGTTGAAGTAGAACTCTCGATTCACTTCCTGGCTAACTCCATAATGAATACAATACTATATATATATATATATATATATATATATATATATATATATATATGTATAATAGCCGTTGCCCACCCGCTTCACTGGGTATTTCACGATGTTGTATATATGTATACTGTTTACATATATATTAATTATTGATATCTAGCATTATAAGAATTCGATTGTATTGAAAAATATATTTATAGCTGTTACACTCTCGCCCCTTGATATAAAAAGAACATAAATTATAATATCTAATTTCTAATATCTAAAATAGAAGGAGAAAGATATTTTTCCCTCACTTAACCTAATAATCAAGTAGATTTTCACCAAAGCAACTTTCAGTGGATCTCTACTCCATAAAATAAACATGTGTGCTAAATTTCAAGTCTAAATCTAACAGAGCAAAAACGGAATTTTTATCGTCAATACCTCGTTCAGAGCACTCTTAGCGGATTCCAATTCAACAAAAGAAGCATGCAAACTAAATTTTATTATAGTAGTCTTAGCAGTTCGAAAACGGGATTTTTGTCTACCAATACGCCCAATAACTCTCCCGCTTCCCCCTGGAGTTGATTTCCGTAAAATTCATTCTTAGTGGAACTCTATTCAACTAAAGAAAAGTGCTCAACAAATTTCAAGTAAATGAGTCAAATTCAAAAACAGGAATTTTTCTATAACACGCCTTAATCAATAGCAACCCCACTCCTTTGGAGGTCCATTTTCGCAAAATCTTTGTAAAAGGAACTTTATTCCATGAACGGAACATACCTTCTAATTTTCAAGCAGGTGTTTCTATTAGTAGAAAAGCGGAAATATTTATCTATTACACCCCTTAATCCCCCTCAGTGACCCTTGAGGATCAATTTTCCCCCAAATTATTTTAAAGCGGATCTCTACATCATGAAAGGAATTCGCTTATCAAATTTCAAGACTGTACGTCTAATAGTTTAAAAATGGAAATAATTAGCTATAACGCCCCTTAAGCCCCCGAAACGCCACATAGAAAACGATTTTCACAAAACCCATCTTATAGCGGATCTCTACTCAATGAATGGAATCAGCTTACTAAATTTCGAGATTTTACGCCTAATAGTTTAAAAAAGGAGTTAATTGCCTATAACGCCTTAATTCTCTACAATGCCACTTGGGTGTCGATTTTCACAAAACCCATTCTGTAGGGGATCTGTACTCTATGAAAGGAGTCCGCTTACCAAATTTCAAGACTGTACGTCTAATAGGTTAAAAATGGAAATAATTATGTATAACGCCCCTTAAGCGCCCTCAACGCCTGTTGGAGGTCGATTTTCGTAAAAATCATTATGTAGAGAATCTCTACTTTATGAAAGAAAAATCTGTGTACCAAGTTTCATGACTATGCATCTAATAGTTTAGTAATGGAATTAATTATGTATATCGCCCCTTAAACCCCGTAACGCCCCTTGGGGTTCGAACTTTGCAAAATCCGTTCTTAGCTGACGTCTACTCCATGAAGGGAACCTACCTACCAAATTTCAAGTCTGTAGGTTTCAAGTCCGGAGATATCGTGATTAGTCAGTGAGTCGCTTTTCTCCTTTATATATATAGATGTATTATCACAGAATGCAACCCACTTGTATTCACGAAAAGCGGGGCTAAGCAACTGAAGAAAGTTACAAAAACATATCGGTAACATATATGTTTAATTGTGCTAACATATATAGTATAGAATAAAATAAATATCTCTAAACTCGTTAATAATAATCAGGTACTGCCATCTGGTGAGATAAAAACATGATTCAGGGCATAAGAAATATATAGTTTTAATCTTTTTATCGCGTTACTTTTGAACACTCCAGCCCGGAAATATCAAGGGCTCGAAAAATAAGAAGATTTCACCCTGTGATATTGACGGGAGCGAGAAGCAAGGGGTTAAGGGGATTGGCATATATAGAATGCGGTAAACAACGCAACTCGGAAACAACATTTCTTAGGAAATGCCAGCGTTTCTCAAAGTGTGGGGTGCACCCCCTTGGGGGCGTGACAACTCTACAGGGGGGGCGAGCATATTGAAGAGTCGAGAGCAAAACATTATTTAAAAAATATTAATGTACTGAGAGTAAACAAACAAAATACCTTCAGACATAATAAAAAATAAAATATACATTTACACACTGATATATTACACTTATAAATATATTGGTGCTACACAATGTATTTTATAATTAATTTAACAATACTGAGTTAAAAACAAGTTTATTATTTACCAGTTACCTCATGGGCTTGTCATACATATATAATTTAAAACAAAAATTAACACTTATCTTGATAATTTTTGTACGGTTCATAATTAAACCTTGAGTACCGATAAAAAGTTTCGTAATCCGCTTCCAAATGCCAACTGTTTTCCACGTAGGCACGCGTAAGTGATGTATTGGGGGAGGAGGAAGAAATAAAGAAGCAAAAAAAAAATAATCTGGAATAAGTAAATCCTTCGCAAACATTGTGAAGGTCCTTTTATTGCATTCCAAAGTCTTCGGAATAATTTTACAGATAGCACTGCACAGAAAAGATCATACTTCGGAAAGACGTATATATAAGTCTAGGGAAATAAACACTTTGGCTTAGCGAGACGTTTATATACATAGGGGGAGGGGTGCTTAAGAGGTAAAAGTCCTATCGTAGTTTTAGAGTCAAAGTATGGTATTGAATTCAATAAATTGTTATTGTATTGTGGGCGATGGAAATTATGATTCAATATTGGGTCACGAGTGTTGCAACTTTGAGAAGAACTGGGAAAAGCGGATTTTTTAAAGTTGTCCATTAGCCATGCACAAGCGATTTTAATCTTTTAACTTTTTAAGTGTTTAGAATAGATCATTTATTCTAAAAGAGAAAAAAAATCACTTATATCTTCAAATTCAACGTTAGAATCTGAGTTTCACAATACTTCGTAAAATTCATTTTCACCAATTTGGATTTTGTTTGCATATGATCATCATGTAGAGTTATTTTTATCTCAGGGGTATGAAATAGGTAGATGATTACTCATTGTACATATAAATTAGTACATATATTGTAAACGATAACAAAAGGATAGAAACAATGTACTATATAGCTTCAGATATTTACCAGAATTAAAACTCGTCAATGGAGTCTGGTATTTTAATTTACATCAATTTGATTGGACGTTTTACCACCCGCTTTACTCGCATGGAAGCAATATCGCCCTTTCGGCAACTAATTTGAAAATTACATGACTTTTTTCCCCTCGATTTGGTTTATGTAAGGATTTGTAAATTAAGACTGATTTTTGAAGAAAAAACGCACTCTTGGCTGTGTACTGATCGGTCTGGAAATATAGGTATTATATTATAACATGTTATATATATTGTTTTGCCAAGAGTGTTTCTTAATAAAGAATACAAAAATGCATTTTTCTTGTGCAGTGTATGTCATACCAACCGTATAACTTTTTTAAAGCTCTTTCTATTTTTTTTTGTTTTTGGAAAATGGATAGTTTTTCGCTGACTTTAATATCCGTTTCACTCTTTTTAGGGGCGTTAGCTTGTAGGTGAATTCTAAATATATATTTTTAGATACCACCTCTTCGGGTATAATAAGATAATGTAACTGAGGGAGCAATTGTCGTCCTAAATAAAATACCCACATCATATTCAATGGATAAGAAATGGGATCGTTAGCTTGTAATAATAGTTTTGTGTTGTTTAACGTTGTGACAATAAATGAACAAATTATTTTGTTAAATACTCAGAAACCACCTACTAAATATCACACCAGACGCTGATTTCTGAAGTGTTTTGTATTTTGATTTACAGAAGAATGCAAAGAATGTAGAAGCCAGCAAACACAATGTTTCCACGAAATTAAACAAATATTAAAATCCAATGAAAACATCGCACTCTCTCGCGAGGAAGACTAACTGAGTGTATAAACAATGTACTGAATACCCTAATAAAAAGAACATAACAACTAAATCTACGTGTGAAAAGTGTAATATACATATTGTATTTCCTACTTTTCTTTCTTTTTTCACCTTTTTATGCACATTTTACGTTCAAAACAGAACACCCTTGGGTATAAGGTATCCTGCGCGTTGAATTCCGTTCTTTTTTGGCGTGAAGTGCCGGGTTAAATATCTTACAGATAATAACAATTCATTTATATGTTGTACACCATGGAACAGACATTGTATTTAAAAACTCAAAATAAAATTTATTAAAAGTTGAATCGTATTTTACTCATGCATGCCAATGCACGGGAGAATAAAATAATAACGTGCATCAAAAATGTTATTTTAAAATTGTCAAATAACCATGACTACATTGAAATAAGAACAGTCGATTCATCTAATAGCAATTATAGATAAACAGAAAACACACGTTGAATTTTTTCCTCTATAGATCTGAATAACAACTTATAAATAGAAGGAATTCTAAATGAAACACACAGGAGAAAAGAGGAAAGGGATTTTGCATTAGAGGAATATATATTTAATGACAAAAATAGAACAAAGAAAGCGCATAGAATCAATGAATCATCAAAAAACGTAAAGAGGAGTCAAATGAAAAATCGAAGGAATGTACATAGGGAGAAAAATGTATTATTAAACTACAATGAGATAAAAATAACGACTCAGATATGAAACATTTCTGTAGTAAGTACTAACGACAAAAATACTGCGCTAACAACGTGCATTGAAAAAAAAACATTGCATCACAACTGAAGGAAAAAGGACAGAATTATTAATATAAGTATGCCGTAGAGAAATAAATTGACATGTTGTTTTTGAATAGTTGCAACTGAAATCATTCCAATGTTTATTTCTTAGAAAAATAGGTTTTTATTTCCCCAAATACACTGACTCTTATATTTTTAAAATTTTTGTAATTGAAAAAATATTGTTTTTATCATAAAAATATTCTGCATTTCGATTTTCGGGAAGAGATTATTGCTGTGTTTCTGGCTTTTATTCCATGTCATAAAGTTTAAAACCGTAACAATTTTGATATTTTGAAGTTTAATTGATGTTATGTGTTTTCTTTTATTATTATTTATTCAAATGAAAAAATTAATATGCCTGTTAAGTACAAAATGTTAATTTTTATTTAGAATACTGTTAAACGTGATTTTATTTATTTTAGAACTATAATAATGCAACATTAAGGAAGAGATCAAGAAATTCCCTATTAAAAAAAATGTCGATAACCATGACATATTTAGGAATGCATAATTTGATAAAATTTTTACAATTATAGTTACGTTAAAAATATAGATAAAGGTAATATGAATATACCTATTTTCTACATTAGTTTTTTTCTTCAAATTGATAAAATATGGGCGAATTATAGCATCATTATAAGCTACCTGAAATTAAATAGAAAAAAAAACTTTCTGTCCTAAAGTTTTCATAGTTAAAAAAAAAGTGAAAAATATATTTAAAGCAGTGTGCTTTTAAAATTTTGAGTGATTGTAAATTTTAGTAACATTTATAACATAAAAAATATTATCAAAAGAAATTTTATATAGGAGCTTGAAAATCATATAATGAAAGTATATATTATGTATAAATTAATTATTACAAATATTTAAATGATATGGAAGTATCATGTTAATCGTTTTTTATTTTAGAAATATTTTTAAGATGTGTGTGATAAACATACATCGCAGAGAGCTGTCAAGGAACAAATTAAGAAAGAAGTACATTTTGTATGACTTAGGCATCATAGAAAATTGAAAATTTAATTATTAAGTCGGTAAAGTTTCTTAATAGTTTAATTTTAAGTAGCCAAGAAATTTTCATAACTTCTTACTCTATTAAATCCTACGAGTTCGAACCAATTTCTTTTTGTAATGTAAAGTTGTTTAATTTATCATCGGCTTCATTGATATCATTCGCGCACTGTCCATATCTGAAATGACTAAGTCATATGTGGTGATCTTGCTAGCTAACGTACTGCGTCACCTATCGCTTCCCGCCCATCCTTCCCTAAGTAACTATGGCTTCTCACAATGTTTTCTACCTCACCTCGAACTTTATACATAGCATTCGAGGACACCCTGTATATAATAGGTTTACAACTAGTTGCAATACAGCAACAACAAAAAACTTCAGAAAATTAAATAAATATACTTCTTTAAGATTTGCGTAGATAAGGGAACGAGAATAATTTAATTAATACTTATTCAAATCAAATGCTTGAGTAGTTAAAATATATATTGATATATATTTTTTCTCTCTTTATCTCCCGTGTCATATTACGAGGGGGGGCATAAATGATACTAATTAAGGTGGTCCGGCACATGAATTTTCGAAAAATTATCGATTTTCACTTTTTTATATTTTCGAAAAGTTAAAATATTTCTTTTTAACTAATATATGATATGAGGAAATAATTAGAAATATTTCTATTCACTTTTTAAATGATGTTACTCCTTGAGGCGTATCAAATGAACTCTGCTAAGAGCCCCCCCTTTTTTTTGCCTGCATAAGTTCTGATGAGCGCAAACACATATGATGTTTAAGTGAAAAATTAGAGTTTATTGGGAATATCCAAAAGTGTATGAGTACACATCTTTTGTTCAAGTGAGTCAGTTAATAACACCATATGGTCAGGGTTTCCAAAATATACATTTTCAGAATTAAAAACGCTGAAATTGGGGTAAATATGGCAATTTGCACAGTTCAATGTCAGTCATGTAGCAAAATTAATGATTTTAAAACATTGTGCTATTGAATCAAGTTATAGTCGGCCAGCCAGTATGGTGGCTATGACCCTCGGCTTGTAACCGAGTGGGTTCGGGTTCGAATCCCGAGTAAGACTTGATTGTATCTTCTTCGAGAAAGAAGTCGGTCTTTCGCCTGAAATGGATCCCCGTCTCGAAAGGAAAAGCAGCGCACCTCTTCTTGTTCTATGCTGGGATCATCGTTTGTAAAAAAATCTGTATTCTTCTGTGGTTGTGTTATATGTTTCTGTTCATCTATCTCACGTCGTTCGTATGTATCCCAGTAATAAACACATAACAACAACATCAAGTTATAACTGTGTGTCATGTTTCAAAAAAATAGATGCACGTACAATTCATGTAACAGAACGAAAGCATGTTGGGATTTCAAAAATAGGCTAAATTGTTATAAATAATGAAAAAAATAAAATTAGAAGAGTCTTTTGTAGGAGCAGATAGTAAAGAAAATGCTTCATATGCTTCTGGAAAGTACTAAAAAAGTAAATGCTCAAAGGTGACACATTTTTGCTTCGAAGCCTGTTTTCTCAAAATGTAATATATATATATTTTTTTAATTTTTGCCTCTTTTTCTTAAAAACTGTTCATTATATAATCTTCACATTTTCAGTGAATGCACTTTTAACATATTTACAGATGTGAACGGAGGGAATTAGATATATCTAGCAAACAATTTCAGATAAGGCTAAAAAAGTAAGTTTAAGAAATAGGGACAAAATTTGAACATTTTTTGAGAAATTCATAATTATTTTAATTTTAAACAAAAAAACTAAACCCTTTTTTAAAATTTTATTGATAGTACACATAGCCTACTATAAAAATTATATTTATGAGAAGCAAGTAGTTTCTGAGAAAAAGGTACATAAACTTACGTAATTTAACATGGGGCTCTTATGGACGTGTCAAATCCTCTTAATAAAAGGATTTTATGTAAACAACGCAGACAGTTAATTGTTACCAAACTTCACGTAGTTATTTTATTTTCAAATGAAAGCCCTCAACTAAATATTCCATACATCGTGATGATTTGCAAATTACAATCAAACATAAGAAAGAGAAAAAAATGACATATTAAAGAAGTATTAATTAACTTGTCATGCCACCTGTTGTACATGCGCAAATTTACAGGCATGACTTACTCTAATGGGTGTAACTTAAACACAGATTTTTTATATTCATCACAACAAAGAAAATATTTAAATACTGAAAGTATTTTAATCAAAATTCACTCGTCAAGGAATGAGACGTTCAGTAATTAGATTTTCCAACCGTGTTTGTTCCACCAGAGCAAACAGATTCGAATTCTACTATCAGTAACTCAGCACCAGTTATCCAATAATAAAAAAGGAAATTTATAAAAAAAATACCATTCCAGGTATGTGGCATCTGGAATAGAGGGAAAAAGCGTGCCTCCTTGCCGACATTTTAAAAGAAGGATGAAATATGGTGTGATCATAGGTTTTCTTAGCAGACTCAATCGATACCTGTGTTAAGTACTTTTTAATTAGAATTTCCAGGGATATTATTTGTGTTCTTTTTATTATCTTCCTAATGATGTGATAGTAAGAAAAAGACGATGTCTCTCTTATTGTTAGAGAGGATAATGAATAAATGAAAGGAATTTTTGAAGCATATTTTTTTCTTACTAATTCGTTCTTGCAATAATTTTTTTCTTTTCTTTTCAATGTCGAGCCTTAGGAAGCAATTTTTGCTCGTTGCTTACTTACCGAGTTAAAAAGTACCAAAACGGATTATCTTTATTTTCAGCAATCTCTTAGATACGATTGGATGTTTCTTTTTTTATTTGTTTCTTTTTTCGTTTCTTTTTACATTAGAGGGAAATTTATTGATGGAAAACGTTTTTTAAAGATGAATAGATGTGTTTGCTTTTTTTGAACGAAATATGTTGCAGAAAAAAAGGAAAAAAAAAGTTTAATTTTCATGTAAGATCATACTGACAAAATCTTGAACTTCTCATAAATATCAGAAAATATGAAGATTCAAGAGTAGGATTTAAATAAAATTAAAAAATAGCTCAGTGTCTATTAACTATATATTTGATTGAAATTACAATAATTGCTCTGTATCAGGGGTGGACATTAAATAAATTGCGATTGACCGGTGGACCACCAAGATATTTTACGGCAACCGCTTGAAGATTAGCATTAAGTCGGTGCTTATCAACTTTCAATGTTTGTCGCCCAATTTTCAATCATAATTTTCCTCGCGCTCCCTCTGTATAATAAACATATATTGAATGCAATAATGATATTCTACGACGCTTAAGCTACAATATGATTTTAATTATAAACCATGAAGTGGTCGCGCGGGACACACAAAACACGATATCGTTAATTTGGACAAAACTGTTTATTTGTTACCGAAGAAAAATTGAAAATTCCTTGAAAGTAGGTAAGTTTACTTTCTCTTGATTAAATTATTCGCTGGAATCACGATTTGTATCGTGTACAATAAAATAATTATAAAGAAAAAGAGGATTGGGGTGACTAAATAACCCTCTACCGTATCGAGTGCGCGCCTGCTCCGGGGTTAAAACATGTTGAAGTCTTTTCGCTTTAAATATTAAAAATAATACAATTATTCTTCATCGGAATTTTATATTATTGTTCATTCTTTAACATCAATTATAAATGCTAATTCTGTGAGGCTTATAATTACAATTCGCTTAAAACTAATGAAAATTTGAGCAATCATTTTACGTTTTTGTAAACATTGTCGCGCACTTGGCATTACTCTCCTTACAATTCAGCTATCATATCAATAATGTTTTATTTTCTTATAAATGAACTCGTGCAAAGAGCGCGCACTTCAGCCGGTATACTTTTAATGTATCAGTGCTGCACAGAGTATTTTATAACTAATTAATTAATACTAAATTAAGAATAAGTTTAATAAGTATTAACGACTTTCATGGGCTTGTCTTGCAAAACAAAGTTTTTATAAGGAATGCTTATGATTAGAATTTGACCCTCTAAGTTCTTTTTCTATATTTAGCAGATATCTATATTTTATCTTCTAAGAAGCAACCGCATTTTGCAATATGTTCAATTTAAAAATTAGAGAAATGAAAAATAACATAATAATTATCCTATTACTTAATTTATTTTTGAATAAAAAGTAACGTATACAAAATTTACTACTTATGATATTAATTTGTATGGTTTATAATTAAGATCGCGTATTGTAGCTTTAGCGTCAAAGTGCATTATTCTTGCATTCAGTACATTATTAATGTATAAGGGGGCGCGATAAAAATTGTGATTGAAAAGGGGGCGCCAGTATTGAAAGTTTGAGAAGCACTGAACTAAAGGATTATGTAAGTTACATTTTAGAAAATTGTCTCCAAACCCAGTCTGATACATTAACAAGATAAGTATTAAATTTTGTAATTGTTATTTTTAAGTAATATTTATTTTAAGCAAATTAGTTTTAAGTAATATGATAATTATTGTTATTTTTCTTTTCTCTAATTTTTAAATGGGAACAAATTGCAAAATGATATTTGATTACAAATTTATTTCCTCCATCATCCATTTCTAAAAGTATAAATGTCATTAGAAAAAGTCTAGTCTATGTTACACTCTATCATATCCATCACATTTGACATTTAATGCGAGAAGATTTCAAAATGTTTTAACCCGGGAGAGCATGCCTGCACTCATTACTAACGTTAATAGTCGCGATAGGTGACTAAATCACCCCAATGTTTTTGTGGTTTTTTTTTTCAATTACTTTTATTGTACGCGATATAAATCACAATTCCACTGAACAGTTTAACTGTGAGAAAATATGCTTACCTACTTTCAAGGACTTTTTTTTTGATAATTTGTCAAAAAATCCATCAAAAGTGAACTAAAATATTTCAAACGTACGTAACCTTAATAAAGGACACAGATCACAGACACATTTCGCTAACATTACAGGAATGATATTTGTAAGCAAAACTGTCACATTTTTTGTTCAAATTATTGTAGTTTAGCTGTCCTTTGACTACGAACCCCGCGCGACCGCTCCCGTGTTAAGTGTATTCAATATAAAAATATGGATATTAATTCTAAAAAACGAGTTGTATAAAACGCGTATTTCATCATGCTTTACTTGTTTCAAGATACCCATAAAAATAAATAGCCGGGCATAACTAATCGTACCAATAAGTTCCTAAGTCAAATGATGAAAACGATGATGACAGACGCAAATCTGTTTGCTGGGTGAAAAGTGAACAAGTCTTCCTTTTCTTTCTACATATATTGTACAGCATTTCAATAATAATAATAACAGTGATGAAGTTTTTATCTTCCTAGAATTTTTCTCTGGGTCTGATTTTTGTTTCGTTTTTCTGAAAGAGTAGTATTTTAGGTTTAAAAAGAAAACGTAATAAAAATATCTCATCGTGTCATTACAATAAATCAAACAAAATGTTTTTTTATTTAGTTATAGGATCAGATCGTTGATAAACGTATGGAAGTAGAAGTTTTATTTTTGCTGAAGTATTCGCCAGCTGATATATATAAATTATATCAATGTAAATGCGTATTTTTTTGTACGTCAGAAAGTACTTTGTTTACTTCGTTCCAGTAAATTAATTTTAAACCGCTTTTTCCGATATGCTCGCGCCAACACTTGTAGGGTTATCACCCCCAGGGGCACGCCCCACAGTTTGAGAAACGCTGTTGTATTTAGATAACGTTTTCCAGAAATTTCGATGTTTTCTGTATACCATTTGTGTAGTATTTTTCGTATCACAAGCCTATAATTCATAAAAATATATTATAACACAATAATTATTTGTTTACTTGATTTCTTTCCTGGACCCATTGAAAGGCCACCTTAAAAAAAAAACATGGAAACCCGGAGGACTTCTTAGTGTTCAAATATCATACGTAAATAACATTTTTTAAGAAAACTATTTCCCGTTACGTGACATATTCACGTACAACACACGACCGTGTCTTAGACTCAGCCACACTCTTTTTATTTGCATTCCCATACCTTCCTAACAGCTTTAGCAACAGCAGCGCAAAGTAAAGGATCGTGTTTAGGAGAGACGTATATTTCCGTCCACGGCCCGTAATGCACTGTTTTGAATTAGACGAATATATACACCGGAGGTTGTTAAGAGGTCAAAGTAGAAAATAATGTTGAATTTCATTAACTTTTTTTAACATTTTTTTCTTTCATACATGGTGTTTTTTTAAAATTTATTTGTCAGCTTTTCGTCACTTGCATCCCCAGGATATTTAAAGAGAAACGATGTTTTCATAGAAACAGCACTTTTCTTCTTACTCTCTTTTAGTTTGTTTTATTAAAAAATTAGGCAAATGTCTAAACTGTCCCATTTTAAGATAAACATCAAAATTTTAAGGCAGCATTTCTCAAACACTGTGGGGCGCGATAACCATACAAAGAGGGCGCAAGCATATAGAAAATGAAAGATTTAAAATATAATTAATTTACTAGCATGAATTAAAACAAGATACTTTCAGATATAATAAATATAATGCACTCTTACTCTGATATAATTTATATATATATATATATCATCTGGTGCGATAAAACGTCATCAAAAATAAAAACTTCTTCAATACCTAATTAGCTATCTTTGATCCTATAAACAAATTAAAATATTTATTTGATTGTTGTAATCCCACGATGAGAGATTTTATTACGTTTTCTTTTTAAACTAAAAACACATTACGTCAGGAAAAACCAAAACCCAGATCCAGAATCGAAAAAATTTAGGAAGATAAAAAATTCATCACTGCTATTATTTTTGAAATCCTGTACATTATAGCTGTTGACAGCAGAATGTATTTGCTTGATCATCTATTTGACCTTCTAAGTTTTGGGTACAGTTAGATTCTATTCTATTAGTTCTATTTGACCCCTCTCTCATGTGTTTGTTCCTCATTTAGGAAGCTGTAAATAATGTATTTCTCTGTTGCGCTTTTTTTCCATGTAAAAGATTTTTATATCAGGAAAACCACATTATTTGAAAGATTACTTGGCCAAGATTTATTTTTGAGTATTCTCAATCATATAAAACATAAAGAAAAACGTTTTACACAATTTGTTTAGCAGTAACATCCATATTATTATATTGAATATACTTTTAACATGGAAGTGTTTGTGCGGGGGACACAGATCACGAAATCGTTAATTCTGGCAGAACTGACTATTTGTTACCAAAGAAAAATTGAAAAGTCCTTGAAATTAGGTAAGTATACTTTCTCTTAATTAAATTATTTAGCGGAATCATGATTTGTATCGTGTCCAATAAAAATAATTACAAGAAAAACAAGTTAAAGAATTTTTTTTTTCAATTCCTACTTAATCAACAAAGAAAAGTTTTATTTTAGCTACTTTTTATTCAATAGTTACAATTAATATAAATATGTATACACGTATGACAGAATCACAAGTTTAAGGGTAATTAATTTTTTATAATTATCATTAAAATATCGCATTGTCATGCAAAACAAACGTGTACATGAAATTTCAACGTGAAATTTAAAACGGAAGAAAAAA
Source organism: Trichonephila clavipes (assembly GCA_019973935.1). Classification (NCBI taxonomy): domain Eukaryota; kingdom Metazoa; phylum Arthropoda; class Arachnida; order Araneae; family Nephilidae; genus Trichonephila; species Trichonephila clavipes. Next base: position 1,629,672 of record BMAU01017308.1, on the reverse strand, counting down.
AAAAAAAACGTTTCATGTTTTGACACAAGTCGCCAAAAGGTTGCGAAGTCGCCAAAAAGGATGCCAACTTGGTAGTATTTGTAATTTTTTAAATAATTAGTTTTAAGCAATTAACTTTTATTAATTATAATTAAATTGTTGTATTGTCATCGAAGTTAATCCTGTGTATAAAATTTCAGCTCAATTGAGTCTTTTAAAATGTATTTTATTTACGATTGAAAATTCCAACAAGATAAATAAATATATAGAGATTGTGAGCTAATATATGTAATAAGAATTGAAAAAGAATTGAGGTGACTCAATCACCTCACATAACCATTATTGTTAGTAAAAAGTGTGTGTCTGCTCCCGGGATAAAATATTTTGAAGTATTTTCGCTTTAAATCAGTGCTTCTCAAAGTTTCAATATTCGCGACCCAATATTCAATCATATTTCTCATCGCGCCCCCCTCATAAAATAACAATGTATTGAATTCAATACCACTATATTTCGACACTAAATCTACAAAATATGACCATAACCTCTTAAGTTCCACGGGCGTATATAAACGTCTCACTCAGTCAAAGCGGTAATTTCCCCGAACGTATATAAATGTCTCACTCAGTCCAAGTGTTAATTTCCCCGGACGTAAATAGACGTTTTTACGAAGTACGATCTTTTCTCGGCACTGCTATCCATTAAATTATTCAGAAGGGTTTGGAATGCAATAAAAAGACCTTGACAATTTTTGCGAAGGATTTACTTATTTCAGATTATTTGTGCTCTTTTTTATTCTTCACCCCCTGCAGTACACCACATACGCGCTACTACGTGAAAAACGAATCTCGTAAATTTTAATCGGTATTTAAGGGATTAATTATAAGCCGTTAAAACTATCATGATCAGTGTTAATTTTTGTATATAATTTTATATATGACTATCCCATGGGGGGGGGTCACTGGTAATTATTAAACTTGTTCTTAACTTTGTATTGTTAATTTAATTGTAAAATACTTTGTGTACCACTGATATATTTATAAGTGTAATATATCAGTGTAAATGTGTATTTTATTTTTTATTATGTCAGAATATATTTTGTTTGTTTACTTTCAGTAAATTTATAATTTTTTAAATAATCTTTTGTTTTTGACTTTTCAATATCCTCGGGCCCCCTCGTAGAGTTGTCACGCCCGCCAAGGGAGGCGCGCCCCACAGTTCGAGAAACACTGCTTTAAATATTAAAAATAACACAATTATTCTTCATCGGAATTTTATATTATTTTTCATTATTTAACATTGATTTTACATTCTAACTGTGAGGCTTAAAATTACATATCACTTAAAACTTATTGTAATTTGAGCATTAATTTTAAAATATCCTTCTACATTGTAGTAAACATTGTCACGCATTTGGGTTTATTCTCCTGACAGTTCAGGTATATCAAGAATGTTTTTTTTTTGAAAAATGAACTCATACGAAGAGCGGGTACTTAACAGTACACTTTTAATGTATGAAGCTATTTTATAATTAATTTATTAATACTAAATTAAGTGCAAGTTTAATAAGTAATAGCGACATCCATGGGCTTGTCTTGCAGAGGAAAGTTTTTCAAAGAAAGGCTTACAAATTGAATTTGACACTCTGAGTACTTTTTATATATTTGGCTGAGATTTATATTTTGTCTTCAAAGCAGCCACCGCATTTTGCAATCTATTCCAATTTAAAAATTCGAGAAAGAAAAATAATATATGTATATAAAGAGTTTTTTTTCCAGGTATAGAAGTTTAAGTTGGCATTACTTTCCAAGATGGCGACCGATTTAAAACCTGTCAAGTGATTTATTCTCAGTTTGGTTTGGCAATTCATCAAAATGATCACAAAGAAAGGCGTAGATTCGTCGAATGGGCCCAAAACGAGATTGCCGTTGTTCCCGATTTTCAAAAGCGAATTTTGTTTAGCGATGAAGCGCACTTCTGGTAGAACGGCTACGTCAACAAACAAAACTGCCGCATTTGGAGTGAGGCTAATCCACAAGTGCATGTCGCAACACCGTTACATCCAGAAAAACTGACTGTTTGGTGCGCTTTATGGGCTGGTGGAATCCTTCTTCAAAAACGATGAAGACCACAACGTTACAGTCAATGGTGGTCGGTATAGAGCCATGATTATTAACTTTTTGATTCCTGAATTAAACAATCATGATGTCCAGGAGCTGTGGTTCCAACAAGACGGTGCAACATGTCACACAGCTCGTGCCACAATCGATTTATTGAAAGACACGTTTGGTGACCGCCTAATTTCACGTTTTGGACCTGTGAATTGGCCTCCAAGATCTTGTGATTTAACACCGCTAGACTATTTTCTGTGGGGCTATGTAAAGTCATTGGTCTATGCGGATAAGCCACAAACGCTTGACCGTTTGGAAGACAACATTCGCCGTGTTATTGCCGATATACGGCCACAAATGTTGGAAAAAGTCATCGAAAATTGGACGACAAGATTGGACTGCATCCGAGCCAGCCGTGGCAGTCCTATGCCAGAAATCATATTTAAAATGTAATGCCCCAAGATTATCTTTCGAATAAAAAAAATTCATGTCAATCGAATAATACATCGTTGTTTTATTGAAATTTAAATTTCTCTATACCTCTAAAAAAACCCCTTTAATTTCAGGTTTACCTAAACTTTATAATCGATCCACCGTATAGCAGTTAAAATCACACCGAGTTGCTGCTTCAGCGAGAAATGGCGAATAATCAATCTGTTAGACGACATCTGGATGCTTTTACCCGAGGTCGAATTATTGGGAGAAGTTGGAGGAAGGCCGCAGTGTGACAAGTGTGTCTTCAGAGTTCGGAATTGCTCACAGCATCGTTTCACGACTTTGGAAGCAATTTCAAACTACAGGAACAGCTATCCGGGGGTTCAGTAGTGGTCGTCCTCGAGGAACCACACCCGCAGATGACCGGTACATTGTCTTACAGGCCAGAAGAAACAGCGGGAGAAATCGTAGACACACGACACAGGCGACTGGGTGACCGATATCGCGTTTTACCGTGGCCAGAAGACTGCACGGTGGTGGTCTGTTTGCACGACGCCCTGTACGGTGTGTACCTTTAACGTCTGCCCAGCGGAGAAGGCGTTCTCTGTGGTGCCGGGAACACCGGAATTGGAGAGAAAATGAATGGGAACGAGTGCTCTTTACAGATGAGAGCAGATTCAGTTTGAGTAGCGATTCTCATCGCATACTCATCTGGAGAGAGCGGGGAAGCCGCAATCATCCCTCGAACATCATTGAAAGGGACAGGTATGGAGGTCACGGTGTTCTCGTTTTGGGAGGCATCATGCTTGGTACTCGTACAGACCTTCACATCTTCGACGCAGGTTAAGTCAACGGGACCCGTTATTGTAACGAGATTCTTCTTCCATATGTGCGTCTTTTTAGAGGCGCTATGGGTCTGCAGTTCCTTTTCATGGACGACAATGCACCATGTCATCGCACAGTAGCTGCCGAACAGCTCTTAGAGAGTGAGGATATTGAACGTATGGATTGGCCGGCACAATCTCCGGATCTCAATCCCATCGAGCATGTATGGGATTTTCTAGGCAGACGCTTGGCATCTCGTACCTTACAACCAGTAACGATTCGGGAGCTTCGATTGGCGCTGCAAGACGAATAGGCAGCAATGCCTCAACAACTCATTGACACCCTCATTCTCAGCATGGGCAGACGCTGTGAAACCTACCTAGCAGTCAGGGGAGATCATATCCCCTAATAAAGACCGGATGTTTCTTGCTGGACACCCATCACAGGGATGTTTTGGTCTTCAGTCACATTGCGCTCCATGCTACTTTTTCAATCCAGCTTCTTTTTTATCCCTCTGATTTCTCTTTTAGTAAGTGTTGCTTACATATTACACATGTCCTTACGTATTGGGGATCTTACGGTATTAAATGTGTTGATTTGGAAAGCTTTTGTACAAAGTTATATTGAAAAAACCGTCTCGTCCTAAATTTTTGCACACCAGTGTATATTGCTTAAAAGTAACATATATAAAATTTAATACACTTTTCTTAGTAGTAGGTACGGTTAATAATTAAGATCGTGTTGTAGATTTAGCATCAAAGTGCATTATTATTGCATTCAATGCATTATAATTGTATAGGGGTGGGGGCGATAAGAATTATGTTTGAAAAGTGGGTCGCTAGTATTGAGAGTTTGAGAATCGCTGTTTTAAGTGCTTTTTGTACAACAATGACGAATACTGTATTTGCATGAGTTAAAACAAATGCGAAATGTGTAATACATACCATAAAACAAAAAATAAATGCTCAATTTCGTGAAAATTATTTTTGATTTATAATTTTTATAAACTAAGAATAAAAATCTTTCAAATATATTTACTATCATATTATACTTTCTTTATTAATTAAATATAATCACACTTTGATTTTTATTTAACAAGGTATTGCTTAATATTAAAATGTTTTGTACGTTTAATATATTGTATTATTATATTAGAATCTTCTTACAACTGATTATAAGTAAAGCAAAAAATTTCAATTCTTAAATTAATTTGTTTTAAAAAAATAACTTTAATTGAAAAATAAAATATACCTATTGATTTATTGAACTTATATAAATGACAGTGTGTTTTCTTCACCAACATTTTACGATACACGTCTTTAACAAATACAAAAATTTTGAAAAACGACCAAGTTTTAATCAAAAATATTACATAAAATTCAACAAATTTTTACTAAATATTCCATTAGAAAAACACGTCAAAAGACATTTATGTGAAAATTCCTTACGTTTTTTCAGATTATCTATTTTAATCTATTATAAATTTCAATATCTCTAGCTCTTTTCTCTGGTATATTGAATAAAATATTACATAATTGACGTCAAATAAGTTATTTACGTTCAAAGTAAAAATGACGTCAATGTTTTCCTGAATAGAGCGCAATAAATAATTCCTTCGCTTATTTTCATTTCATGGAAATACTGAGGAGATATTTTTTTATTTAAGAATCCAGGACTTAAATTTCACCTATATTATAAATACGTTAAATATATTTAATGTAATTTATATTTTCTTAGGTATTGTTGTTTATGTAGAACATATCAGAAAAATTGAATGAGTGGGGGTTTAAATATTATGCAGAATTATACGCAAATAAATTCTAAAAAATAATTTTTAAGTTATATATTTTTTAAAGAAAAGATAAAAAAAAAAAAAATAAATGTTTTTGAATATTTTCCTCCCTTCTGGGTATAATTTAATAGATTTTCTGTTTATCTTTCTTTTATATTAGAAATCTTTTCACAGCTGTTAATTACAAATTTAAACCTGCTATGCTGTACTCGTTCTGCTTTTGACAACCATTGTTCATAAAATTGTTTTGCTCTTAACTTACCTGCTTGCGTTTTTACGCTAAATACCTTGCTTAAAAATTTTCTTTCAAAATTAAAAGCTTAATATTTAATCGATAGCTCCTGTTTACTAGCACTTTTCTTTGATTAGATTAAAGCTCAGATTTTTTTTTCTTTTTGCGTAGGAGTTCTGACATCTTTTTGAACAAGCATTATATTCCTAATACATGAATTAAGCCATATTAAGTTTATAACTATAGCAACCTTTCGTGAATATTATTAGAAATTGTTTAAGTATATTTTGCAGTAGAATTTTAGTTCAATCTTATAAAATAAGTATTCGTTATCAAAAATTATAACAAGAATTGTATATTAACATTTACTTTAAATTAAAAATTTATTTTTAAAATTATTGTAAAAAAATGTATTAGTTAAGTCAAAGCATTTAGTATTTGAGTTTCAAATATAATTATTCCATTTTAATTTTTATTTTAATGTATTGATTTTGCTCACAAATTAAAATCTACGTAACTCTTTAAGATATTTTTTACTGGCTTGAGAATTTTTCAATATATATATAGGGATCAGTTATACTTGAACAACCATTGGCATCATTTTTATTTTATCATTGTATTTTCATCATTCCACTTCTTAACTAAGTATAAATAACGAAAAATGCTGCTTTATCATACCAACAGATAGATGCAAAATTAAATAATAAAATCATTTGCTAAATAGTAAAGATATACACAGTAGTGAGCAAAACTTGCGCAAAAAAGTTATTTTTCAGTATACAGGTGTGAAATTGTATAGAAAATGACTTGCGATCAGTACAACAAAGTGACAACTTAGTGGAGAAGAGATACTTGTGCAAATATCTGGAACATGACGTCTTTTCAAACATTCACTGTATTTTTCAAAAATTCTTAGCTAGTGAAAGTGTGATGAACTTAGAGCAGAAATTCTCAATCTTTCGATTGCCACTCCACCCCATTTATGTATCAGGGTGATGTCGCGGCTCCTCAGGATTTTAAACATTCCTCCCCGACTTAACGTTCTTGATCAAAATGCAAGCTGTAGTGGAATTTCTTCATTGGTGAATATTTAGTAATCTTGTCTAATATGGCACACCGATCGATTTTTCCACGAGATCTTTCAAAGTCCCCCCCCCAAGGGTCGTCGGACCACAGTATAACAACCTTTGCCTTAGAGCAAAATGGCTACGAGGAAACACGAGTAAAGCATTACATATGACAAAACATCGGAAAACTTGATGATCAGTGTAGTTTTTTGAGGGTAACCCAAGAGCTCAGAACAGAGCAAAATATTGTTTAGTGACAGTTAAACTAAAAGAAAATTACTTAGCCAAAAGAAAGCAATGACAAATGAAAAAAAGAAAGAAAAACGAGACCGAAACCAGGTATTGGGAACGGATGATAAACTGTTTCACTAGTACTATGTGCTTTTATAAAGATATTTTTACCTGACCCCCCAAGTATTGCATACCATTGACAGCAGCTCATTTGAGACTCCGCTTACAACTCTGTGCAATGAATGCAAAAACTAGACTATGAATACGAAAGACTCTTTACTGATGAAGATCATTTCAGTCTGTACAATGATTCACTGCACCATTTGATATGTATATTGTACGGATATACTTTCACGCCATTCACATAAAGAAAAAAAAACGGTGTGCTTGTTTAGGGAGTATTATAATGAACGAACGGGCTGAATTCTACGTTTCTACAACGCTAAATTATTATTTTTTATTTTTCAATGTCCTACAAGTACCGACATAACGAATTACTTGCTATGTACATTATATTAATTAAAGACCTGGGCCTTGTAAGAATATCCCTGCTGGTCAAATTCCCTACATCCGTTCTTGGTTTTCAAACAATTCGCTGTTCATATGTTGGATAATTAATACCGTACTTATACAAGTAACATTAGGATCTTTGCGAACGAGAATAAATCAAACGTTTAGTTGCCTGTTTTTGGCAACTCTAGTTTAAAAGCAATTTGTCACAAAAATAATGATGTCGTAAGTAATCGAATTCAATGTGTACTAACTAGACAAGGACTATCAAACCATTCGCTAAGATGACTCAGAAATACTGTGCAATTTAATTTATTACCAGCATCATTCATCCATAACTCGTTAGAAGGATTCCGATCACACAAATTTCGAATAGCTAATTTGATCTCATCCCGATATTTATCACGCGATAAAAACGAACGAAATTTCACGGAAAGGGAATCTCATACCCAAGGGTGTTTACATTTTGTTTTTTACCGTAACATTTGCATACAAAGGAGAAAAAGGAAGCAAAGTTGGAAATACAATATTTTTATCACACTGTTCACATGTAAATTTAGTTGTTCTGTTCTTTTTATTACGGCATAGTTTATACACTCATTTAGTCTTCGTCGCGAGTGCCTACGATGTTTTCACATGATCTTAATTCTTATTTTTTTTTTAATTTCGTAGAAGCATTGTGGGTGGGTGCTCTCTCTTGCTGGTTTCTGCATTATTTACATTCTTTAACTCGAAACCCAAAACACTTCAGAAATCAGCTTCTATTTTGATGTTTAGTATGTGGTTTCTGAGTACTGAATAAAATATTTTGCGCATTTACTGTCGCAGCGTTTAACAACACAAAAAATACTGTCGTAGGTTAACGACTACATTTTCTAGCCATTGTATATGATGCAGTCATATTATAAAGGACAATAATTTCTCCCTTAGTTAAATTATTCAGATAGATTTCAGTAGATGAGTCACACTTGCTATTATACTCTTCTCATTCTATTCTTCCTCATCACAACCGATAAGAGAATTTCTTCATCCGAAAATACTGATGTACTATGTCTATTAAATACTGTATCTATTAAATTACTTATATATCTAATTTCTTCATTATAACTACAGTAATGTATCATTGCATAAGAAAGATTTTAAAGCGTGCCCATGCATTTAAAACTGTGACGGCCATTCAGGCGCAGGGTATGACATAACTGAAGATGTGGTATCCCAAAAAATATATTCAGAATTTGCCTATAAGCTAAGACCTCTCAAAAGGATATGACCTTAAAGTCAGCTACACGAGAAAAAATATTCATTTTTCAAAAACAGTTTGGATGGAGTCTCGAAAAAAGTTAGGTGGTGGGTATGACATACCTTGCACTAGATGTTTCGGGTTCATGACAGCTATATTCGATACAAAATATAATCAAACAAAACTTATTTAAAGATCATGGTTCAACTCTAAGCATTTTATTTTTTAACTCTAATTCTTACAATAAATTTATTTTTACATTTACAGATAATTGTGTGTTGCTTGTGTTTATATAAAAAAAATTACAGTCAAATTTAGGACATTTTCCAAGATTATAACTTCTCATAAATACAATAATAGCACTGCTTTAATTAAAGGTACAACATAAAATGAAACGTAAGCCTCTCCTCAAAAATTTCGCAATTCTTATTGGCGTATATTTTTTCTTCATTTCAGTTCATTAACAATGCACCATTCACTCAGAGATTCCGCCCTATTCCAATCTATCTCAGAGACGTAGGCGCAGAGAAGAATGAATCTGAGAATAGAACTAGAGACCATCCCCTTTCAACACATCTGACGAAATTATGGAGGAGAAATTAATCAGTTCCCACAGTGCTCCAGTGAAACAAAGGATTGCCGTGATTTAAAGCCACAGTAGATGACAGAGGCTTTCATTTCGTTTGCATCTGTTGCTTCCCGCAGAAAGGCGTAGAAGCAATCGATGAAGACAACGTTCCAACTACGTGTTCGGATCAGACAGTTGCAGATTTATTCATATAAGCGAAGATAGCGTCGATGCATTGAGTGATTATTTGCCTAAACTGAACATAATTATTAATAGTTTCAGAAAGTTCCCACTGAGAATTTCGTGCTTCTGTGTCAAGATTAGGGTGAAAGGTATACATGATGTTTAATACTTAAAAGATCTATTTTACGACGGTAGTTCTCTTATTTTAATGCGATATTAAATGTGACGAACAATTAATTTAGTGCTGTGTATCAAGCTTTTATTTTAAGCAGCCAAAGCAGATGTATTTCTTTAAATATAACAAATGAATTAATATGAAATATTAAGTACAGGTTGGAGTTCCTGGTGGGATTTTAAAAATTACCGTAAATTCCGGAGTTTAACGCGCACTTTTTAACACAAAAAATAAGATCGAAACTGTCATATTTTTTATTTTTTGAAGCTATCGTTTTTATACCCGTCGTACCCGTAAATTTCGATCTTATTTTGTGTGTTAAAATTTCGCGTTATATTCAGTAAAAAAAAGACATGTGCATAACAAAAACTTAGACAACTACAGGGATCGTAATACTGTTTACTTAAAAGAAATGTCAAACCTTATGAACTTACAAGATTCTTTTTCTAGAAATATACTACTTTTTCAAAATACTGGAATAATAATTTGAATAAATATCTTTAAAACATAAAATAGCCTTTCTAAGGTACATTGAAGGTTTCTTTGTAAAAAAGGAAGTGCACGTTATACGGCGAAAATACCTTAAAATTATAAAAAAATGCAGTTTGAAAGTATACGTGTGCGTTAAATGACGGATTTTACGGTAGATCACCAAATTAACCCAAGTGAAGGTGTGCACGCAGTACTAAAGTTAGTTGTCTAGCGGGGTGACGGAATCCCCCCAATCATTTTTTATAATTATTTTTAATGCAGCACACCATAAAAATCGTAATTCCAATGAACAATTTATTTAAGGGAAAATATACTTCCCTTTTAAAGACTTTTCAATTTTTTTTTTGATAATTTGAGAAAAAATACCAATCACAAACTGAACCAAGAAGTTTCAAATGTGTGTAATTTTAATAAAGGGCACACATCCATGACACGTTTCATTAGCATTACATGAATGATAGTTGCAGGCAAAAGAGTCTCGTATTTTCTTCAAGTTATGGTAGTTTTATTGTCTTTTGATGATTGACAAATAGCATGTTGAACTTTTTCTTGTTTGTGTCTTTTTGACGGAGCACAGTGTGCCTTGTAGTACACTTTTGGCTTCAAATCTTTCTTCATAGAGTTTTTTAGGTAGTATTTGAAAATTTTCCTTTCAACTCAAACTTTTCGTGTTCATCGCGTTTCTGAAATTTACTTTAGCTATCATGTTTTATATCCATTATTTCATCAATTTCTTTCCTTACTTGATCAGATTCAACTTCATCCAATACAGATTGCAGTGTCCCATTTCTTTTTTTTTATATTCTGTTCATTTACATTTATGAATCATAAAGTGCCATACAACACAGCTATGAAAACCACTAAGTTGTTCACTGGGAAAAATGTAGCCTGTTCATAGAAAATATTTTGGAACTAAAGTAGTCGGGCGTTGAACTCAGTCGCCCCAAGTGCCTTAAGATTTAAAAAAAAAAAAAACAAAGTCTGCCATTCCCAGAAAAGAGGGAGATATATTACAAATACATTTCAGTTCCCCTGAAGACTGTCATATAGGAGTATGCTAGCACGCGATCATTGGTAACAAATAAACAGTTTTCTCAGAATCAAAGATTTCGTGAGTCTGGGGTGAATCTGTGCAAGCGTGACCGCTCTGAGGTTAAGGCGTTTTTGAAAATAATTAATATCGTGTTCAATTAAAGTAAAAGTCAACAGATTAAAATGAATACAAAAAGTTTTGTACTTTACTTTGACCAATAAGCTTCAATTAATTGAGATATTATTTGTACTATGAATAATCCATATAATTGTTGGGGTATTCGTTTGAAAATTATTCAGTTCTAGATTTATTTTAGCGATATATATGAATTTAATTGTAAAAAAATACTTACTATACTCAATAATATTTTTACAAGTATATTTAACGTTTCGAGTAACATTTGTTACAGCCTCCCGCCTGGGGAAGCCATCACTTCAACTACTCGACCTAAATCTGTAGGGAGGTGAAGATTGATGCCCCAAGCTAGCCATGAGAAATCCAATTTATTATTACCAAATATAATAATCAAAGACACGCCAGCTATAGTGGGAGAATCCAGAGTGATATAACGTAGCTCAAAATCTTATGTGGATAAGCGCATGAAATCTTAATCGCTTAGCTTTTCTCAAAATTTTCTTAAGAATCCTAACTTTCTTATTTTATTTTAAGAACTAAAGCCCGTCCTATAACCACACGTCTAAATTCCGATCTTTACCGTAACAGCACTGCGTTCAGCAACTCAGCTTCTTTTCCTTCTTCTTCGATTACTAAACTTCCACTATATGTATAGTATCTAATCTGCATATCAAGGTTTCTTCTTGAGAGAGATACATGTGGAATAACTCAATTGATGGCCCCAAAGATTCCCCAAGAGGATAATAGAAAATTCCGTAAAGCCCCGTCACACATTTATTAAATGCAATAGATCAAGAAGAACTTAATTTAAACAATAACCCCTTAACAATCCTTAATTTTTTTAATTAAGTTACCTGCTGGTCTAAATTACCCATGGGTAAACTCTGCATTTCTGCAACCCTTAACGGACGAGTCACGTAAATTTACGTTTTTCATTATGACTTTTTAAAACGAGCCACGTAGATTTACGTCTTTTCTTGAATTTTTAATACGTTAAATTTGCTTTCATGCCACAGGTCTGGAGGTAAATCTCGAGCTGGGCAAGGTCGCAACTCATTCCTTTAGTTAGTGGGGTTTTAAAATGAGTACCAAGTTTGCTTGGGAACTGAACACTGGGGATTTCGCGTCAGACTGACCACTAGACTGAAACATCTGCACATGGACCCTAACGCCTAAGGTTACGTAAACTGAGATAGTCAGAGTAGGCTTAGCCTTCATGGGCTGTTACACCACTGATTTCAGTTCCAATTCCACTTAGGGAATTATGTGTGTGTGTGAACGAAGCATCTCTAATCAAAATATTTTTAAATTTCTTCTTTGGAATTGATCTTAGAATACCGGTAATAACTTTCAATATTAGCCATGGATAATAAACAAAAAGACATTTGCATACTCACAGAAAAATGAACCCTTTTTCTTCACTTAGTTAAAAATCCAGCAATGGTGCAGAAATGAATTTTTCTCACTTTTTTTTCATTAGAAATGCATATGTAATTTGGTGTTTCATAGATTCATTTATTCTATCTGAGGATTATAAAGTTTGCAGTTTCTCTCCTTTGTTAAATAAAATGCAATTGGAACTATTATGATTAATTTGCTAAGCATATAATGCCTTGCAGAATGCCATTGTTTATTCCATGTTCGAACAAACAAAGTCAGGATCAGGCACTGTGCTTTAGATTACAAAGGGGCCTAAGGACAATATTGAGATTGATTCAATCATCGTAGTTCATGTAAGCCCGAAGCGGTTACAGATAGATATAAATATAGAACTGAATTCACAGTTTAATATTGTTTACTTTATAGAAAACTTCTACTTTAAGGGAAATGAAAAATCTTACTTATTTTAAAACAGACTATTTTTGATGTTTTGCTTTGACTTTTTGCATATCACACTTACCTTACTTAAAATATCTTAGATTTCATTTTTTGTTTGATTTTAAATGCTCGTAAAGTCTAACTTTAATATGTATGGATCAGCTAATTGCACCAAAGTTCGTAGTATAACGGTAATCAATATTTCACACAGACGGTTTTACATATAAATGAGTCAATGATGGGCTATATTGACATTTTCCACATCATATGCAGTAGAAAATTATATATTTCGTCTTGATTATATATGCAAGTGGGGATATTTCATGAATTCTAAGTGTAAATAACGGAAAATCGGGCGTATAGCGCACACTTAACATAAAGTATAAGATTGAAATTTATGGGTGCTCGGGTAGGAGGTTATGCATCAGTTGTAAAAATGATAGCTTTGAAAATAAAAAAAAAGATGAGTATAAAATATTAGACTTCTATGTATATGGAAATACTATTTGTTTAAAAGAAATGACAGTCCTTATGAACTTAAAAGGTTGTAGTTCTTATACAGAGATGGCGAACCAGTGGCAAACGTGTCATCAATGGCACATGACACAATATTTTGGGCACGTCATCGATCAAAAGGGTTTGTATTTTATTTCAAAATAACAAAGTTCACTATGAAGTATTATGCACAAACACGAGTGATAGGTCGCAAGGAACTCCCTCGTTTGTTATTATCTCGCCTTAGTTACGTCGAAGAATACGGTTGCTTATGAAGCAAAATTTGTCTAAGCATGTTATAGTTAGTTTCTTTAACCCAACTTTATTTTAGAGATTATTTGTGTTATATTTACAATTTTTAACTGTTTTTTTAACTTGGCTAGTTCAGCAAAAGAACAAAATATGCTAGATAGTAAGTGTTCTGGAACAGTGGCATGCAGAACATCGTCTGTAAAACGGCATTTTGAAACAAAGCACAAATCCTGAAACTGCACAAAATGACATATTTTGAAAATATTCCTTTTTTATGAAAATTGCTTCTATAATAATAATAATATTCAGTTTATACATAGAGCTAGGACTTCTCTGTACATAGCTTGAACTAGTAATTTTCAAATACATAATTTGGAAGTAGATTTATGCATACTTTAATATATCAGTGTATAGAAATTTTTCAAGAAATGATGGTTATTATTTCAATTAATAGTTAATCTGAAAATAATGTGGATTTTTTTCAAACTTCTAGCTCGGGTACTTTATTAGTTATGCATAGAATAAATAATATTATTATGGAAGGATTTTCCATAAAAGGTGAAAGTTTTGGAAATGTGTTTCTTCATTTTTTGTAATTGTTTTAAGTATTTTTTTATTTAGATACAGAGTGTTTGGGCTTAAAGCATCCAAAAGTTGTGGCTTATTATTGCGAAACTACCCATCAGAATGTAATAAAATGAACATCAGTGGATTGGAAATCCCTTGGAGATTTTTTGGATCTTGTCCTATCGGCCGCACTTACCCGCATTATTCGGCAATTACAGACGATAAACCTGTTACACTGACCTCATTAGTAAAAATATGTATGCCACAGTAAAAGGTACAGTACGCACTTAGGTTAATGGGATTTAAATCAGTTACGCGTGTACAGCGACGTTATCGAACAAAATTGAAGGTCGTTACTGGCTTGCCTAATAGACTTACCAGGAGAGAGAGAGACTCCTACAAAATAAATCACGCACAAGATCAACAGCGTCATCTCTCTGTGTCACAAAATCTTAAGTAAGATTTAAGATAAGTTTAAGATACAAAAGTTCTCGTCTCCTTTAAAGTTCTTTCCCATTGGTAGATAGATTTTAAAGTTGGAGGATCGACATTCCATTCTATTCGAACACGTCGCTGTAGGCTCTTGATTAATTTACATCCGTAAATCAAAATACGTACTGCACCTATTTCTGTGGCGACCACATCTTTACTAATGAAGACAGTTTTACAAATTTATCGTCTGCGATTGCCGAATAATGCGCGCACGTTTGGCAGATCGGACTAGACTCACTAATTCTCGGAGGCGTTTCCAATTAACGGATAAACAATTTATTACATTCTGATGGGTAGTTCCGAAATAATAAGCCATAACTTTTGGATACTTTAAGCCCGGACACCATGCATTTCTTTTATTGTAATAATGTTCAAAAATAACTTTATATGAACATTCGGATTCAAGAAACATTATACATCAAAACAATTAATCATTAATACGATGATGAAAAATCTCGGTTCCGAAGGTACTCAAATACCTTAACGTTTTAATATTAAATCAAACGATTTTAAACATCATAGAAATTATACAAATACAAAGGAAATATTTGCACAAATATTTTATCACAAAATGTACAGCTATTTCAATCAGAGTAAGCATATATTTCCGATGCATGAAACTTCAAACTCTACCAAATTTAAAACTTTTCCTCTAAACGAAAATTATTTTACAGAGCTCGACTCCTAATTGCACTATTAACTTTTACCTGACTCCGATTCAGGTGTTTCAAGGATTCATTTAACGGATTTGATGTTAAGAGACAACACTTCCTCAATCAACTGAACTTAGACACTCATGGAAATAGCATTTCTGTTTCGGCTGGAGGTAATTCTGCTGGAAGTTACAGAGAATTCTATTTAAATGAATGAATGCACAGAGAATTAAATGCATCGACAGATCCAACGCTATAGTAGTATAATTTAATCCAATGGAATTCCGTGGGATTTTGAGGCTTGCGGGTATAATATTAACAGAACAATTTGAGGAATCTGGAAATTCTAGGGCATCCAGCTGGTAGAGCGTACTTGTTTCGAACGGATTTTAATTCGTACAACAGCCGCATTTGACAAGTAATTAGATAAGGTAAAGACAGCTTCACATAAAATTTAAGTTTTGTTGTTAAGTTTATTCGAATGTATATTGCGCATGAAAATAGTAAATATCTCTCACGGAAGTTGGCAATACTTTTGCCTATTTCCTTAAGCCAACGTTTCTCAAACTGTGGGGCGCATCCATTTAGGGTAGCATAATAACTCTACGAGGAGTGAGGAGGTGAAAAGTTGAAAACAAAAGACTATTTAAAGAAATTATTAATTTACTGAAATTAATAAAACAAAATTCATTCTGACATAATAAAAAGTAAAACACATATTTTCACTGATCTAATACACTTATAAATGTATCAATACTGTACAATTTATTTTATAATTAATTTAACAAGACTAAGTTAAGGACATGTCTGATAATTACCAGGATCCCACGGGCTTGAATTAATATTTATCTTGATAATTTGCACGGCTTATAATTAATCCTTAAAATGCCAATTAGCTACCCAATGTCATCGTCTTCCAGGTAGATACGCGTATATGATGTTTTTTTGGAAGCGTGGGAAAGAAAATGAATAAAAAAGCAAATTCTCTGAAATAAGTAAATCCTTTGCAAACAGTGTCAATGTCATTTTATTGCATTCTAAGGCCATTAGAATAATGTTATGGATTAAAGTGCACATAAAAGATCGTACATTGGAAAGACATATATACATCCAGAAAATTAATGTTTAAGCCGAGTGAGACGTTTATGTACACCAAGGGCACTTGCGATGTTACTGTAGCTTTTCCGTCATAGTGTAGTATTATTGAATTCATTAAGACGTCTCAGGGGTGTAAAACTTCTCTGGAGGGCTGAAAATATAAACAATTTTCTAACAGGCATAATAATTTTAATTTTAAATTAAATAATTCGAGAATTTTACACATTATTTATAAAGAATTGGGGCCTCAGAAAAGTATAAAATGTTTAAAATATAATCATAATTTAAAAAATTATTAGCATATGAAATTAAGAAACTTTTCTATAAGAAATATTTATTAAGTTTTACGTCGCGTATGCTGTTTTATAAAATAGTAGCTTTAATTAAAAGCTATTAGTTGATTTATAAGGTTAAATGTATTCTTATTACACTGTAGTAATATTATATTAATGGAATTATAATTTATATTTAAAAAAAATAGAAAAATGCACACATTTTCAATTTTTTTAAAAAAATGTCTGTACTTTTCAAATACTTTGAAACACAAAAAATATATTATTCGTAAATGATGTAGGGCTCAAAGAGTATGATATATTTAAACTTCTATAATGTTTTATACAACAGATGCTACTATTTTAGAAAATAGCGTGTGCGCGACTCAAAAATTACTTAATATTTATTACAGAATTTTCATATTCTTATAATTTTTAAATTATGATTATATTTTAAACATTTTATACTTTACTGAAGCCCTATTCCATTATAAATAACGAGTAAAAAATCCAAATTACTTAAATTAAATTAAAAAAATTATACCTAGTTGAAAATCGTTTATATTTCAGCCCTCTAGCGAAAGGTAACACCCCTGAGACATCTTAAAGTTATTGTATGGAGTGTGGGGGGCGATGAAAATTAGGATTGAATATTGGGTCGCGAATATTGAAAGTTTGAGAAGCACTACCTTGAACTGTTTGGTGGGAGAAAGGGGAATAATTTCAAATATTTGCTTATCGTTGGTCATTTTTGTTCTTTGTAGCAACATGGAAAAAAACCCTTTAAAAATCATTAAAACGAATCATCTCTTGGTACTGAGTGCAATTTGATTTGCTTGAAGTAAGAATAAATTTTTTGAAAAGTTTTACTAAATAATTGCAGAAATAAAGTTCATATGTTTTCATTAAAGTGTAGAAATCAGTTACTTAAATGCTTAGTTAATCTGCAGATTTTAGCTAGGCTGATTCCTTAAAAGCAGAGAGCTGTTTCACTTTCCACACTAGTTATATAATTTACAGATCATCTGATCAATCTGCATGTTACTTATTGGAGACTCTTCAGAGCGAAGTTTAAAGTTTTGCAACATTGCTTTTGCACGTTTATATTGCAATCGACTTAGTAAAACTACTAGATAAACATGCAATACTCTTTAATCCTTTGAAGTGGTAGTTTATTATAATAATTAACTGATGGTAAATAAAATATCCTGACAATTGTCCAAATAAAAATAATCATTTATTTGCTTTTCATTATTACATGAAGAATCAACTTGATAGTCATTATGAACCGTTTTATTAAGTCTTTGGTTTTTAACAGTATTATTAGAATTAAGAAGATAAATTGGCTTACATATACAAAAAAGTAATGCTTATTTGTTTGCGCTATCTAAGATGGGCAACACTGAAAATTATGCAACAATCCATTTCTGAAAGAAGAACAACTTTTTGGATGTAAATTTAGATTGACGGTCACACTTAATGGAACAATGTACGTACAGTACCAGGGTATACAGTTTTATTGTGGTTTGAAGCAAATATTTTTCTGTGAAAAAATCTTCCATTAAAAATCGTTCATTGCAAATAAAAAATATAAAAACTTGGGAGACGGGAAAAAATGATTCAGTAAATTTTAATATCCACATTAACTCTGTAATTTGCTGTAAAATCTTTTATAAGAAATTTTTGATATGTTAACAAGATAGATCAAGTAATTTATAGATTAACTAGATCAGGGGTTTCGAATCTTTTTGTACCAACGTGCCATTTTTTCTAAAGAAGTGTTTAATGAGGTATAGACATGCCGTCGAATAATTTGACTTGTGATTATTGAGAAAATAATAAAATAAATTTCTAACAAAACAAAAAACTCTATTTACTACGAAAAATAACTTTTGCACTGTATAATTATAAATGTTTCAGTTATACGTGTAATTCAAATTAAAGTAATATTAGTGTGACTTTGTTGTTGCAGATTGTGTGGATGACAAATAACGTATATTAGGATTGTAAGATGTTACTTTTTGTAGAATGCATGCTGAATTGGAGTCATCTGCCAAACGGTTTCCAAGCAATTAATCACTTCTGCTGTGGTTCACATTTTTAACAAGAGGGTCTGGGATTTGTTTCAAAATACCGTTTTACAGACGATGTTCTAAATACCAGTATTCCAGAACATTACACACACCGCTTTGTCGCCTTTACTAATAATGCCATGTTTCTCGGTCTACCAAATTTGAAATTCTCTGTTACACTTACTATCTTGCACTATTTGTTCTTGTGCTGAACTAGCCATGTTAGATAACAGTTAAAAAACGTAAATATAACACAGATAAACTTTAAAATACAGTTGTGTCAATCAAATTGACTATGTTATACGTATACCTACTTTACAGCATACACAATTGTAGTCTACGACGTAACTCAGGTAAAACTATAACAAACGAGTCTGCTCCCTGCCGCCTCGCAACCGATCACTCACGCGTGTTCGTAATACTTCGTAGTGAACTTTTGAAATTTTGAAATAAAATGCAAACCACTTTGATCACTGGCGTACCAAAAATATTGCTTACACTGGTTCACCATACCTGAACTAGATAATATGAATATTGATGGTTTTTGTTGTGCAACGATAACGCAAGTATTGCAATTATGATACTAACTGATTTTGATTTGAAAAATATTCCTGACTTTCATCGTATAAACTTTAAATAAAACAATGTCATATTTAATTCCCCATAAACTTTATTGTAATGTAGATTTGAGACACTAAATATCTTTAATAACAATAAAAAAGTGTAATAAATGTAGTGCTGGGGTGAGCAAATTCTTTTCCAGGGTACGGTTTACTTCTAATTCGCTCAAGATGTTGCCGCCTACCCAATGACATAGGTGTGGTGAGCTAAGAAAAATGTCTACAGTACTTATTATAACTTAATAATAAATACGGAATATGTACTTACATACATAACTACAATAAAAAAACCCTATATTTTTAACACCACGTTGAAAGCAAAATGCGAGATACAAACATAATAATAATACTCAGAAAGATATGCATTTATTATTAAAACAATTCATAATACAGGAAAAATGAAGTATTTTCATCAAAAGTTAGCTCTCGTAGTTGTAGTCAATAGAAGAGCTAGTCTGAATACTGTCAGCCAATCTTGAAAATTTCGATTTATAATTGCTTAATGCAGTGTTTCTCAAACTGTGGAGCGCACCCCCTAAGGGGGCGTGATAAATCTACGTGAGGGGCATTATCAAATCGAAAAGTTGAAAATAAAAGATTATATAAAAAAAGTTATTAATGTACTGGAAAGAAACAAAAGAAAATATATTCTGACACATTTACACTGATACTTATAAATGTATCAGTACTACACAAGGTATTTGATAATTAATTTATCAATATTAACATAAGAACAAGTTTAATAAATATTAGTAATTTTCATGAGCTTACATATAAAAAATTTAATACTTATGTTGATAATTTGAATGGTAAAAAGTGTATTCATTATGATAATATGTATGTTGCTGCTAAAAGCAATTGTGTAAAACGTTTTTCGTTATGCTTTATATGTTTGAGATATGTTTATATGTATCATGAAACTCCTTTGCATGGAAAAAAGCGCACCAGAGTAAAATACATTACTTACAACTTCCCTAAATGAGAAACAAACACACATAAGAGAGGGGCCATAACTAACTGTACCAATAACTTAGGTCAAACAGATTATCAGCAAAAACAGATTACAGGAAAAAATGTGCAATATTTAAAAAATAATCACAGTGGTGAATTTTTTGTTCCTTAATTTTTTTCGATTCTGGGTCTGGGATTTGTTTTCTCTCTGAAAGAGCAGTATGTTAGGATTAAAAAAGAAAACGAAATAAAAATCTCTCATCACGGGATTACAGCAAATCAAATAAAAGTTTTTTATTTGGTTATAGGATCAAAGATAGCTAATTAGGTATTGAAGGCGTTTTTATTTTTGATGACTTAATATCGCGCGCTTATAAATTATATTAGAGTAAAAGTGCATTTTTATTATGTCTGAAAGTATTTTCTTTTAATTTATTTCAGTAAATTAATTATTTTTTAAATCTTTTATTTTCGATATGCTCGCGCCCCCCTTGTAAGTTATCGCGCCCCCCCAGGGGCGCGCCCCCACAGTTTGAGAAACACTGCTTTAGTTGGTAATTTTTAATTAAGTATGTTGCAAAACTATGAAAATACAGCAAGAAGAAATTTTTGAAAGCTTATTTTTCAAAATAATGAGAAATTTCTATTAAAATATTACAAAAAATTACTCTTTTGCAAGCAATTCTAAAAAGATATATATGATAAAAAATAAAATGTTTGCAGGAATACAATTCTTTAACGTTTAACTATGCTTTATACTAAAATATTTCAAATTCTACTGTAAAATTATGATATACAGGTGTTTGAGATGGAAAAACCTAGCATTTTCTTAAACTTTTTTTTCATATAAAAAATTACATAAAAAACAATACCTTAATTGAAAAATTACCCTTAGCTTATAGCAGAAAGCATTCGTTATAATACAAAGAACCAACTCAAAAAATTTCATAAGAATATTTCATTTAATTAAAAAAATATCACTCTTACCATTAACCATTATGTTCAAAAATCACATTCTTCAGAAAATTCAAAATAAGGTTTATATTTGCAATAAAACTTTTTAATGGTTTAGGAAGGTTTCAAAACTCTCCAGATGTGTATATTCTGCCTTCCTGAACCTCATACTTCAAACTTTCACAGTTTTCAAGCACTTTTTTTTTTTTTACGAGGCAGTTTCTTATCTGGTCTAGAATAGCTCGTAGAATCAACAATTCTTGTTTTGTCGATGTACCAGAAATATCTTTTCATTTCAGAACATAATTTCATGCCTAACTTTTGAAGTTGAGGTATTCGAGCAACAAACCCTGCCAGAATTAAAAAGTATTATTGCGATATAATTCCTTAAACGGAGTGTTTTGTTGTTCAACAAAGTTCTCTTTCGGAATTATACTCCACCCGACATTGTTAAGACTTTCATTGCCGTTCTGAGCTTTCCCGTGGAGACATTTTCTTAGGAGATTTTGATCACAAAGTTCCTTATAAGTCTTTTTAATAGAATTAATGACTAAATTTGAAAGATCTTTTGATACTTCTATCGATGTTTCTCCAAAAAATAATGATCTCTGGAAATCTCTTCTCTTTTGGCCTCATTGATCTTGTTTTTGGCATGACAACTTTAATTTAACTAAAAATAACTATCACTCTATATAAAAGTACTAATAGAAAGTTATAAAGGGGCCTAGTTTTGAACAGTAATGATAAAAATATAGCAACTCTTTTAAATCAAAACCAACATTGCAATTAGTTAAATGTTGCCTATTTTAAAGCAAAATATATGTATTAAAACATTTATAAAGTGAAATAAAGTATACTAAACATAAAAATAATTCGTTAAAATATTTTAAATGAATAAAAATCTCATTTTGCCGGTGAAAATCAACCTAAAATTCACACTTCCGGTTTCGATTTAGACTTACTACCTCAAACAAAAACAGCTATAACTTTTTTTCTAACTGACTCAGAATTAAAAGTGCGATAGTTTTAGAAAGCTTATTAAACATGCTACAAAAATAGACTATAAAATAAATTTAGATTTTTTTTTATGAAAATGGTGATTTTAAACCAGTTGGATATATACCTTAATTTGTATGGTTTATAATTAAGATCGTATTGTAGCTTTAGCGCCCCCAAGCGCATTATTATTGTATAAGGGGGGCGTGATAAAAATTATGTCTGAAAACTGGGTCGCCAATAGTGAAAGTTTGAGAAGCACTGCAATACAAGTATTACCTTAAGTTGTTGGAGAAGTTTCGATGTAAGCCAAATTGAACTCAGTGAGCATGAAGAAGGGCAATGTGCGGCCTTGTGGTACATTAACATTAAAGTCTCCGATTGTTATAATGGGTGTATTAAGATCAGGATCATAATTGGGTACAATTTAGCGATGTTTGTGGAATATATTAATAGCGATTATAACATAAAGAGTATAATTTCTGCTAATGGAGTGCATGTATGGATGGATACGCACCCAAGTATGAATATGAAGATGTCATTGACTCTTACGTTTACTAGATATTACATGATTTGCGTCTTTCATTCCCAAATTAATTCCTGAAATGTCAATATTAACTCTATTACAATCAGTTAAGCTATTGATGTTGCGATATATGGCGACTCCACCGGCTTTGCGACTTGATGATGATACCGTCACCGATGATGTTACGATATGATATCATCAAAACCAGTCACATTTGCTGGCATAAAATCTTCCATAGTCAGCCACTAGCTCTTCAGGGAAAATATTATTGAGGAGAGGTAAGTGTTCTTCTTTTGTTGGCTTCAATGAGCGCAGAAACCATAGCTGATCGCACTTACATCCGAATGGATTGTTAACAAACGTCGTAGTGAAACATGCACTAGCTTCTGCCCAATGTGTCTTCATGACCGTTGATCGTACACAATAGCCGCCTACACAGTCCGGTGTCAATATAGAAGCGATATTTCATCATCCACTTACATAATTTCAACTGACCCAATTGTAAATGTACTGGCAGCATTGTTGATCCACTCAGTTGCATGCATTCTTTTGCGTTCCCTGCACTGCTTGATTGGGTATTATGGTGTTTTAGTGGTACCATTCGATTGCTCTTGAGAAGCCCTTTCGAACCGTATACGATTTCTGAATTTGAACTTTGCTTTTTGATGTGTGTAGGCCGACATTATATATTTTTGATAATACCTTTTTTTTAATTTTAACATCTTATTATATTCATTGTCACTATTTTACTCTAATGTTTTATACACAATCAATAGATTTTGATGGAAGCTTACGATTGAAACTAAAACGAACTTTGTAGCTTCTCCGAGTCAAAAGTTATACTAAATTAAGATCTCGAAATGTAGCAAAATTACTTCAAAATGACAGTGCTCACCCCTCCATCACGTGGGATGAATCATAGTCCTTACTTAACGTAATAAATTCTTTGGACCTTTAGCTATCTAGTAATGTAATTGAATTTTGGATAGAGATGATGCATATGTAGTTGCTACACTAAAATATTACCCCCCGATTTGGTTATTATTCGTTTTTTTAATTTCCTCTCACTATGGAAGCAATTTTAAAGACGTTTTCACGTCAAAAAATGACTGACAATATTTGCGAAGGATTTATTTCAGGGGAAAATTTTGCCTATTTATGCGTTTTCTTTTCCCCCTAATAAATGGCATACACTTCGCCAATAGGAGACAGTGTGGCACTGTGGAGCAAATCGCGCTACTTTTAATCGGCAGTTAAGTGGTTAATTCTCAGTGCTTCTCTAACTTTCGTTATTTGCGAACCAATATTCAATCATAATTTTCTTCACGCCCCCCCTCCGTGCAACAGAAATGTGTTGAATTCAATAAAACTATACTTTGGCGTTAAAGCTACAATACAACGTTAACCTCTTAAGTACCACCGGCGGATAAAAACGTCTCACTCAGCCAAAGCATAAATTGCCTCAGACGTACATATACGTCTTTCCAAAGTAAGAGTTTTACTATGTACTGCTAATCTAAAAATTATCCCGAAGGCTTTGAAATACAATTTTATGACCTTGGTAATGTTTACGAAGGATTTACTCATTTCACAGAAAATTTTCTTATTTATTCTTGTCTTCTCCCCCTCCCCAATACATCGCAGACACATGCCTGTGGAAAACAGTGACATTGGTCAACGAATCACGTATCTTTTAATTGGCAGGAAAAGAAATCAATTATAAACCTCACAAATCATCAAGGTAAATATTAATTTTTGTATATAATGTTATATATAGGAAGTCCATGGGATCAATGGTAATTATTAAACTTGATCTTAACATAGTATTGCTAAGTTAATCTTAAAAAGAGTATTGGTGCATTTATAAGTTTATTATATCAATGTAAATGTGAATTTATTTTTTATTATGTCAGAATGTATTTTGCTTGTTTACACTTTCAGCATATTAATATTCCTTTTTAAATAATCTTTTATTTTCGACTTTTCAATATGCCCGCGCCTCCCTCGTAGAGTTATCACGCCCCGCTAAGGGGGCGCGCCCACGGTTTGCGAAACGCTGGGTTAACTGGATCCGTTATCATTCTTTTCATTTATTAATACACCGTAAAATCCGGCGTATAACGCGCAATTTTAACACAAAAAATGAGATCGAATTTTATGGGTTTGCGCTATACGCCGGGTATTTAATTGATAGCTTCAAAAGTGAAAAAAATAGATGGGCGTAAAAAAGAACTAAACTTTCTACATAGATTGTGGAATACTATATATTTGAAAGTAATGTCATACCTAATGAAGTTAAAGAATTCTCTGATTCTTATACTACTTTTTTCACAATCCAGGGATAATAACTTAAATAAATCACTTAAAAACATAAGAACATTGTACACGCACACCTCTGCTTGCTTTGTAACAAAAGGATGTGGGAATTATACGGTGAATGTACCTAAGAATTAAAAAATGCAGCTGGAAAGTATGGGTACACTTTATACGCCGGTACGTGTTATATGCCGGATTTCAAGGTATTTGTTTACATAATTGCACACATACATACATCCACGTATATAAAACAGTTCAGAGTTATTTTGTTTTGACATGTATGGAAGGGCTTAGGAAAGAAGGCATGTATTGGAAACACATTCATTGAATTTAGGCTCCTAATTTTGGAGACACATATTAATAAAGGATCAATACATTCGCAAAGTATGAAACCAGTTGCGACTTCACGAAAGCGCCCGAATGAAGCTCAAGTGCACGGAGACACTTTTCACCCAGTCCACAAGCCCTCAGCTTATTCAGACCACAGAAACCTTTAAAATGTTCAAAAATATCGCATGATTTAATTTGCGATAAATCATGCGGTGGTCTGAGAAAGTCAATTGGTCAGTTTTAGAGGTTGATACAATATTGCTTCAACTTGGCTATAAAACTTGGCCATCCGGAATTTTGGCAAGTTAAGCTTGCGATTAATTTATTACTCCTGTTAAGAAAATGATTTAAAAATATACGTCTTGGAAGGTTCAGATTCCAAAATTTAAGAAAAGTGCCTAAAGATAATCGAAAAAGAAAATCCTATCATATGATTTTATTTTGCACACTTGAATGTTTATAATTTATGAATGGATAATTAGAAGAAATTGGAGTGCTTTATTGGCAGCTATATATATATATATATATATATATATATATATATATATATATATATACATTTATATATGCGAATTTAATCAAGGTTCAATTAAATTAAGCTGTTAATACTAATTAAAGTTCAGTTATGGAACTTATAAAACATGTATCTCGAAGTAGCACCGTTAGTTAAAATACAAAGTTATCTAATAATTTTTATTATTTTTGAAATAAAACATGATAATTCTTGGGTTTTATGCAACACTATACAATACTTTTATGTCTAATTTAGCTGCTGCACTAATGCACTAGTATTATACCCTGTTCATTTAATCCATAAATTATCTTAAATAATGTATAGTGTTCTTTGATCTAAAGGAAATGTTACCCTCCAAGTAACTAAATAGTTCATGAAAAGCAACTAAGATATCGTGTTGCGAACAATTCAAATAACTTAAAAATAAAATCAATGTATCCTATTTGCATTATCATTCAGTAATCCGATCCAAGACTTAGCTTTAAAATTTAGTTTATCTTATTTTTTTTTCAAAACAGAGTTCAATGAATATTTAGGCTCCTGATTTTTCAAGATGTATAAATATAAGAGGTCTTTCTTTATTTCAGGATTAAAATACATTTTGAACTGTAATTGAGTATTAAACAGTCTTGTGGATGTCTTAAAGAATATTCAAAATACTATTAGGTGCATGCAAATAAAATGAGACGATTGATTTAAAAACAAACACAATAAATTTGCGAAGACTGTTAATATTTCTTTATTCGAAATAATATCCATCGCTAGCTACACATTTTCTCCATTTTTCGGGCAATTTATGAATACCACGCCAAAAAAAGGATCGGTCTTTTGAGGCCAGCCAGTCATCAAGCCAAGATTTGACGTTTTCGTAAGAAGTGAAGTGCTGGTCAGACAATGCGTATCCCAATGATGCAAATAGGTGTTAATCGGAAGGAACCAAGTCTGGAAAATAAGGCGCATGCGCTAAGGGCTCCCAGCCAAGCGCCGTAACGATGTCCTAGGTCGGTTTAGATAGATGGTTAGGGGCGTTGTCATCAAGGAAAATCACTTTGTGCTGCCGTTTCTTGTATTGCTCGCGTTTTTCGAGTATAGCATCGTTAAAAGTAAGCAGTTGTTGCTTGTAGCAATCAGTATTAACGGTTTCGCCGGGTTTGAGAAGCTCTTAATAGATTGGTCCCTCCTGATCCCAGAAAATACACAGCATTCTCTTGCGGCCGAAGCGATTTGGCCTTGCGGTCGACTTTAACGGCTGTCCGGAGTCAACATATGATCGATTACACTTGGGATTCTCAAAATAAATCCATTTTTCCTCGCCAGTCACAATACGATGGAGATATGACTTCCGTTTGCAGCGGGCAAGCAACATTTTACACACGAATTTTCGGTTTTCCTGTTGACGGCCCGTTAGCTCGTGTGGTACCCATCTACCGACCTTCATTATCTTGCCCATTGCTTTGAGACGACGAGAAACAGTACTCTGGTCAACATTCAATTCTTCTGCAAGATGTTTTTGCGCGTTTGGCCATCATCTTCATCGAGTAATGCTTGCAGTTCAGCATCTTCAAAAATTTTTGATGGTCTGCCAAGCTCCTCGTTTCTCACATCGAAGTCACCATTTTGAAACTTTTCAAACCACATGTAGCATTGCCACTGTATGCTTCTAAAAGCATTTAAAGTGATTCGGCAGCATTGTTCTTCAGATGGTAACAAAAAATTAATGCTGTCCGCAAATCGTGGTCGGAAGGCATAAAATTCGACATTTTCAACACAGTAAAAAAATACAATGCACGCTGAAACTCGTCCAAATGTAAACTAAACTTGAGTATTAGAGGTCAAACTATAAAAAAATCCCGTGTCACGCTTTCTTATGGTTTGCATATATGCGTGACGACATCTGTTAGCTATCGTCTCATTGTATATGCATACTCCTGGTAAAACATTTTTGTATCTTCAGAATTCTTAGAAACAAAGCGATTTGATATAAATTTATCCCGTCTGTAATTAAGTTCTTAAAGCATCATTTTTTAAAGCAATTATTAAAATTCTTCACCGTATTTTCATATAAATACAAATTGCTCTTTGTTTTTGTAAGTTTAAAATAACATTTTCCGAGAGAAAATTTCTAATCATACTTAATCATAAATTTCCTAAAAATAATCGACTCATATTTTTTTTTTCAAATAAATTTATAAAAACTGTGGAAATAATTTGAACATTGCAATATTATTTTTTTAGTTGAAAACAATAAGTATCAAATAGTTTTTAATTGTAAGTTTTTTAAGTAAATGATAAAAAATAACCAAAAAATTCTGTACTTAATACTTTGCTTCTCAAACTTTTAATATTTGCGTCCCAATTTTCAGTCATAATTTTCATCGCACCAAACTATTATCCCACTTTAATCATAAACTGAACAATTTATCAAGAAGAGTATTAAATTCTGTACATGACAGGCCCATGGAAGTCATTAGTAATTACTAAACTTGTTTTGAATTTAGAGTTGATAAAATAATTATCAAATACACTTTTTGCCATGCTGATAACATTATAAGTATATAGTAGCGTAAGTATTATTTTTTATTGGGTTCAGAATGCATTTTGTTTTGCTTCATTTTAATAAATTGATAATTATTTTAAATTTTTCGACTATGCTCACGCATAGTCGAAACTACTTTTCGTTATGCTCGCACCCCCCGGGGAGGCTCTGCATATTGACGAGAAACGCTGACTGAATATGTTTATCATACATTTACAAAATTTAACTGTGCAATTTTACAGCTTTCAACAAGAATGTGAACTGCTAGACATTTTTTGAATACAAAATTAGGACAAAAACAAAAGGTTGATATAAACTTGAATACTGTTAGAATTAAATACCTATGTACTTAATACAATGAAATGAAAAATAAATGAACACGACAGTATTGTACGTTGGAACAAGTACTAAATCCTTTTGCACTAGAAAAAATTGGATGGTGAGCAAATAACTCCATTTTAACAATACTGGTAAATAATGAAACATGACTTATTGCAGTATTTCCTTCGTTGAGAAAAATTCTAAATTTTACATTTATCTTGTCTTGTGACCTTTTGATTCAATTGGTATAATTTTGTTAATCCAGAAAAAGGTACGAACTCAATACTAAGGATAATGGTTGCGCGGGATGACTCAGTCACCCCAATAACTTTATTATTTTTTTATTGTGCAACCCAAAATCATAGCTCCGATGAATAATGTAACTAAGAGAAAGTATATTTTTTTACTTTTATGGACTTTTCAATTTCTTTTGATAATTTGAGAAAAAAATCATTTAAAATTAACCAAGAAGTTTCAAATGCACGTGACTTTAAAAAAGGACACAAAATCCTACACAATTTTCACTAAGATTACATGAATGTTAATTGCAGACAAAACCGTAATATCTTGTTCAAGTTATTATATATTTATTGTCCGTTGAGGATCGACAAATACCATATTAAACTTTTTCTTGCTTGTGTCTTTTTGACAGGATGAAGTGTCTCTTGTGGTACATTTATAACTTTATATTTTTCTTGATGGAGGTTTGTAGAATTAGATGAAAATTTTCATCTGAAAATTTTCCTTTCATCTTAAACGTTTCATGTTCATCGTTTTTCTAAAACTTACTTTCGCTATGTTGATTAATGTCCATTATTTCATTGAGTTCTTCCCTTGCTGATCATTTTCAACTTTCTTCAATAGAGATCACAAACGTCCGTATCTTTTATATGTATATATATTCTATTCATTTACATTTATAAACTATAATAGTCCGTACAACACAGCAATCAAAATCACTAAGTTATTTACAGGGGTAAAATGTAGCGTGCTTATGAAAAATATTTTGAAAAAAAGTGGTCGTGCGGGAAACTTACTCAAAACGAGTACCTTAAGATGGTTGAAAAAATATTTGACACTCCCAAAAAGAGGGAGATATGTGACAAATACATTTTAGTTCTCATGAAGACTGTCATATAGGAGAATACTTACGCGATCATTGGAAATAAATAAACAGTTTTCCCAGATTCAAAGATTTCGTGAGCCTGAGGTGATTCCGGGTGAATACCAATGAAAATGATTACTTTTCTCTCATCTCAGTGTGCACATAGGGCACGGTATAATCTTGTACTTTTTTTCTCACCAGGAGGCTGCTGTGTTCTGCTTCGAGAAAAGATGTGCCGAGAAACTTCACAAACCGAAAAGGCGCGAAACAATCACCGAAATTCTGAGATTCAGCGTGCGTCAGCTCGACAGATTCAAGCATCCCAAAATGCTCACTCTCTACCATCCCATCGAGGAATCCAGGTAGGTGAACTTTTTACTCTTTTGTATTATTCCCAGGCATTTTTGTGCCACTTAGTAAAATTAACCCAATATTTTAAAACTATAGAAACATGCATACATTGAACTTTCCTCAATTTCGAATGCTTCTGTAATAAAATCAATACTTCTCTTAATGGGAAAGGGCATTTAAAAATTGAAAGGTTAGGAAATTATACATTGCGTTACCCTTACGAACATTTGTGAAATTTTCAAAAGAATGGAATTTACTTATATTATAAAATAAGTTTGAATCCTTAAACTGAAAAATGCTTTAAAAACAGGTAAAAGTAGAAATGTGATTTTTTTCAATTGCCGCAAATAAGTAATTAAGTCTTATGATTATTATTTCTTTTTGTAAAATAATGAAGTTTATCCAATTTATAAAAAAATAATTGCATCCAAAGAATATGAGAGATACTATTGAAATACAAGTACTATATGAGCTTTCCTGATTTCATGTATAGAATATTTATAATTAAATAAAATATAGGCTAGAAGAAAAAGAAGGGGAACGTATTGGTCGTATGATATTTATGTATAGGGTGATTATTTAGTTCTTTCTACCATTTTTTCGTTCATTTTAGTTAATTTTGATCCGATAAAAAATACCCTTTCTTCTCCTACTGAGTCAATTGTGAAAGATTAAACTTTGTAAATTATTGAGAATATGTACTATTATTACTTTGAGAAACATAAATAAATCGTTGAAGCACTACTGCATTACTTCCAAACGAAATAATAAATTTAAATTTCTACGTTTGGATAAATACAATTTTTCCTTGAATCAATTTCCTAGTATAATTTGTTTGGTTATGTTTCAGTTTCGCTTATTATTTTGTTATTTAGGTTACTTGAAAAATACTGAGTTTTCTTATTATTAAAGGTGCATATTGGTTATTATGTGTAACTTAAGTAATATTTTAGGATGCATGTAGGAAATGAGAGTTGATGCTAAATTATGCTGTGAATCTTACAACGTATTATTTTCCTACTAACCGTTTTGGTACACTGTGTTGCAATATAATATAATAAAAGTTATTGATGCCATCGCTGAATCCTTTGAAAGGTTTTTTTCCCTATACGTTATTTCTACTTTGGATATCTTAGTGAAAACTTGCATATTTTCTATTTTAAAATATTTCATCCTAAAAGAAAAGTTACTTGAAAAATAAACAGACATTTCTTTTCAAATAACGAAATATTGCTTTTATATAATATGTATTAGTTTTTTAAATGCCACTCAAGTATATTCAATGTGTTTAAAACCTTAAAGCACTATACACATACATTTAAGTTATAACTATTGCGTATCGTTCATACTCGTAATGAACTGTTCGGTACAACATAATGACAGTGCAGTGGGTAATGATTTTATGTGGCACTGTCTGGGGTTTTAGTCACGTGTTGAAGATACATTCACACATAGTGGATTAGGTTATGTATACGTTGTTACCAGCCGTGTACTTATTGATTGCTCTTCTTCCAAAGGATGGAATCTTTTAGAAGAACAATGCTAAGCGCCATTCTCCCTGTATGTTCTAGGATTCGTTGTTGAAGCATGAATATCGCCAGGTGTGCATCTAATCTCCGAATCCATAAGATCTGAATTTAACTTGAAATTTTTGGGATTCATTTGAATCACCATGTTCGAAGAATAGATAATCTATCATGCTCTCTGCCTACTGCTGTCAATTATAGAATCATTTTAAATGAAACATTGAATATAATTGACATACCAATAACAATATATCGACGAGTAAATCAATACTTATACCAAAAAAATTTATTTGCATTTACAAGTTAAAATAAAATAAAAAAATAAGAGAACCATAAGCCTCTCTCACTTAACTATTCACACAGTTCTTTGCTTGAGAATAACAATGACTTTCAAATTTAAACTTTTGCATTGGACTGAGTTGTTCCTTTTCCTCGTTTAATAATTCTCACCTAACAATTGTATTACGTCTGAGGGGACGGTGATAATTAAAGACTTTCCATTTTAGTTATTCACTTTGAGATAACCCCATGTGTTTTAAATAAACATTATTATATTTGACAAACAACCGAACTGGAATCAGTACCTGTTTCAAAAATGTTTTAATAGAATGAATGGCCACATGGCAATCACATTTTTTTGGATAATTAAATAACATTGTACTTTCTTCTCTGAAAGTGTTTAAATTCCGAAACATAAAATATAAACCTTTTTCTCGTCGTGCTCTTAGAAATTTTGGAGAATGTTTAAATAAAACTTATATAAAATTTTAAAGAAATAAGCAGCTAAGCGTCGTCATAGGCTAATGTTATATAAACTTACATTTATTTTTCTTTTTGTTGTTCAATTATGTATGAAGAGAATTTTTGATTACGAAACAAATGATTATTTTGAATCCAATGTTTCGTATAATATAGAATAATCTGATAAACAGAATTTAATTTATATATCTTCTGGTGTAACTAAATATTTGATCAAACAAATGACAGAATAGCAGTAGAATTACTTGGGCTACCTAGATATAAAGGTTTGAAGAAAACAGTTTAAAAATACATATTTGTCAGTTTCCGGATAGGTTTCTTCCGTGCTAAGGCACAAAATATATAACTGTAGTATTATAAAGGATTGTGTATATATTTTGTTGGTCATAAAATAGCGTGCAATGCTATAATCAATTTTCTATGAAGATACTTGGAATTTTCATCTTTTTCAACAGGGTAGTAGAATAAAAAAATTGAAATCTTAAATTACTTTTAAAACATTGAATCAACTTAATAATACCCTTATTAAACCTTCCTAAATTTCAATTATTTTTTTTTCCTTTAGCTTTAATTGCAGATAAATACAAATGAGCTTAGAAACTTATTTCGAAGTTATTCTTATTTATAAAAAATAATACATCTCTCTCTCTCTCTCTCTCTCACGATAACATTACAAGTAAACATTATTATATCTTATTGTCTTATACCAAAATATATAACAATATTTGTCATTCTTAAGTAATTGTATTACAAATGTATGAAAGTGTTAATATCAATATTGATTTTAAAATAGCTAGAATAGATTAAGCTAAATTGACAGCTGTCAATCAGACATACATGTATTTGGGAATCAATCCAGCTGCCTGCTATTTCCTTGGCACCTGTAATAATAAAGGGATTTTAACAGATTTTACCCGATATTCTATTTCTTGTCTTCAATATCGTTCTTTTTTGGTTACTCTTTATTATTTGGTACACGTTTAGGTATGGTTAGTACTTCTTAGGTTTTACTATATTTAGTATTATATGTGTTGTGTCTATAAAAATATTACATTGTTTTAAAAGTGTTTCGCCTATATTTCTAGTAAGAAAAGCAAAATCGAATATTAAATTTCAAAACATATTCTCTCTATCTTTGTTTTCAATAATTATGTTCTACAGAAAATGATTTTTTTTTATTTTAGATGAGATTGTTAGGTTTCATTATATACATAAATGTAATACACATATTCTAAAAAAATCATATAGAATTTAATTAAACCACTTCCACACACACATAGCATTAAATTGTATATGATTTTATTCATTTAAAATTATTTTATATTCTGCAAACATTCACAGCTGATATTCGTTTAAAAATGTTTCAACTAGTACCAGTTTTTAGAGATAATGGTATTAACAAAATATATTAGCTATTACACATTTTAATATATATGTGAACCTTGTTAATCATAATTTTTTAAAATTTGCTTACATTTTATATTAACAGTTTTCTTATTTTATATTTACCAGATATATTTTAAATAAAACAAAAGAGATGTAACATGTTTCACAAACTAAAAATAAATTGAGGTGTGAAATATAAAATAAAAGAATCCCTATCACCAAAGTTTGAAATAAGGTTACAAATTACAAATATATCATTAGATCACATCATATGTCACCACCAAGTGTTTCGTCTTTGTTCGAAATATTTTCTGAAAAATAAATTGAGATTATGTGTGTGTGCATTATGTCTAATGTCATATGTTACCAAAGTAAATTGCACTATCATCATGAGTGCTTAGAGATGTGATTTTGTATAACTCATCTCATTAACACATAAAATTCAGTAAGTTGGTAATTTTCACCTTTGTATCGTCATTGTCATGCAAGTGTATAAAAATATCGTGATATATAAAAGTTGATATATATATATATATATATATATATATATATATATATATATATATATATATATATATATAAAGTAGAAAAGCAACTAACTCATTCACTCACCTGTGTGAAACTCGATCCTCAAAGAGAGTTGTGGGGGCTTAAGTGGCTTGTAACAACTTACTTGAAGTCGTTGGTGTTTGGGGGTTCGAGCAAAGATCAGCTATATCAAGTATTAAAAGCAATTTTATTTATCCATTTTACTTAATCAACGAACACAACTAAGGGTAGAAAATGCACTTTATACAGTGTTTCTTAAACTTTGAGGCGCGTCCCCTTAAGGGGGTGTGGCCATACCGAAAAGTCAAAAATAAAAGATTATTTAAAAAAATATCAATTTACCAAAATGAAGCAAAGCAAAATACATATTTACACTGATATAATACGATGAAAAATAAAAGTACTGCGCAGTGTATTGAACCTATCATTAATTCATCAGTATTAGGGTTAATATAGGTTAGTTTACCCATGAGCTTGTCATGTACAAAATCATATACAAAATTGAAAACATACCTTAATAATTTTTATGGTTTATAATAAAAGTCGTATTGTAGTTTTAGCATCAAAGTACATATCTTTGAATCCAATACACTATTATTGAATAGATGGCGGCCCGATGAAAATTATGATTGAAAATTGGGTCGCAAACATTGAAAGTTTGAGAAGCACTGACTTAATAAATAACAGTAAGATCAATCGCAGAGGTTTAAAGCTATTAATATATAATTAAGGTTTTACTTAACTTACTCCTGGAGCACTCTTGATTCCCTACGCTTCAATTCTCTGTAAATATCTTGCTTCAATATACGACCTCCGGTCGTAAATCGTGTTCACAGTTTGATCACTTTTAATCTCCAACTATCAACTATCATCCATTGAACCATCATCGCGTAAACAAATGACAACGCTTAAATAGAAGAATTCATTTAACTAAATGCCGTCCTCATATTCGAGGGAACGTTTCCATTAGAACTTACAGTTAAGAAGAAGAATTTCAACCAAGAGAATTAGTGGAAGATACGCGAATACACCCGTTACAGGTTTTAAAGATAATTATTTTCGTTTGAAAACTATTCGATGTACAGGCTTCTTCAAGTGAGCTCCTTTCATGGAGTAGAATTTCGCTACAAAATAGGTTTTGTGAAAATTGAGCCCCAAGGAGTGTTGTTAGGGCTTAAGTGGCGTTATAGACAATTATTTCCGTTTTCCAACTATTAGACTTACCGACTTGAAATTTGGTTGGTAGATTCTTTTCATGTAGTAGAGATCCGCTACAATTTTTTTTTTTACAAAAACAGACTCCCAAGGGGCGTTATAATTCAATGTTCCAGTTTTTGAACTATGAGACGTAAACTTTTAAAAATTTGCATGCGCGTTTCTTTTAGGGAGTAGAGATCCACGTTACGAAAGTAGTTTTGTGAAAATGGAAACTTAAGGGGCATTCATTATAGGTATGAATTTTCGTTCTTAACTATTTGATGTACATACTTGAAATTTGGTAGGCATTTTCTTTTCAAGGAGAAGAGATTCGCTACAAAATGGGTATTTTGAAAATCGACCTCAATCCTTAAGGTGCGTTGTAAGGGCTTCAGGGGTGATGTAAATAAATATTTCCGTTTTCAAACTATTATACTTACAGAAACTAACATTTTTAGGCATCTTCCTTTCATGAAGTATAGTTCTTTTAAGAACGGAATTTTGTAACAATTAGCCATCAATGGGGTTGCTAGGGGAGTTATACAAAAAATATTTTTTTCTGATTGTTAGACCCTCACACTTGAAATTGTTTAAGTATGTTTCTTTTGTTGAATACAGATCCAGTAAGAATAAATTTTATGGAAATCGTCTCCCTGCGAAGCGGGTGGTAGCGGTTAATATATATGCGTGTGAATATGCACGGGCACGTGTGTGTGTTATGTACTTAAGCAAATCGCGACACAAGTCAAAATAAACGTACACATTAAAGGTAAAATTAAGATTCCCAGCCTAAAATGTATTTATAAATCAGCATAGATAATCAAACCGCAATTTTCTTCAGAAAGAACAAAAGATTCAGTGAAAATGTTTGTACTAAAATTAGTTATTTACAATGAGAGACATTTTTTTTCGTACTACAAGAAGGACGAAATTAAAGGTCTACATAATGTTCAAAATATAAATCTACAGAAAGACTGCCAAAATAACCAGCTTTGAATTTCTCGTTAAATTTTCAATAGAGTTTTGGAAAAACGTGAGTAAACCAACATCACGCGCGTATCTCGAAGTGATAAAAAATTATTCCCAAGGAGCAGTGTAAAAGGAAATAAGGTAATGGATAAGGTCTAATAACAAGAAATTTTGGTCTTTGCTTTTTTGAATAGTATATATGTGGAGGAAATTGTTACCGACATTTTTGCAAAATGAAAGACACATAAAGGAGTTAACTGTGAAGGGACCTACTTGTTGCTATACCAGCATTTCTCAAACTGTGGGGAGCGCCCTTCTAGAGGGGGACGGAATGACCCTGCGTGGGAGGGCGCGAGCATATCGAAAGTTTGAAAATAAAGTATTTAAAATAATTATCAACTTACTGAAAGGAAGCAAAATAAAATGCATTATGACATAATAAAAAATAAAATACACTGATATGATATACTTATAAATGTATCAGAGGACTGTACAATGTGTTTGATAATTAATTTGTCAATACTAAATTGAATGCAAGTTCATTAATTACTAGTGACTCCCATGAGCTCTTATTATATACAGAATTTAATATATATATTGACAACTTGTACGGTTTATAATTAAAGTCGTGTTGTAGGTTTAGCGTCAAAGTACATTATTATTGCATTCAATACATTGCTATTGTATAAGGATGGGCTGCGATGAAAATTGAGATTGAAATTGAGGGTCACAAACATTGAAAGCTTGAGAAACACTGTGATACACAGGGCAAAAGCTTCAGTTTTTGAAACTAATCGGACAAAAATGAGATTTGATTCGAAAGATGGAGATCCATTAAAGGTTTCAAATGTTTTTTAAATAAAGTATAATCTAATTAGTTAAGATTTATTTTCTTTTCTCTCAATAGTGGGAATGAAATTTAGATGAAAATAAATAATTATAAGCTTGTACCTATTACGAATCATAGATATTGTGCAAGCCTTTGGTGCAAGTGTTGGAAATCATTTCTTAGGCTGTAGTAAACTTAATATCAATATATACAACCATAGTATAAAGTACCATGATCATGATAATCTTATTTCTTTTATATAGATTACTTCTCTCCTGTAAATAAGAGGGAAATCTGATAAGTTGTAGCAGAAAGATAATATTAGCTGAAAACAATGTTTTAGGATTATAACATTCAGGTTAACCAACCTCTCAGTAAAGGGTAATTGACTCCAAGTGAGCCCTATTCTTAATCGAATTAGTCTCCCCAAATTCGGATCATAATACTATGAAGAATATGTGGTGTAAACTAGGGAGAAATAAGACATTGTTTTACTCTTTCTACCGTCTGGTTAATATCTGGGGAAAAATTAAGTTAATTATGGTCAACCATTAGCATCGTAACGTTACATGATTTAACCCCTTAACTGCGGTATAACTTTATAAAAATGGACCAAAATGGAATATTGTAATTTTGTTCTTTATACAATTATACAAGCTAGAAAATGGTTTTTTATAGCAAAAATAAAATTTTAAATGTAATAACTATTATATTTATATAATTTTTATGTTCACATAAAAATATAATGGATTATTCTATTAGAGCAAATTAAACAAAATTTTTGTAGCTAAATATAACATAATTAGTATAATATATATATAATATAAAAACACAACAAAAAATATGGTTTTTCAATACAGAAATTTTACAAATCTCTTACAGTATGGCATATCCCAAGCTGCACACAAACTCATGTCGCACTCTTTGCAATAAGTATCCTTATCCTCTTCCCTATTTCATCAGTTTTACCACAGCATATAAAACCCTGTCTGGTTGGAGTAGATTTTTTCTCGTTGGTGGAATGTGTTCTAGAAAGGGTTCACTTGTAAGGCGCAGCAAGCTTACACTAAAACGCCTTGGTCCTGGTAGCTGAACGTTTGGATTATTTTGTTCAACAATTGATATTCTGTAGTTCATATTATTTTTCGCACCTCCTGCTGAATTTTACATAATGCCTGGTATATAAGATGGAAAAATATCTTTTGGTAATATATTTATCTCGTTTTCTTGCAACTGTGTGATCTGCAAGATCTTGTTCAACTTTATCAACACCTCCCATAGTGGTGTTGTAGTCATGAACTACTTTGGTTTTCAATTTCTTTTCATTTCTCTTTTTTATCGTCAAACTAAAACATTTCTGCAGTATACACTTAAGAAATCATGTGAAGTCGTGACCTAGACCACTAATACCATCTGATAAGGAAATTGTGAATTAAGCCAGCGTTTCTCAAACTGGGGGGTGCGCCCCCTCCCTCTAGACATAATAGCAAGCATATTGTTAAATCGAAAACAAAAGATTATTTTTAAAAATATTAATTTACTGAAAGTAAACAAACAAAAGCCATTGACGTAATAAACAATAGACATTTACACTGATATATTACACTTATAAATGTATCAGTGCTACACAATGTATTTTATAATTAATTTAAGAGTACTAAGTTAAAAACAAATTTTTAATTATCAGTGACACCACGGGCTTGTCATATATATAATTAAAAACAAAAACACTTATCTTGATAATTTGTACGATTTCTGATTAATGTCTTAACTGCCGATAAAAAGTTACGCGATTCGCTCCCCAATGCTAACCGTTTTCCACGTAGGCACGTGTATGTCATATATTGGTGGGGGAGAAATAAAGGAGCAAATAATCTGAATAAATAAATCCTTCGTAAAATATGTCAAAGTCCTTTTATGGCATTCCAAAACCTTCGGAATAATTTTATGGATAGCAGTGCACAGAGAAGGTCGTACTTCGGAAAGACGTATATATACGTATACGGAGAAATAAATGCTTTGGCTTTGCGAGACGTTTATAAACGCTGGGGGCGCTTAAGAGGTTACAGTCGTATCATAATCTTAGGTGAAAGTATTGTATTATTTAATTCAATACATTGTTATTGTATGAGGGGGGCGCGATGATAATTATGATTGAATATTGGATCGCGAATATTGCAACTTCGAGAAACACTAAATTAAGTATCCTAAGGTAGCTCGAACTCAGCTCGGGCTTCGCAAAATAGAAGCGTTAATTTTTCTCCTGCCCGAAGTTAGTTCGGGCATCACAAATACTGCACGTTGTAGTTCACCGAACTGGATTCGGAAAGCACTAGCAAGGGCATAAGGGGATCATAAAAAAAGAATTAATGCTGTTGAGTCATAACTAAGGTGATAGATGCATGTATCTATATTGAATGAATGGAATAAATTCATGACGGTAACATGATAAATACAATCATGTGATCTCCATTGAATTCGAATCTGACATTATACTTGGATTTCTTACTTTACTTTTGAAATTTTCATAATTGAATAAAGATGCTCAAATATTTTTTATGAAGTTTTTTTTTTAAATTATATTTGTAGCTTGTACGTGTACTTTTAAACCCATTGCACTTTACTTAAATATGAGCTTCCTTATTGTTATCAATTACGTACTTTTTTTTAAAAAAAAAAGATTTTAGAAAAAAGTAAAAGTTTACAACAACGAAATGCATTAACTGTTTGCTGGGAACGCACCGTTGCATTTATCTTGTTATTATGATGTCATGAATGTATGGACTGATTGGTTAGAAACACGTAATGGGAGTTATCATGTGACAATGACATCACATGAATTTAACCCATTATCACCTCTATTGTTTTAATCTCTCTATTAATAGAGTTTATAGCGGTGGTATCTACATAAACCAGTAACAGCCTCCGGATAGAAGTGATCACTCTTGTATAGTGGTATGTTATGGAGCTTCGACTCCATAGGTAGTGGGATATGTCCTTCGGATATACGCCACTCCATTGGTGACCCGGGTCTGATTTGAATATGCAACCTTCTGATCTGTCGTGGCGCCATCTGCCTGCAAAAAAGTAATCAAAAGTCGTCATACCAACTTGACGCAACAAAATGTCGTCAGACTCACTTGGTACAGCAACCAAAGTCGTCTAACCCACTTGATGCAGCAGCCAAAAGTCGTCAGGCTCACTTGACTAAGCAACACCAACTAACAGCAACAACTCACACGCTCGCCATTGCAAAAAATATCGTTCGTTCGCCTATCCACAGACTCACTGGTAGGGGATTAATGTAGTGGTGATATATACATAAGCCAGTAACAGCCTCCGGACAGAGAAGAATATTTTTACCTCGTGATATGTTACGGGGCTTCAGATTCATAGATCACTAGTACTGTGCCCCGGATATGAGACACTTCAAGTTCAAGGGGAAATTAAAACGTAACTGTGGTTTTCTGGTAAGAAAATTATAATAGATTTTGAAAGGGAGAGTGTGTGCTTTTGGTTTTAAATTCATAATCGACTATGGTAAATCTAAACTTCTTTTCACCTAAAATGTACAAAAAATCCCCCAAAAAACTTGCTATTATTACATAAATTTTACTCTCTACTTGTCAGCATTCATGGCATGTTATAATCAATAATTATTCTATGTATCCCTACATAGATAATTTCAAAGTATATGCATATATGTGATATCCGACACACAAAAGAAACAATTCTATAGAACATTACTATATGCATGCATGATTGTCAATTTCTCAAAGCGATACAATAGAAAAGAGTGTCATCTGTTCCATAATAAATGGATATGTCTTTTCTCATTTAGCAAATATTGCAATGTTCTGTTCTGAAGTGTAGAACAAATACTGGCTATCGTATTTCAAATGATTTTTTCGAAGGTATTCGTTTTGTTTCAGTGTTTTCGCTTAACTTTCAGAACGATTCAATTGTTCTTACCTCTTAACTCGGGGGACGTTAAAATTCACTTACGTTTTATTTTCTCATGTTGATAAAATAGAATTTGATGTTTCCAATGGGTTTTTTTTTATTCCAAAGATTTTTTTTTTACATTTCCTTTGATAAATCTTTTATATTGGCTGTTTTTCAAAAGTTTTTAATATTTAATTTTTGTACTTTTATTCCATATATTTTTATAAAATTTTTCCATGTATAATGCTAAAGGAAAGTTAAATATCTTTCTTAGAATATTTATTTTGAGTGCATAATATTTACTCTCTTCCCATGCATACATAATAAGCGCGTTTGTTTCTCTTATGCATAATCAAATGGAGATGGTTCATTATAAATAAAATATACCTTTTTCATTTTATTATTGATTCATTACCGACACAGGACAGAATTAGATTTACACGGATATAATTTCAAAAATATTTCTTTTCTACAATTTTGTTCAAAATGCATATTTATGTTATTCTTATCTGTTAAATCATGCATTTGTCTAGATTTTATTTTCATTTGCAAAATCTTAAAAAAGAGTTATTCAGAGCACATTTTTTAAATAAAAATAATTTATACATTTTGCACTATGAACTATAGTACAACGTTTTATTATATTTAGGAATAATAATAATGCTAAATTGCAACTCAACTTTATGATTTGATTTATATAAATTGTATTAGAATTATGTTAGAATAAAACAATTATAAACATGTGGTAGAAGATGAAAATAAAGGTACATACGATTATATAAATAGAATACAAAGTAAAACTTATTCTGAAGAAAATTGCTAGGAAAATTGAAATTAATAAAATATGCAAGAACTATCAAATGGAAAAATATCATTTTAACTACTAAAAATCATACATTAATGTAATAGTAATTAGAAATATTCAAATAAAATACATACATGGAACAATATTCTTGCATATTACTTCTTCATTTTGCTTCATATTTTGTAATGCATTTTTATTTTAAATTTATTGAAACATTCCCAAAAACCATAGGATTCAAACTTTTTGGCATTAAGATTCTATCTGAGTCACATTAAAAAATCACTCCTTTTTTTTCAAGAAAAGGTTTGCCATTGGTGTATTTGTATTCATTTAAATTCATTTGTA
The DNA here is from genome assembly GCA_019973935.1 of Trichonephila clavipes. Taxonomy (NCBI): domain Eukaryota; kingdom Metazoa; phylum Arthropoda; class Arachnida; order Araneae; family Nephilidae; genus Trichonephila; species Trichonephila clavipes. Next base: position 1,587,117 of record BMAU01017308.1, on the reverse strand, counting down.
ACTTTTCATCTCTCTATCAACCCCAGAGCTTTAAGAAAACCAGGACATTCAAATCATACACATTCAAAAAACTGATTTTTCAATTTCAGTATTAAGAAAATAGGACATATTTTACTGAATCTAAAAATGTATAACAAATGTGTTTGTTAATAAAATTACCTTAAAATATAAAAAATGACTGACAAATATATAATGAAACGTTTACAAATGTTTATTTAAAAAAACCTGTTGCAATATATGGTTGAAAATTTTTTATACTTCTATACAGGATATCGGTGCAAATAATGAACCTGTTTTCTTAGTCGAAGTAGTACATAGTTTTTTTTAAAAAAAGTAGTTTTATGTATGAAAAAGGGGTGGGGAAATAATTTTTTTTTACTTACAAATTTTTATAATTTTTTTAAAGACCTTTTTTAAAGACCTTTTTTTTACCTTAATACTTTACTAAAAAAATGGGCTCACTATATTTTGTGTATTGTTTTATAAATGTGCAAAAAATGTTTTACATATTTAAGATACATTTTTTAAAAATGACATCTAAACATAAGCATGTATTATGAAATCTCAAAAATTATGTCCAAATTAAATTAAACAGAAAACAATTTTTTTAACTAAAAAGGATTTTGTTTTTCTACAGAATGATTAAAATATCTTCATTGTGAGATGAAAAAAAAATCTTTGCTCTACTGGAAATTTTTAAAGGTATATGTCATATAAACAAAGAGTCTTTTTTTTTGCATTTTACTCTTTGAAACATGTCCTGGTATTCTTAATATCACTTTACTAAAGAAGCATATGCATAAGATCGTGCATAATTAGAAAAACATATAAAATTTATATAATTAGGAAGAATAAGCTGCATTCAAAGAATATAATTGAAATTAATACTGCACATAATTAAAAAAACATATGGAATTTAAAATATTTTTTAACTGTCCTAAAAGTTAGAAATCTCTGTACCGATTGCTATACTCACGAATGACACAAACACACACACACACATCACATTATTACTAAAACAATGTTCATGTATAACAGGGGTGACCTACCCGTGGCACGTCTGAGTTGAAAGAGTGGACGCGATGACTTATTGAAAAATTTGAAAAAAAAATTATTATTAATGTTGTTATTGTTTTACTGAAAGTTGATTGCCTCAGACAAAACGAACAATCAAAATGTGTTTTCAATACGCACAATTAAATTACAATAGAAATTTGGTTTTCCAAAGGAACTGCATTCATGAGATTCAAGACTTTGAAGGAGCTTGTTTAGAAATATCCGGAAGAAAACAATGAACTGCTCATTGAGTGGTTGCTTCTCAAGAATGAAGATAGGCTTTGAGATTTAGTTCTTCTAACTGATAGTATACGACATTTAAATGATTTAAAATTAAGATTATAAAGAAAGGATTGTCCTCTCTTTTTCAATCCTGATTGATCATTTATTTTCTTTTGTGAACACTCTTTTGCTTTTTTTATATTGATTTTGGAGAAAAAGGAGAAACTGATGCACACCTGAAAAGACACGATCTTGTCAGCATCTTCAAGAATTCATATTAATGTAAAAAAACTGCTAATTGAATACTCAATAAAAACCCACAAATTGAAAAGCCACATTAAGAAATTACTGACTATTTAAATAATTATTTAGAATTAAATTTTTCTGATTATATATACTCATTTTCTATCAGGTTAGGTATTAAATAAAAATTTCAAAATATAAGTTAAAAAAACTAACAATAAAACTTAAGTTTATAAATTTTTCCTTAGTTATTATATTATTTTAACTACTTTGACTTAAATAAAATATGTGCTATTTGAGTTAAAATTCCACAATAAAATCAAAAGTAACATGTTTTTATCTTTTTATATTCTTTTATTGGGAAAGTTTGAAGTAGCACGCGTAATTTATATTTATCATATTGTGTGTGGTACTCTTCTCAAAAAGGTTGGCCACCCTTGATGTATGATAACAAATGCATAATACTTTGACCATATTCGTAATGAAATAAGAAAAGTATAATTCAGACCCTTTTTTTCTTAATTTAATACATGAGGTTTCAATGTGACCTTAATTGACAGTTTTTAGTTCAATATAAGGAAAATTTAGATTATCCGCTAATTAATGCAAACAGCATAAATAATAGTGAAAACACACAAAAGAAATGAAAGTCCTTGATTAATCATTACAAAAAAGCATGAAGCAATGAACATTAAACATTCAAAATCCGAAAAACTAATTAGGCAAAAGTTGAAACTTTTACCATTAAATAGGAATGTTAAAAATAAACTTAAATGTGCAACTAGGCAATACAGTCCAGCATTAAACACTTATTAGAATAAAATAATAATAATCGAAAAAGTATGAAAAATATGCTAACATTTGTTTGCCAAAAATATATATTATTTCTCGCATAAAAATAAAAAATAATATTTATTTTTGGCAAAAAATACTTTTTAAAAGAATGTTAAAGAAATATTTGAATATTTGAGGCAATGATAAGCATGTTTGACTACATATATATTGATTAAAAACGAAGCAAAATGTATTTAGAAAGACTTGATACATTTTATGCATATAAACATTGAATAAACATAGTTATTTTTTTAAGCTATGCATAATACATTTCCGCGAAAAACAGTTTTTCTTTATAATTTGTCTTTTCTAAGTAAAATGTAAAGCGTTGGTTATTTTAGGCAAATTTGTTACTTTATATCAATTCTATCTATTGGAAAAAATAAATTACAATGATGCAATTTTTAAAATATTCTTTTTTGCTTTATTCTGGAACAATTTTTGAGAAATAAACTTGTGGCATAACTTAAATAATAATTAAAAAAAAACTTTAAGGTTTTTTTACCTAAACACGAAAAAGGTTTTAGTAAAAAAGAAACAGAGAGAGAGAGAGTATATACACACTCACAAGTTTACAAAATTACTGTAGGAATTGTAAAAAAAGCAATATTTTTTACTACTCTATTTCATTTTTTATCTCATTTTAAATCCATCTACAAACGTGTGTTTAAAACGTACTTAAAATAATGACAAATGTTGAGTAGCAGTGATTTAAAATCGACATACTTTAGATGTGCCTAAAGTCTCGTAAGAATGTTCTTGAATTAGTGCAATAATACAAAAAGGATGTATGCACAATAAAGTAATTTTCTTCTACAATACCAGCTTAATGTATTTAAATAATATTGTCTGTAGTTCATGAAAAATAAAAGAAACCTAGTCGCCTGTTACAGTTATTTTATGAAGGATCAACATAAAATAGATAATTTGATAATTCAGATAATTTGATTATATAAACACATAGATCAGTCATTTAAAACGCGACTAAAATTATACAAAAGTTCCAGTGAACATTCTCAAAGTTACATTTAAGCGAATAATGCCTCATTAAAATGCTTTAATACGTAAAAATATGAATCTGAATTCAATCAGAATTAATACGTAAGTTCAATTATCGAGTAATGACATTGCAAAAAATCTGTTTTACAATACATTTAACAAAGACCTAAAATGATAAATTATGGTGGCTCTCACATTTTTAAGTATATATCAGCTGTAAAAATGTGGTTTGATCCAACATAGAAGTTAATATAAGACGATATATGTTTTAAAAACTATAATTTCTTCACTTAGGCAAGGTTTAAAATAAGTTGTTCTGCCGTGCTCATTGCTACATGTGCACGAATGCACAAGCTTGATATGTCTATACAAAATTGTTAATTCATCTTTTTATTAGTTAATATTAGCAATTTGTTTTAAAAAAAGAGTTAACTGGTAGTACGTTGAGTAAATGCCGTGATGTTAATTTAAAAAGAATAAAGAACGAAATCTTTACCATCACAAACTGCATTAACATGTTTCATAACATTTGACACATATTTCGATTGAAGGATAAGACTTGTGCAGCGAATGTATGCCGTTATGTTTCGTGGTAAAAATCAATCAGGTCCCTAGCAATCTTACCTCGAAATTTTCGCAAGCATAAGCAGTTTTTCAATCAGCACCGCAAGTCATGCACGAAAGACTCGACACGAAAATCTCTACTCATTCCATTTTATGACCCCTGCCCATTCAGTTGGATGACCAAACCCGCAATCTGATATTGCATTCTCCGAATGCCCGACTGGACATAGATTATCGAGCTTTGCAAATATTTGTCGTGAGATTTCTTTCTGTGTCAGCCTACTGTCACAAATGCTTGGAAATATGAAAACTGTCAGGAGAGATGCTAGAGAAACTTCATAACTAGACGCAAAGCCTGCTACATAAATATCTCTCTCCCGATCAGTATCTTCTAGATGAATTCTCTGTTGAAATGTTCTTTGTAGAAAATGATATTCTTTCAGACGAGAAATTTTGCTGCACTGCAATTTGTCCCCTTCTGATCTGAATAAATTGTGACGGGAGTATATTTAAATCTTCTGTCTCCAGGGGATAAAAATAAACTGTCAAAAAAAGTTTGGCTCTTTTATAGGTATTCAAGCATAGTAAATTCTATTTTTAAAATATATATAAAAAATTTATAATGTGCATAAGGATATTTCACTTTGAAATGTTTTGAAAAGTTGACATTTAGAATGTCTATTAAGTGTAAATGTTGTTTTGGGACCAAATATGCTCTCTTTTTTTGTTGATATCCCTTACATATGTCTTTCTTTCGTGATTGCTTGATTATTGTAATATAAATCGTATTGTGAAACAATTTACTTATTTACTGAATATTAAGTTATTTAATTAAAAGAATATGCTTCTGCAAAATGGAATATTGTTTAAAAACCAATTATTATTTATAAAAAAGGACTGAGAGATAAATAAGTTTCAATGTTATGTTAAAATTACCTAAGATTATATACTATGCACTATAAAAAGACAATAGATTATATACTATACACTATAAAAAGACGTTTTCAAATTGAGTTTTATTTGATCTGATTATAAAGTTACAGAGCAATTTTAAAGACCAGTCCATCCAAAAGTGTATGAAATATTTTCAACTAACTCAAAAATATGTGGTTTTGTAATGGAAGTGCCACGCCAACATTATATCATTTATTAAATTGAAAATTTACGACTCGAAATTACGAAACTTTAATGGACTATGTATCTCAGTATATATCTTTTAATATTAATTTTATCTCTGATAACGTAGTATTAGAAAATGTACAGATATATCATGTCTTATTTACGTGAATTGATTGATTGATTGATGAATTATTAATGTCTTAATAAAAAAAGGCGTGCATTTTTGGCAACTCACCGTTGGAGGGATAACGTGAAGGATGAGTGAGCTTCAATTTTTCTGTAGATGAAGACTTGAGAGTCACTCTGCATGCTGAGTCTCGAATCATCAGATAATAAAGCATGCCTCCATTATCGTGTGTTCAAGACTGATGAATTTGGCTGAACAATATATATATATTGTTCAGCCAAATTCATCAATCTTGAATGCATACAGCTGTTAAAAGGCACGTCTCAATTAGATGTTTCTATACCAGCGTTTCTCAAACTGGGGTTCGTGATAACTCTACGGGGGGAGGGCAAGAATGTATTGAAAAGTCAATAACATAAGACTACTTAAAAACTGTTAGTTTATTGAACGAATACAATCGAAATACATTCTGACATAATAAAAAATAAAGTGCACATTTACACAGATATAATACACTTATAAATGTATCAGTACCGCGCTATGTATTTTATAACTAATTTAACAATATTAAGTTAGTACAAGTTTAATAATTACCAGCGACGCGCATGGGCTTGTCATATATAAAATTATATACAAAAATTAATACTTCCCTTGATCATTTGTGCGGTTTAATATTATTCCTTTAACTGCCGATTAAGAATCACGTGATTTGCTCCCCATTGTCACCGTTTCCCATGTAGACGCGCGTATATGATGCATTGGGGTGGGGGAGAAAAGGAATAAATATATAAATAAGGAAATCCTCTGAAATACAAGTAAATCCTTCGCAAGGATTGTCAAGGTACTTTTATGGGATTCCATAGCCTTCAGAACAATTTTATGGATACCATTGCTTAAAAGAGATCGTACTTCGGAAAGACGTGTATATATATATATATATATATATATATATATATATATATATATATATATATATATATATATATATATATACGAGGGATGTTCGGAAACTAAGGTCCGAATCGTCGTAGCTAATCGAATGTCGCGCAAACATTGAAATGCGCATGCGTACCAACTCCCGGCATACCTTGCTCGTCAAACGACACCATTTGCATTGATATTGTTGCAGTGTGGTATGTACAGTGCTACTTCAAAATGTTTGAAACAATCGATCAGCCCACTGACTGTGATATACGGTCAGTGATTCGGTTTTTGACAGCAAAGAACGTTTCAGCAGCGGAAATTCATAGACAGATAAGCGACGTGTATGGCCCAAATGCGATGAGTAGCAGCAAAGTGCGTAAGTGGGTGAAAGCTTTCAAGGACGGACGGGAAATTGTTCATGATGAACCGCGTTCCGATCGACCATCAGTGATCACAGATGATTTGGTCAATGCCGTGGATGAAAAGATTCGTGAAGACCGTCGATTCACAATTTCAACTTTAGCATTGGAATTTCCGAATGGGAGTAGAACAACTTTGCACAAAGTCGTTTCCGAAAAGTTGAAATTTCGCGAATTGTGTGCACATTGGGTTCCCAGGCTGCTTACTGAGGAACACAAACTGAAAATAATGGCTTGTGCTCTTGATTTTTTGGATCGATATCATAAAGGTGATCAGTTTTTAGAGAGGAGTCATAGGGGACGAGACGTGGGTTTCTCACATAACCCCAGAGTCTAAACGCCAGTCAATGGAATGGCGTCACACAAATTCACCAGTCAGAGCCAAGGCCAAGCGGACAATCTCAACACGCAAGGTTATGGCAACCGAGTTTTGGGATAGACATGGGGTCTTGTTAGTCGAGTTTATGCAGCAAGGGACAACAATAAATGCAGCCGCTTACTGCGCTACCCTAACTAAACTTAGACGTGCGATACAGAATAAGCGACGTGGTCTTCTGACGTCTGGAGTTCTGTTGCTGCATGACAATGCCAGACCCCATTCTGCCATTAACACACAGAATCTGATCAGATCCTTTGGAGTGGAACAGATTTACCACCCACCGTACAGTCCAGTTTTGGCTCCTAGTGATTTTCACTTATTCCGCCACCTAAAAGAGTTTCTCGGCGGCAAGCGCTTCGACACAGCTGACGAGGTGAAAGAAGAAGTTCACGACTGGTTATCCCCACAGGCGGCAGATGTCTACGACTTAGGCATACAGAAGCTCGTAGAACGTTATGACAAATGTTTAAACAAATATGGAAAATATGCAGAAAAATAGAGACACATGTAAGGAATTTAAAATACAAAGTGTTTTGAAAAAATCTGTAATGTTTTATAAGTAAACGGACCTTATAGTTTCCGAATATCCCTCGTATATATATATATATATATATATATATATATATGTTATAGGCAATTAACACTTTGACTCAGTGAAATGTTTATATACGCCGATGACACTTAAGAGGTTAGAAACGTATTGTAGCTTTAGCATCAAAGTATAGTATTATTGAATAAAATACATTGCTATTGTATGGATGGGAACGTGATGCAAATTAAGATTGAATAGTGGGTCGAGGATATTGAAACTTTGAGAAGAACTGCTGTATATACTGTTTGACCGGCAATTCTTTCTTCAGACGCAGCTATGAGGTCATGCAAAGCAATACCATTTGCAAACGCTGTTAGTCTTTGACATTATGTACTTAATGACTGTGCGCGTTCCTTTCTTCTTGGACGTTCTTAGCAGGGTGTACGAGTAAGCGTTTATGAATGTTACACTTTGAAGCAACGCTAGGGCTAACGGCACCGGACTTCGTAATTTTCTATTTGATGACATGAGTGATACTCGAGTTAGCACCCCACTATCCAAGTTTACACACCGTAAAAAAATGAGTATTTTGTAGGTATTACATAATTCAATCTTTTTGTGGAGTGGTTGTTCAGTGGAACTAGTTTTACCACTGTTTGGGATCATAACATGACATCCTGGCAACAACCGTCATCTTTTTTGCACGGAAGTTAAATATACAGTGAAAATCGTTGAACACGAGGCTGAAGGAACTGGAATACTTTTTCATGTTTAAAGAATTTCGTGCTAAAACTATTGCAAAAGAAACAATAACCTATATTCAGCAAAACTAAGTCTACTAAAGAATATTTTATCCACTTACATATATTCAAACATTTCCATAATGTGCCATTTTTTTCAATTGTTGTTAATTATGTAGAGTTAGCAATACCAAAATCTTTACAAATTTCCGTTTTCGACTTCTGATTTTGATCAATAGCTTTTCGAAGCTCTAACATTATTTTAAGGTAAACAGCAGTTTGCTTTTCCTCTGAACTCTTTACCATTGTGCTAGTAAAAATTATTAAGAAACAGAAAACAAAACGCGAACCTAACTCAATTTATTTTTACTCATACTGCTATGTACTCGTCACCGAATTCTAAGCCAACGGATAGAGATTAAATGTTTTTGTGTGGCGTTTGTAGGTATCAAGAAAGAAAAGCAGCTTAGGTAAACAAATTTGGTTCGTGTTATAAGGGTATTCTGAGGGTATTTCAAAGACAAGTTATTTCGGATACAGATATTTCGTCTTAAGCGTTTTCGTCTTAAATGTATTTCACTGTATAAGTTTGAAAAAAATCTGCGATGTTTTTGTTAGAAATCAGAGAATTAACCTTTTCTCTAACGACAGTACGTATAAGTACTACTCACTTTAAAATTACAAAGGAATATAATCATTTTTACGAATATTCTGACAATACTTAACAGGAATATTCTTTGAAATCCCCTTTCCCAAGATATATTGCAGCACGGGTTTGATGATTAGTATTTTCAAGGGAAAGGCGAATAGTTTTATAGCAAAAATTGCGTTTTCAGCTGACCGTGTTTCCAGCGGATTGCGAAAATTGTTATTTTTATTACGAAAAAATAGTTAATTTCAAAAAGTGTTTTATTTTTTTGTATGTTAGTGAATACCTTAGAAAACTATTTGATTATTGAACAATGTGTATAATTATTTTTACAGTTGAATATATTTAATTAATTAATTAGCTCTAACGGATTTAATTTCCCTAAGTTGAGTATTTTGTTTATGTACATCCCTTAATTTTCAATGTTTCAATTTAAATATATATATATATATATATATTGCATGAAAAGAACTGCAGTAAATCATAATGTGGTAAATAAAGGGTTAAGACGTATTTTTAGGTGTGAACACTACGACAGAAACTTTACATTGTATTACAAAGAGAATAGTTTGGCAGATTATTTGAAGAATTAGTCGTTCCTTCCATAATACAAGACTAAATATGTCCTTTTGATCCTCTTTTCTAATAACGGTTCTGTAGCAAATATGTGAAATTTACTTTACTAAAGAAATATGATATAAACTTATGAAAATGTATACATATTTCTTGGCATTGAAATATTACTAACATTGTGTAAATATACTCATATATAAAAAACATAGCGAGATGGATTTATTTGACCCAAACCATTGCTTAACGTATGGAAGGAGTCGAGCCGTGGGAGTGAATGAATGGTTGTTGATATATGACGCTAAATTTAATAAGCATTCCATAGTGAATATTTAAATATTTTGCTTCGAAGTATACATTCAGTAGAATTGCGAGGTAGTACTTCATTGATTTGGTTTATTTTAGAACGTTATTTCTCAAACTCAGAAGTATCGAATTTTGAGTGTTTAGGCCAAATGTTAAGATAAAATGTATGTATAGTGTACAATATTGTTACAAATTTTGTGTAAAATATTGTACATAAATTGTATTTGAATGTGTAATTCATTTATATTACTCTTGTTTTATTTATTTTATGCTAAAATTGTAATATTCGCAAACAACGTTAAAATGGCGATTTATTGGGAACTTGGCAAAATCTTGGGTATAAAGCCAATATGGCATCATTTTTTGCGACTTGGCGATCATGGTAGCGACCATTTTTGGCCATTTTGGGACATTATAGCTTCTGCTGGAAATTAGTGAAGAAAACAACTAATTTCAAGATCAATGATAGAAGTGAATCTTTCTCGAAAGAAAGATTCGCAAGGGCTATAAATATTGAGACACTCACCGTTACTGAGTCACTATTGTTTTGACTAGCGATTAGTGGTCTTGTCTTCGTCGTAAGAGTTGAGAAGCGATTAGCTCGGCTGTTGACTAGAACGAGCGGTGCATGTGAATAATATTTTACATACGTGTATTTTACGCACTGATAGTTGAGTCTGAGCGCTGTTTAAAGTATGAAGACCTTCTGAGATTTATTCTGCAAATATTGCTGTTGAATCCTGTATTTCAAGGATTGTTTTTCGTTAATAAATGTCCATCTCCCCTAAAAAACTGTTTTGTTCCTTGTGACTGATTTTCATAAATTCATTGAACCCCGATCAACGTAACGATATGTAAAATAGTTGTTTCAGAAAGAGGTAAATACTTTTTTGGAGAAGGTATAACTTATGATACTTAGACAATCATAGCACTTTATATTAATTTTAGTTGCTAAAAATAATGTGTATTCTTAAGACTATCTAAAAATACATAGATTCATTGTTTTTGCTTGAATGTAAGGGAATATCCAGTTTCTTTCGGAATAAAAAAAAATTATTCCGGAACTCTCTTTTGAAAATATAAAAAAAAATACTTTTATAACATATAACAAATCCACGTGTAAATACTCAATGGACTCAATTCATGGTGGACACGTGATAAAGGCAAACCTGTGTCCTCTATTTAATTCAAAACAGGCATTAAACTAGTTGTACTTGTTGCTCTATTTGTAAAACTTAGATAAAATTAAATATTATAATTAGATAAAGATGTTTAAATGCTATAAAAAAGCTTCAAAAAGATACTAAAATTTTAAAAAATTTACATCACTATCTCTCTCGCTCTCCCATGCGTGCACTTTTAAATAAAATGTATTTTGTAGATATGTTTGTTGTTATTGTTGACAAATATGTACTTTTTCAATTCCTACTACTAGCTCACACTCTCTATATATTTATTTATTTATCTTGGTGGGATTTTCAATCGCGTTAATAAAATGCATTTTAAAGCACTCAATTGAGCTGAAATTTTACATACGCAATTATTTTGGGCGACAATACAGTTATTTAATTATAATTAATAAAAATTAATTGATAAAACTAATTATTCAAAGAATTACAAATACAATTAAGGACCATTTTGGTGACTTGTGTCAAAACGTGAATAGGTCTTTTTCTCACGTTTTAAAGCTCTCCTTTGAGCTACAGTTTTCTATACATTATTGCTTTGGGTAAAAATACGATAATTGAATTATAATTAATTAAAATTAATTGACTGAAACTAATTATATAAAGAATTACAGATACATCCACGTTGGTTTAATTTTTAGCAACTTGTGTCAAAACTTTATAAAATATTTTTCTCCCATTTTAAAATATACAGCTGAATTGAAATTTTATATACACGATTGTTTCGGATGAGAATGTGATACTTTAACTATAATTAATAAAAACTAATTAACACTTAATGTTGTGATTCTGTCCTATGTATATACATATTTATATTAATTGTAAATATTTAATAAAAAGTAGCTAAAACAAATTTTTTCATTGTTGACTATGTAGGAATTGACTTAATTTGTTTATATTACTTGTTAAGATAAAGTATCTGCAAAGACCAAAAGTTGGCAACAACGATGTGCGTGAACTGATAGCTCAAAACACTTCATTGCTTCTATCGAGTAACTGTGACGTCAAAGCAAGTTTGGCTAGAAACAGGTGGTTGTCATTGTCATGTGACTATGACGTAACGTGAATTTAACACACAGAAGAGAATATGGTAAGGGAAATCCGTAGTCACATGATGGCATGAGGCGGATGAAACGCAATCACTGATACTACCAATGTTGCTTTCCTACATCGTACTTATATATGCTCAGAAGCCACACTAGTAAGTTTCTAGAGTTATCTCAACTTACAATCATTTTTGTATGTTATAGATTTGTCTCGGACATTACTTTCTGCTTCTAAGTTTGACTGTGTTGGCATTTGGTAATTTAATTATTTGCCAAGTATGCCACCAAGATCCATTTCACTCAATATAATGTATGCCTAAATTCTCTTGGCGTACAAACAAGAAGCGAAAAAAAGATAAGAATTTCTGCAAAAAAATTTAGTATGTTGAAACACAAAGCAGTTCGTTTTGATTGAAAAATAATAAAGGGTGTTTTTTTAGAGGTATAGAACTTTTAATTCCAATAAAACAACGATGTATTATTCGATAGACATCATTTTTTTTTATTCGAACGATAATCTTATGGCATTACATTTTAAATATGATCAAGCAAGGCGTAGATTCGTCGAATGGGCCCAAAACGAGATTGCCGTTGTTCCCGATTTTCATAAGCGAATTTTATTTAGCGATGAAGCGCACTTCTGGTTGAATGGCTACGTCAACAAACAAAACTGCCGCATTTGGAGTGAAGCTAATCCACAAGTGTATGTCGAAACACCGTTACATCCAGAAAAACTGACTGTTTGGAACGCTTTATGGACTGGTGGAATCCTTCTTCAAAAACGATGAAGGCCACAACGTTACAGTCATTGGTGATCGGTATAGAGCCATGATTACTAACATTTTCATTCCTGAATTGAACAATCGTGATGTCCAGGAGCTGTGGTTCCAACAAGACGGCGTAACATGTCACACAGCTCATGCCACAATCGATTTATTGAAAGACCCGTCTGGTGACCGCCTAATTTCACGTTTTGGACCTGTGAATTGGCCTCCAAGATCTTGTGATTTAACACCGCTAGACTATTTTCTGTGGGGCTATGTAAAGTCATTGGTCTATGCGGATAAGCCACAGACGCTTGACCATTTGGAAGACAACATTCGCCGTGTTATTGCCGATATACGGCCACAAATGTTGGAAAAAGTCATCGAAAATAGGACGTCCAGATTGGACTACAACCGAGCCAGCCGTGGCAGTCCTATGCCAGAAATCATATTCAAAATGTAATGCCACAAGATTATCTTTCGAATAAAAAAAATTCATGTCAATCGAATAATACATCGTTGTTTTATTGCAATTTAAATTTCTATACCTCTAAAAAAACACCCTTTACATACAAAGCAATATTTATTCAATGTAAATAAAGTCACATGATGGGAATCATTAACTAACATGTTTAGGGTTAAAGACATATTAATTCTTGAACGGTTTCCAAGCAATTAAGATGCCATATAAATAAAAATATAAGTGCGAGTGTCAACAAAGACAAAATTAAAGTAAATCTTTAATTTTAACCATTTAAAACAAAAAGGTGTAAAAACAAAAAAGTATTTTAGTTTTTTTCACAAAACTTAAAAAACTTAAGTTATTTTATGAACTTATCTCCTGAAAAACAAATCTATGCGGAGTTAAAAGTAACTTTTATTGAACATTTTAATACCATACATGGTTAGAAATATTTATGTATTAGTTTTATGTAGCTGTAATTTTTTTGAAATTTTAATAAATTGAAACTTTTAAGAAATGCGTGAATACGTTCCTAAAATCTACATTGCATTATATTCAGTTGGTCATTCAAGCATCCTATCTTTTGCACTAAAACTCCTTTCCTTATAATCAAAATGTGTAATTTAATTAGAAATATGAAATATGAATTCATTTTACCTCAGTACATTTTAATTAGTATTGGAAAGAATATCATAGATACATTGACACACAGTAGAATTCATTTTGAAATATAACCCTGGTTAAATAAAGTTGAAATAAACTTAGATACAAACTAATAAAGTTAGTTCACATACATAATATGTATCACACTAATTTAAATCTTAAATATACATTTAAATACATTGTTTGCCTCAAAAATTATTCTTTTGAGCTTAAAGTTAAACTGCGCAACTTTGATCTTTTAAACTGTATATATTTCCATTTTAATGATGGGGTGCTTTTAAGCATAATTGACTTAGTGAATTTGAATGTAATGAATTGCCTGTATTCAGGAACAATATTTATATCATTAAAATAAAAGGATACTAAAGTTTAGAAGTTTAGGATATATATAAATCATGTGTGTGTATGTAGAAATATTTTATATTAGTTATTCCAGTAAAATAGAGATTTAAATATTTAATTCATGTTTCAAAATTTTTAACATTCAGAAATTTTAAAATATATGAATATATTTATTGGGTGACATTTAATGACAGAAAGAGATAATACATTTATATTTCAAGTTATATGGGCTTTCAAATTTTATTATAAAATAATAAAGTCATGGTGTTATCTGAAAACAATTATTATTGCCATACAAACTGTTCTATGAAAATATGTAACAGAATAAAACATTTTATATTTGAAATACATACATATATAGTTGACATAAGGGTTAAGTTTAATATTATAAATCAATCCAGTTTTATTATAAATGTTGTTCGATTCCAATAACACGTATTTACAGAAACCTCCTGTTTAAATTTAAATATTCAAATTTTTATTCCTACAAAAGGACAAAGAATTGACTTAGATATCCATAAAAAAGAGTAATGCTTGATAAATATATTTAGAACAATAATACTGGGGGAAGAAGATTTATATATTTTTTTACAAAAATATAATTGAGAATTCATTTTAATCTTCAAATTAAAAAATATCCTAATCTACAAACTGTTATGATCTCTGAACGCGTTAAAATGACTAATTTTAATCAATATTAGGTAACTTATTTTATTGAATAGACCAATCTTTTAGATTTACAAAGCATATATTGTTTTGTTTCTACATTACATTGAGGGTGAGAACATTGGAAAAACCTGAAGTCTTTAATCTAAAAGAAAAGGGCATTTAAATTGTTCAAAATCTATCATGGTGATTTTGATAACTCAAAAATTTTAAATGTATTTCTATGAAGTTATTTTGAAATTAACATTTTTACATAATTTTCTAGGGAATGTACTGAAATACTTTCTACCGTATGAATATTTTTGTGTTTTATTTTAATAATATTCTCAGAAATATATATATATATATATATATATATATTTCGTTATTTCGTATTTATTATAATATTTATTTGATGCGCTCTAAATTTTTTATGTTTTCATAAAACATTAAAATTTTAGTATATTATCAAGAACAAATGTCTGTAGTTTATTTTAGAAATACGTAAATTTATACACGTTTATTGCTTTTTACTCTAAAAGCTTTAGCGTATTTTTAAAAATTGCTAAAATGTTCCGTACAATTTCAATTTTTGTAAAATAATTATATTTATTTGAAATATTGCTAGTTATCGGATACCTTAAGCAGTTACTGCTTTCTTTTGAAATATTAAGATCAAAAGAAACAAAAAGTTTTTTTTGTACCTAATAATAAGGTGACCAACCGTCAACCTTTAGGGAAGACAGTTCTCCTTTTATAAATTCTGTCCTTCCTTGAAAAGTGTCCCCCACATGTCCTCCTTTTCAATATTTTAAAACTGATCTGTTAATCTCTGTATTCAAAGATGAACCAAACATGTTATCAAATTGTCGAAGAATGGTCTGAAACAAATGTCACAGGAAATAACAATTTTCAAAGGTGTTTTTTGACTTCATATTTAAGTGAATTGGGTAGGTATTGAAAATTGTGTTGAGTTTTTTTTGGAAGAGAAAGGCCTGATATTAAAATAAATGATAATTGTCTCTTTGAAGAAATTAGAAGATTTTGATATTAGAAATTTGAAATTTTAATTTAGATTAATTAGAAAAACTGGAAAATCAACATGCTGAATTTTGATAAAAGATGAGTGAAAATACTTAAGCTATTTCAAAAATGAACACGTTCCGCATGAAAATTTAGTTCTTCTAGTGGAATTTACGTTGTACACGACTGGGACTAATGCAGCAGTTGAAAGAGTTTTTTCAATTGGTGATGATTTCTGGACGAGTGAGAAATAAATATTGAATGTTAATAATTTAGCAACAATGCTTACCGCAAAATTCAGTAGGAAGTATATTTTTGTTCCGAAATTTCCGATAGATTAGAAAATTATATTTTGACAAAAAAATTCATTCAATAGAAAAATACTCGTTTAAGAAAATAATTAAAAGGAATGTAAGCGTATTTTTGTTTGAATTAATAAAACGTCTCCTATATTTTAGTTGTAATTTTTCTTAAATTTTTCATCCTCCTTTTCATTGTAAAAGAAATATGGTCACCTTACTAATAAAGAAAATTAAACATTTATAGACGTATTTTTAAATGTTTGCTAGTTATGATATATAATTATTTAAAAATATGGCGCAAGTTGAGTCTCAAAGTTGTCACACGAGTGGGTTGTGGAAGTTTAACCCGGCATTTCTCACGCAGGGTATGTCACACCTTACGGCTAACTTTTTTCAACGCTCCTTCTAAGCCTTCTTTGGAAAATGGATAAAGTCACTTTAAAATCATATCCTTTGAGGGATCTTATCTTGAAGGCGAATTATAAATATATATTTTTGGATACCACCTCTTTGTTTATGTCATACCCAGTGCATGAATCACCGTTTCAGTTCTAAATACATGAGCAGGTTTTAAATTTTCCTTATGCTATTGCGTATTATTGTAGTTATGATGAAAAAATGTGATATTTAAGTAATTTAATAGGTACAATAATTGATGAATATAAAACAACAGTATATACAGATTCTTTTCTTGGTTATGATGAGTAATAATCAAATGATGAAATGTATAACAGCAAGTATGATTCCTCCTCCGAAATCAATCCAGATTTAGAAGAGGAAGACAATGTTGAAAATAAATGTTTTACATGTAGATGGGAACACTTGGGAAGAATGGTTCTTAAAGGAGATAACTGGTACACATCTTATCCACTTTCAGATGAATTTTCGGGGGGAAAAACTATTGTTGGAACAGTAAGAGAAAATAAAAAAAAAATTCCATTTTTTTTTTCAGTTTAAAGAATAGAGAAGTTTGATCATGTATGTTTAGTTTTAAAAAGATACAGAATAAAAAAAAATCATGATCGAGTGAAAACATCGCACGTACTCATTAACGACGAGATTAAAGGAGTGTCTAAACAATGTACTGAATGGCCCTTATAAAAAGAACTGAAAAACTAAATTTACGTGAAAAATGTAATAAAAACATTATATTTCCTACTTTTCTTCCTTTTTAACTTTTGTATACAAGTTTTACGGTAAAAACAGAATGTAAACACCCTTAGGTATGAGATACCCTGCGCGAGAACTTAAGGTCATTTATTTTTCGCGCGAGTGTTGTAGGGTTAAAGAATATTTTCTTCAGAATGAAGTACCTCCTCGCCACTTGACCTTGATTAAGAAATAAGAAGCATGTTTTCGATAGTCTTCGTATAGATTCGTAGAGTTACAATAAAGAAAAATCAACTCATATTGAATGTTTCGTTACTTAAATTGTAATACTTTTGCGATAGATAAAAATATAGATTAATGAAGATATTGATAGAAATATTATATGGAAAAGAAATAGTGCGTACTATATATATATATGATGAATCCCTAGCTCATCAAGTGTCAGTAGGAGTAAACTTCCTACCAGGACAACTCAACCCACCTCCCGCATAAGAACTTTGACTTCTACTTTCGCCGGACTTAAAAAAGACACGTGTATTCTCTGCTGATCAACGCTGAAAGAGCTCTGGTTTTGTCATGGCTTGGAGTGCAAACGACTTAACTGAATATTGAAATAAAATATAATAGGATAAATGGCTGCCCGTTGCATTTCTCCTGTCAATGCAAGAATGTCTCCAATACATGATATATATATATATATAATATTTCAATGCTATTTTTGGGAATTGGTAGAACTAATTGTAAGACGTGTCGAGTGGTTGATTAAATAATGGAGAACCAAAGGTTGGGTGTGACCGATGGTGAATGATTGTGTTACGTGGAGCATGGTCGAGTAGGGTAGTATCGAAGAGGCACTCATGGAATTCGAAATTCCTTTTTATTCACATCCAGACCCACATAAAGATCCACTAGGGACGGCATTACACATACAAGAAGCAAACATGGACGACACAACACAAAGACACACACAGAACGCGCTGCAGCCGGCTACATGACTACAAAGAAACGAGCGAAGAGAGAGCGGTTTCCAGAGACATCGGCTTTTTTTCATGACGTTGAAGACCACGTGACATTTTTGTAATAAGAGCTCTGATTGGTTATAAGGGGCGGGAAAGGGATTTATTATGTAATATTATTAGTCGATTACGATTAAAATCAGGGTGTTAGTTTCGAACCAATTAATTAAAAGATTATTTGAATATTATTAAAAGAGTTAATTAAAAGGAATTGCTAGGGGGAATTATTTCATATATATATATATATATATATATATATATATATATATATATATATATATATATATATACATATATATATATATATATATATATATATATATATATACATATATATATATATATATCCTAATATATATTATAAATGTGAAAGTTTGTGAGGATGTTTGGGAGTCCTTTCACGCAAAAACAACTGAATGAATTTTAGTGAAACTTTACAATAGCATAGCTTATACTTCAGAATAACACATAGGCTATAATTTATAGATATTGTGGGAAGTGTCGAAAATATAACAATAATTGTCAAGTAAGTAGGAAAAAATTCCTCCATCTACAAAAAAGCCCGCAACAGCAAATATCTATCTTTTATGTGTGAAGCTAACCTTTGCATATTGTTTTGTCTACGCCAGGTGCCAGGGACTGCGAAAGTTTGAACAGGCAGAGTGTGAGGCTGATTAAAATTTTAACATAAAAAATACAATAAAAAGTAGTATTAACGTATTACACTTTCAGATATAAATTGTTTATACTATTTCAATCGAAAAAATATCATTGTTTATTTGCTTATGATTTTAGAAAAGTTCGAGTATGTTACGTTCGCCAATTTTTAAATCTTATTATTTACGGACTGCGCAATATTAATTAAAGTAAAAATTCACTGAAATTCTAAAGACAAAACACAGACAATTATTCAATAAAAATCCATGCAAAAACGAATACGTCTCGAATCAGTCAACGTGAAAAAGAATGCATTTTAATCCAAGATTGATTTGCGCCGTTTTTCAGAAAAAGCTTTTCACTGTTTTTTAAATCGTGCTATATAGTTTTCAGTTATGGTAATTCAAGGTCGCTTACACGGAATTCGAAGATTCGGTGTACTTTTCAATTTACTTAACGTGAGAAAAAACGATATTTGATAGTTTGAATGACGTTAGTGATTATTTTATAAGTTAAATATTAACAGAAAGAAAGATGCCCTCACAATCAATAAATGTCTTTTAAATTCAACGTAAGATCGATTCTCCCATTTGAATGCAAAGTTGTAATAATAGTTTCTATTAAGCAAGGTGATAATTTAAAATTTAAATACTATTTGTAGTGGATAAAAAATATTAAAACAAATTTACAGTTCAAAAGATAATAGCGAAATACAAAACAAACTTAGTTGAAAAAGGCCAAGTGTAGGACTCCCATTTCACTAAACTTGAAGAAAGGTGGATAGTTAGAAATATTATAAACCTATAACAAAACTACAGTAAAATTGATACTGGATGTATATCGAAGGTTTTACAAGACTGTCAATGCATAATTCTAAACCTTTCAAGAAAGTGTAATAATAAGTATTATAATAATTAGTAAAAAAGGTAGTTTTAATATTTAAAAAAAATAGAAGACAAAGTAACATTTTATTCAACTGAGAATTACTTAAAAAAATTTTAGTTCTTCATAGTATTTTATTTTTTAACTGTGTTACATCAGTTAAAGTACACTCATATTTTAAATATTCAATAACTACTAATCAAATTTAAAGTTTTTATAATTTTTTCATTCATAAAAATAATTGCATTAAACTTTTTTCCCGTTTATCGAACATTTCAAAAAGTGCTCACAATTTTAATTCAACAATTAATACAGTTGTGAAATTTTGTAATTATAAAAATTTCTACTTTTCTGAACATACAACTATTTTTAAAAAGGTACATTTTCATTTTCGGGTTCTAAAAAGTTGCAAAGTGAGTGAGTGAACATTAAGGTCCAACTGTTCACTTACTCAAGAGATATCATAGTGAGAGAAGGAGAATTTCCATGACAATGTGTTATGCATTTAAAAATGTCCAAGCAACGTTGGGAGGAAATAAAAATGTCTGACAGAAAAGAAGCAAAAAAATTTCGAAACAGCGAATTTTAAGTTATACACTTGGAAAAAAGCCGAGCAACGCCGGCCTAAGCGGAGGAACGGGGGTGGAGTGAAAGTCATTTTGAAAAAGAGTATTAGAAGTGCTGATTTTATGAAGGAAAGGGAACATTTATAAAAAAGTAGAGAAAGCCCGAGCAACGCCGGGCCATGCAGCTAGTATTTATATATATATATATATATATATATATATATATATATATATATATATATATATATATATATGAAACAAAAAGTTTTCGTTAACTTTTTATCTTTTTTAATGTTTTTATCTCATACTGTGGTAAATTATTCTTTACATTTTTTTTACTTGGCGTAAAACGAGAAAAAATGAAATTAGGCCATACTTCATTTTTTTAAATTAGTGAATGATTAAAAAGTTAAATAAATCGTAGTAATGAATATTCGTGTTAGAAATGTATTGCTGCCTCCTTCACTTAACTAATTAACATTGTTACTCAGATCGGGGCTCGATGATTTTATGTTATCAGTCTCAAGGAGCAGGGAAGTTCTTCAAATGTGATTAAAATTTTTTGTAGAAAGCAGTCTTTGAAGTACAGAATACAGCACTAGAATTCACTTATTAAATCCCAGGTCTTCACATTTTCTGCACCCCTCGGCGACGACTACCAGTGTCTTTAAATTCAAATACGTATCGTTTAAGATTATTCTCAAGCACTCGCTCGACTGTAGCAACTAATCTCTAGTCGACTCTTCAACGGTCAAAATAATACTGACCCAGTTTCAGCGAGTGACTGCTATTTATAGGCTTCACGGACCTTTCTCGAAAGATCTGCTTCGTGATAGATTGTAATATAAATAGATTTATCTAGAAATTTCCAGAAGCATCCATATGATCACCAACTCACAAAAATTGTCGCCAAAATTGATGCCAAGTTGACTGCGCCAACACCTTATCAAGTTTCCATTGAATCACCGTTATACCGTAAGGTACGTGTCACTTATACAATTATTACAATGTTAACATAAAATAAATACAACAGAAAGAAATATTAACGTATTACGCATCTAGGTATAAATTATTTACACTATTTCAAGCATTAATTACAGAAAATTCTTAACAATATGAAATTAACTAAAAAATATGTGATATAGCAATTTTTTTTAAAAAAATTTAAACATGTCATGAATAATCATTTCATTTAAATTTTACAATGTGTAGAATAGCTAAAATTTGAAGCATAGTTATAATAGAAAAAATGAAGCTTCTTTTATTATAAATTTGAGAGTTTTGATTTATTTTAAATACGTTAAGTTAATCTATAGCTAAAAATTATATTACTACAACTCTGTAAAATCTCATTATACACATATATATATATATATATATATATATATATATATATATATATATATATATATATATATATGTTTAAATATAATTGAATAGAAGTTTTCTATATTTACTTTTACATTTTTCTGTTCTACAAATCAAATTTATATTCAAAAAACGCTTGTTTGCAGCTGAATTAAACTAATTATCTATTGTTAAAGTATTGAAGTTTTTTTTGTTTAAATATGATTAAAATTCATAATTAACCCTCATTAAAAGTACAAGTGGTTATTTCCAATCCTATCTATTGAAGATATTTCATTTTATTTTTAACGGATTAATATAATGTCGTTCCTTCGTCCCCCCCCCTCCATAAGTATAAAACATGGTGAACCGTTACCATGACCACGGATGTCATATTCGATAGAAATATGGAACATATATTTTGCATTTCGGAATTCATTTTTCTTTTTCGAGTTGCATACAAAGACCTCATCTAAAGGAACGCAAAACCCCGTTATGTGATCTCACAAACATTAAATTCCGTATACCACACAGTCGCACAGGAAAACGACAAAACATGGAATAGAAAGACATGAATAAATGCAAGAAGTTCGAAATGTGGGTGATTTTATACTGTTTTATTCGCTTCCCGCGCGAAATGGGAAAATAGATACAACACAATGCGAAATTGAAAATGTACAAGTTGCATTTCTTGTGAAAAAAGGAGATAACTGTGAATTTTTATACCCTATTGAGCATATGACATCAACGCAAACGCGTGTGTTTATGGGTAAAGGTTTAAAAAAATACAACACTAAAACGAATAAATGAATAACGATAAAAGAATTATGTTTTGTTGACTGATATTTTAAACATTTGTGAGCGACTTACACCTAAGATGCTCCCTCGCCGTCTTGCCTATCTAAGGGTGTAGGAGGAATAAAAGTAGAACCGAATACTTCCATAACAATTATGTATTTACTCAAATACACCAACCAACAACTCTCTAAGTATCTACTCTTTAATCTCTAAGTGAAAGTCAAAGGAGAAAGCAGTGAGTATTAAGCAAATAGGCGTAAGTACCTAATTTAAATCAACTTAATCTATCGTTGATTACAAACCCCCAATCCACTAATTTAATACAGTGGCAAGCACCACTCTTATTCTTAAGGTGTAAATATCAAATTTACTCAATCTCATCTGAGTAGCGAATATAACAACTTCTTGGTTCCTTCTACTACAATTACAAAACTCTGGCTTTATATAGTCGAATTAATCTAAATATCAAGGTTTCTTCTTGAGAGGGATGGTAGTGAATTAAACGGTAATGCTAGCCCAAAGATTCCCCAAGGAGATTAACTTAGAGGTTGCGTATAGTTTCTTCCCCCATTAAAATAGTTTTCCCTTAGGCTCTATCCGCGACCTTCTCACTAACAAATTCTCTTAGGGAATATTTGGTCCTTAAAAACTACTTGATTAGAACGCTCTCTCAGAAGAAGAGGACGGGAACATGCAAATTAAGACTACTATATAAAGTCTAATCTTTGAAGTTATAAAGCGAGATAGAATAGTCTACTAGCGGTGTAGTGATTAATCATATTTATAGTGTATAGATATTTAGTATTTGATCATTGTAATAATTAAGGTGTCTATTTGTCACTGGTGATTAAATAGCTAGGAAGACCGTGTAATTTAATTGAAATAAGTATTGCTGGTAATTAAAGTCTTTTCATACCTCATGTACCTCGTTAATTGTCTTCATATTGCATCTGCAATTGATTGGAAACTGCGTGCATCTCTTAATTTTGTTTGATTGAACTTGTGTAGTTCGTGTTGCAAATAAACTAAGGGATTCTGAACACATGGATAGTCTTCCTACCCTTTCTTCCTTCTAGGGGTGGAGGCGAGTCTTACAACCCTTGAGATCGTGGATGCTGAGTGATCATGATCACAAGCTTGTAGCCAGCATCGTCGATTTGTAAATTCGAGCCTTAATGCAACTGAAGATTCGTCGTATTGAAGGACTTACGCAGTTAAATTTGTTGAGTTTCTAAGTATTTTTGTCGATAGTATGAGGTTTAAAATTATGAGGATTACCGCCAGTTTCATTTTTGCACTACCATCTATAATAAATGCGACGCTAATAAAAAAATCAAATATTTTTAATCCATATTTATACTGCAAGATAATTTATTTACAAATAAAATTATGAAGATGCATAAATATAACAATTTTTTTAACAGAACCTTCATTTATCGAAAAACTTATATTTTAATCAAAAAATTTTGATATTATCATTACCATAGTATGTATAATTTACATATTGTTTTTATCGTAGAATGTATACAAAAGATTAAGACTTGAAAGTTTTTGGTAAATTTCTTTTGAAAAGAAAACCAAGGAAGTTATGCAATTTTATTAACCCTTATGTAAGAAAAGGTACACAAATTTGAAATTCATTATAGCCCCACATATTTAGACTTTGAAATGAATGCACTGTACGACACAGCGTCAAAGAATCACAACAGAGTCACATTGTTTTTTTTTGACTATGGAAATACTTAAAGTATAATATTTTAGCAGCTGAAAAAATTAATTACTTTTATATGAAACTTAAATATGGATCTTTTTCACATACCCTGCTGAGGCATGGGTAATGACTGAAAAAAGTAAACAGAATCTTACTATGTTTAAAAAAGAATTTTAAGAAGCATTTTTAGAGGAGTGAAATGTGAATGGAAAAGAGCCAAGTGGAAAAATTACAAATTATTTAAAAAATCCAAATATGATTAATGTATCCGACTACGTTCGGAACCGTGATTTAAAAAATGCGCATAAATGGATAATTTTCATTATATTTAGTGTCTCTCAGATTAGAATAGATACATAAATTGTTTTAATGACATTTTGACAAAAAAAATATTTTAATATAATATTTTGTCAAAAAATTAACTTAGAATAATCTTTTTTTTCCAAATGTTCTCCTTTTGTAAAAATTGCTTCTATTAGAATAATATTTTGATTGTATGTAGCTCTCAGACCTCTCTACAGAGGCTCAACCAGAGTTTTTGAATAATTATTGGTGTTTTTTTCTTAAAACTTCTCCCCTCTGTAGTTGTAAAACATTAATAAACCCACTTCTAAGTTATATATTTCAAAAATTCCAGTTGAGCCTCTGAACAAAGGTCGGAGCTATATATAATCAAAATATCATTCTAATAGAAGCATTTTTCACAAAAGGAGAACATTTGGAAAAAAGATTATTCTAAGTTAATTTTTTGCCAAAATATTGTATTTAAATAAATTTTTTTTGACAAAATGTCCTTAAAACAATTTTATGCATATATTCTAATCTAAGTGTTATTGAATATCATGAAAATTATCCATTTATGCGCATTTCAAATTCATGGTTCCGAACGTTGTCGGATACATCAAATGTATAGAAATCAAGTGATTAAATAGACAGAGAGGACACTTAATAAAAAAAGATGACAATTGAGTCACTGACTTGGCTAAACCATTTGGTACCGGAAAAAGAAGGGCAACAAAACTAGGTGGATTGATTGCCAAGAAAAAGACTTCTTGAAAACTATCAAGGTGACAAATCGGAAAACATTAGCCGAGAACAAGATTGCGCGGAATAGATTCTGAGGAAAGCCATAGCATATTCCGGGGCCGTCTCGTAAGTGAAGCCAATTTTTATTTCTTTCGATCCAAACTTCTGTAATATTTTTTTTTATATTATAGAAGTTTGGATCAAAATAAATATAAATTGGCTGAATTCATAGTTTGAACCAAATATTATAATTATATTAAAATTTTGGTGTCAGATTGTTTAAATTGCAATAAAACAACGATGTATTATTCGACTGACATTTTTTTTATTCGAAAGATAATCTTGTAGCATTACATTTTAAATATGATTTCTGGCATATGACTGCCACGGCTGGCTCGGATGTAGTCCAATCTGGACGTCCAATTTTCGATGACTTTTTCCAACATTTGTGGCCGTATATCGGCAATAACACGGCGAATGTTCTCTTCCAAATGGTCAAGCGTTTGTGGTTTATCCGCATAGACCAATGACTTTACATAGCCCCACAGAAAATAGTCTAGCCGTGTTAAATCACAAAATCTTGGAGGCCAATTCACAGGTCCAAAACGTGAAATTAGGCGGTCACCAAACGTGTCTTTCAATAAATCGATTGTGGCACGAGCTGTGTGACATGTTGCGCAGTCTTGTTGGAACCACAGCTCCTAGACATCATGATTGTTCATTTCAGGAATGAAAAGTTAGTAATCATGCCTCTATACCGATCACCATTAACTGTAACATTGTGGCCTTCATCGTTTTTGAAGAAGGATTCCACCAGCCCATAAAGCGCACCAAACAGTCAGTTTTTCTGGATGTAACGGTGTTTCGACATACACTTGTGGATTAGCTTCACTCCAAATGCGGCAGTTTTGTTTGTTGACGTAGCCATTCAACCAGAAGTGCGCTTCATCGCAAAACAAAATTCGATTATGAAAATCGGGAACAACGGCAATCTCGTTTTGGGCCCATTCGACGAATCTACGCCTGGCTTGATGAACGTTTTAAAGAATTGCCAAACCAAACTGAGAATAAATCACTTGACAGCTGTTAAATCGGTCGCTATCTTGGAAAGTAATGGCAACGTAAACTTCTATACCTGGAAAAAAAACACTCTTTATATTTATATATATATATATATATATATATATATATATATATATATATATATAAAATTTTTCAATGTTGTTTAGATCATGAATACCCTTTTAATTTCTTGAGATCTTATATTCATCACAAATACATTAACCGTCTTGCTACTTCGAATTCCAAATCCACCACACAACAATAGGTTTTCAAAGTCAGCATGTTAGTGGTCTTGCTGTGAAGATTATATCATAACACTCATATCACAGTTTACATTTTTTCCACACACATCTTAAACATCTTACACATTGTTGACAACCAACCAAATTAGAGCCTAGCAAATTTACATTTTTAACAATCAACCAATTCAAATTTTACCATATTTGATTGTCGTCATTTATTCTTGTCTTTGCTGGCTGGTTTAAAAGTCAGCTCAAAAGATGTGTTTATGTTTTTTCGAATTTTTTAACTTGGTGAATAATTGACTTTCATTAATGGCAAGATGCTTGTTACTCTTCGTAAAAGCTTTGTGAGTAAAGAAATTTTGTTAAATTACTTTTTGAAAGAAACTTTTCTTATATAATTGTTCTAGTATTTTTCTACTTTTCTTACATAATTATTTTGTGATTTTGTGATTTTTCTGCATTAAGAGTTTGGGAGAGTTTGTTACATAATAGTAGTGATTGGTTTTATCATGCTCTCTGAGTTATACTTTCTCTGAAGTTTTGTTTATTTTATTTTATTTGGTTTTCCTACCGAGTTGCAAAGGGGGAAGGTTGGTGCCTTTAAACTAGTTTAACCCCACTTATTCGGTCCTAAGTCCGAAATTGCTTTCTGACTCGCTAGGTTCTTCTTTTTTGTAGTTCTTTTATTTTTCTCTATAATTTTGTTCTTCATGTTCAGCTTTTATATTTTTATTACGCTATTTCTTGTTATGTTCTTTATCTATTATTTCTTGTTTTTGATAAATAATACATATTTCTTTTATATATATATATATAGAGAGAGAGAGAGAGATTTCAAATTTTCAATGTTTAATAAAATATTTTTTATTCATCCCCTCGAGTTCAAATACATTTTTTAAACTTGTAGTGGAGGACACTTGATGTCAATACAGTTTTTTTTCCAAATATTAATTCATTAATTAAATTTAATTAAATACTGGTACCTTAAGATATACATTTCAGTCGATATTGTTCTTCTAGATGCAAACACTATTGGAGAAAACAGCTTTTGTTAAATCTGTGATGAAAATTTTACTTAACCTAAATAACCATATGCCAGTTAGATGTAAGCATTCCTTTTACACTGCTTTTTGTTAAATTCTTACTTATTGTATTCAACTTAAATTTAAAAAAATGTAATTACAAATTAACGTGGTTTAAAAGTTTATAATGTTACTTTAAACTGTGCTTCGCCTCTTAATATGTGGCCACGGTAGCCTAGAGCAAAAGGTATCGGATCGTGGCAGGCATGTTACGAGTTCGAGCCGTGTACCCCTTCAGACCCACCTTGTAGGGAAGCGATGCTGTCGAGAGCTCAAACGTCCTCCCGTTGATGTGGAGTAGTAATTATGAGAGGATGGTGCCAGCTCAGGTGCAGTCCTCGTCACTTGACCATGGTTCAAAATTACGAGGTCCGTCGCCAAAATGCCCTCGTGTAGCTAAACAGTGCGACAATAATCTTCTCTCGCCTCTTAATATTGAAATTCTGGCATATGTATATACGTACTTACAGTAATTGTAATTGTTTGATAAAAATTAACTAAATAAATTTTTTTCTTTTTAGACCTAAGTAGGAATTGATGTTTAGGAATTATTTTTTTTAATATTACTTGTTCTCTTTTATCTAGCAGCAAGAATATGTTATTCATCTTAATAGTATTTTTTAAAACGTTTATAAACTTTTTAATTAAGCATACGAAAACCTTTTTTTTAAAATTTATGTGCTATCTATAAGATATCTACTATCTATAGATATCTAGAAGATATTTGATTTCATATTTTGACGTATTGTATTGACCTTCATATGATAAGAAAAAGCATTATGATTGAATGCCAGCGTATTGGATTTTTTCAGCTTATTAGAAACACACACACACACACAAGTAATATTTAAAAAAATTAAATCAGTTCCTACTTAGATCAACACAGAAAAAAAAATTTAGCAATTTTTTTATTAAATAGTTAAAACTAATATAAATATGCATACATTAGAGGACAGAATCACAACATTGTGGTAATTAATTTTTATTAATTACCATTAAAGTATCGTATTGTCATTCAAAAAAATCCTGTACATAAATTTCAGTTCAACTGAATGCCTTAAAACGTGAGAAAAAAGCCTTTTCAAGTTTTGACACGTCGACAAAAGGTCGCTAAGTCGCTAAAAAGGATGCCAACGTGGTTGTACTTGTAATTTTTTAAATAATTAGTTTTAATGAATTATTTTTATTAATTATAATTAAATTATTGTATTGTTATCAAAATTAATCCTATATATATATATGAAATTTCAGCTCAACTGAGCACTTTAAAATGTATTATATTAACGATTGAAAATTCCACCTTGATAAATAAACAAACAAACAAATAAATACATAGAGAGTGTGAGCAAAAAAATGTTGGATTTGAAAGATATTAACGTAATAAGCAAATGGTTCAATTCGTTTGTGCATGACGCTAATATTTCTTTCCTCGTAAACTGTATACGTGTACGTAGGCAGTCGTACATAGACAAAATATAATTACATAGTTACACAGATGGCACGCACATATGCGAGGGCAATTTTCGAGTAACTAAGTCCTGTGTTCGTATATTTTCAATTAATAAATAATGTATACAATAAGCAATGGAAGAAAAGCATATTTTTCTGTGTGTTTGACCTTTTTTCTGTTTTAGATTATAAAATAACACATTCTACACAAATTTTAAAAAAATTCTGAAATAAAAAAAAATCACCTGATAAAAAATTGACTTTTAAGTCTTATGAATTTTTTATTTGAAAAAACCATGCCCATGTGATTTTTTTTATCATACCTATATATACTAGTATACTCACAATTTACTTCGTCTAATTTTTACATGGGAACTTTTTGTAGCCTGGCCAAATAAAGATTGCATTTGTGGGAAACCCCCTGGGTTCCACCCTGGACACTCAGATTAATTTGAGGCAAAGAAGGACCAGACGTCATTTGTATAATAATAACTTATATTTATTCACTTGATTCAAATATCAAAAACTCTAATGGCAAATATTAATCTATATGCCTGCGTCAAACAAAAGGGATTTAACTTAAATATTAAATTACGAAATATGAAATTAATCAATAATTACGCGCAATATCAAAAGTGCTTACCGTAATAGGAAGTCAGAGAAATACACGCAACTTGAATTGGTAGCTTTCATTAGCTTAAACTAATTTTATTAAACTAACACTTTTGGTAAGCGGTATTAAATTAGAATATATCACCTGGTAGTACTTATGATCTCTTTAGGTATATGAACCTCCTAAGGTTCCTTCTCTGAATACTCACAGCCTTCTTCTCCGATAACTTACAACTCTCTCTCCTTAAATATCCTATCTACTTTACATATCCCATTTTCTCCTTTTAGAGTTGATTAGAAATATACGTGAATTTACAATCCCCAAAGACGCCTAAGAATATTAGTGGAAAGGTGCCGTAAAGATTCGTCACACATTGCTTTAATATGAGGATCTGCATTTCTTCTAACGGTCCTTTAGACTAGCGGTCGCCAAAGTGGTGGTCCGCGGATTACTAGTGGTCCACGAGAAAATTCGCTGGTCCCCAGAACAATTTCTGTGTGGAATATACTTGCTCATCACATTAAGTTAATGCATTGAAATGTAATTCAGTTCATAACAATGCGTAAAGTTATAAAAACGCCATTTCATAGAATAATGCCACCGTAAATAAGTCGTACTGCAGCTGCATTGTTTTAGCTACATGTTTCGTCTCGTCTCGTTTTGCACTCTTCTAATGTTTCCCTGTCCTGTATATCGCAAATTTCAGTGCTTCTCAAAATTTCAATGTTGGCGACCCAATTTTTAATCATAATTTTCATGGCGCCCCCCTTCATACAATACAAATGCACTCAATGCAATAATTCTTTGACTCTAAAGCTACAATACGACTTTAATTATAAACTGCACAAATTATCAAGACAAGTATTAAATTGTGCGTACTATTTTGTATGTGACAAGCCAATAGGGTAGTTACTAATTTTTCACCTTATCCTTAACTTAATATTGATTAATTAATGATCAAATACATAGTGAAGTACTGATACATTTATAAGTATCCTATTTTATTGTATAAATGTATATTGTTTATTATCTCAGAATGTATTTTAATCTATTTCCTTTCATTAAATTAACATTTTTATTTTTTTTTCGACTTTTTGATATACTGGCGCCCCCTAGTAGAATTAGAACGCCCCCTCTTGGAGGGCGCGCCACACAGTTTGAGAAATGCAGGCATATGCATATCAGTGGTCCTTGGTGGTCCTATTAGTAGTCCACGGGATTTAAATTATGAATTTACTGGTCAGTGAGGTCAAAAAGTTTGGTGACCGCTGCTTTAGACGAATAGAAGTTAGATCGGAAGCAGGTATAATTCATATTATTTCTTTGGAATTTACAAAGAAGATTTTCAAAGATTAGGGTACTCTGTGCATCCAATATGTACGTAAGGATTAAAATTCATTTTGTGGAAACCCCCCTGGGTCTCACCTTGAACACCAAGATTAATTTGAGGCAAAGAACCACCAAGAGCCATTTTGTATAATAATAATAATTATTTATTATTTCAAGTCTCAAAAAAACTCTAATAACATATAATATTTCTATGTTACGTCAAATAAATGGATTTATCTTTTATTTTAAATTAAATCACGAATTATGCAACTAATTAATAATTACGCTCAAGGTCAAGTAAGGTCTACCGAAATAGGAGGTCTGAGAAATACACGTACTCGAATTATTAACTTTAACTAATTTGACTAAACTAACGCTTATTTTAAGCGTACATAAATTATATTTACCGCTGGTTATATAAGCTTTCTCTTTCTTCAGTAGAATAGCAGCACGACGTCTGCACTATCTTAATATTCCGGAATCCTCTAAGATTGAGGTTACTGTTGATGGCTCAATAGCCTTTCTCATCATGACTGCTAACTTACAACGTTCGAATTAAATACCGTATCTACTTTGCATATCCCGTTCATCTTCTTGGAGTTGATTGGAAATATACGCGAATTTATATTCCCCAAAAAGACGCCTAAGAATATTAGTGGAAAGGTTCCGTACAGATTCTTCATAATTTCCTTGCATCTACCCATTGCCATTGTACAAATTCAGTTTAACATTAATGCATTAATATAACATTAATACATTGATATAACATTAATGCATTTTTGTGCAATTAATACTTATTAGTACACTGTAATGGAATATTACAGTCTAAATACATATTTCCTCGAAAACAACTTTAACAACTGGAATCATTAATAAAATTGGGTATGTAAAGAATAAATTTGATTTATGAAGATGAATTTTTTTTAAACTATTGAATTTGATTTATAAAAGATAGAGATTGTTTTAATCAAATGCGATTTGAAAATTGATGCTATTTGGTTTACCCCGAGATAAAATTGCAAAATAAATATCAACAATAGAACTTCTGGGATTTCGATTATCCTTCAGCGTCCACCGGTGTCGTATCGATACCACGATATAAAATGAAAACATAATTACAATAACTAAATAATTGCCGAGCTACTATTCAGCAGGGCTTAGCTTTAGGACTTTTTAATAATATTTCATTTAATTATCATATATTATGACCCTTTATACAATAACAAACTGAAGTTGACACAATCTTTCACGAAGCTTGTTGGACCACTGCTTTGTCGCAAAACATTTCGAGTCGCAAGTCTGCCAGGAACATTACTATTTTATGGTATCCATTCTGGGCCATTCCTAGAGACATATATATTAGAATTTACTGAAATACTATCATTTTCATCTGCACTTTCTACAGAGTTCTCTCTCTTTCACTCAATATTATGGCTGCATCGGGACCTAATTTAGAACAAGACCGTTCATTCATGACAAGAACGATCATCCGATACATTCTCAGATAGCTCTCTCAACCAGGATGAATTCTCTGCGAATGAAGTTTTAAAGAGAATATAAGCAAAATCTATGTAACTAAACACTTCAACACGACTATTTTAATATAACGGATTCATTTCCTAGATAAACCCAATAACATTGCCTTCAAGGTGAAATAAATGGGCGATAGTACTTGGAAAAATGGGGAAGTTTGTTTTAATAATGTAAAACAGTAATTATGAACGACAGCTCTTTATAATGATAAATTGCCTTAGTGACGAAATGATATCATCTGACGTTCTAGGTATATTTAGTTGTAAAATATCTCTTAATTAACCTAGAGCCACACAACTTTTTCTGTGTAATTATTATGAAGAATGTTTGAAAGTCATGAAAAATGTCCAAATTCCTTGCAAAATGGCAGAACGGAGAACAAACTAAACAGCCTCCGGTGTCCAATCGACACCAATGGACGTTCTATTGTTAAGTGAAATTGTTATCAAATATGGATCTATAATGTTCTCACGATGGATCTATCAGTCCTCACAGCCATATCATTAGCCATGGGCTTTAATTTGTTACAGTTCATAAATAAAGCAACTATGCGTTGATAATTTTGATTACTCTCCGTAATAATGGTCTTCTTGACGCTGATCGATTATAGTATTATTATTTATCAAAATAGAAATATTGTTACGAATATTGAATCGACCATAATAACAGGAGAATACCGCCTACCAATGGAAATGAATCGAATGGGATGGACAAAGTAATAGTCTGGATATAGGATTGCGTGATAAAAGAGACGAACCACATAAAAACTGCCTTGGCGTGTTTGATCACCATTCCGAAACATGAAGATCCTTTTTCCAAGCATTTTTTGTTAACATCTATCACTTTTTTGCATGTACTCAGTGACAAAGAAATTGTGTAGCACTAACACCGCAACAATATCTATCGTAAGATTTCGAATAACTTTTAAAAACTTATGAATTTTGTATTTAAACACCAAAACTATAGTAAAAATTTTCAATTTGCTAATTGCAGGTTAAGTCCTGAGATTCGAATTTCTCTGTTCTCAATAGGGTTCTCAACCAAAATGTTACAAATATCTAGTATGACTCAATAATAAATAAAACATATCAGTTTAATTTTGAAGTGAAACATCTTAGAGCTCAAGAATGAATGAGAAATTTGCCCAGTTTTGCGTAACAGTGAAAAAGCGAACGGAAGTAGTCCCCTCAAATCGTCACCATGATGACAGGGCAGCTAGTTGGGAGGAAAAAGGGGGAGCGGAGACACAACCCGGCTTTCGTCATATCTGTGTAAAAGTTGGATGATTGCTCAACTCCGATTGGTCAACTTGCCCATCCTCCTATTGGAGGTCCTTTCCAGCCAGACCTGGGAACATCAACCAACGGTTATATGAGATGCAGTGACATTATGGTGTAGGCAAAATAGCTCTCGCAGTAAAAGAGTGCTTTTTTGAAATATTTTCTTAGATAGTTTGCTAAATGGCGATGTTTTCGGCGGCTAATTTGCTTTCTTGACCTTTATTTGCGTTCAATTATTATATTAATTCTAATTAGAATGCTTAAATTAAATGCCCAAAGAGGAAAAGTGTTTCGTGAAAGAAAGAGAAAAAGAAAAACTAGCAGCAAGTCCAGCCGAAAAAGTGGCAAGTAAAAAGAAAGAAAGAGAAGAATATATATATATAGGGTGTTTTTTTAGAGGTATAGAACTTTAAATTGCAATAATACAACGATGCATTATTCGATTGACATGATTTTTTTTTATTCGAAAGATATTCTTGTGGCATTACATTTTAGATATGATCAAGCAAGGCGTAGATTCGTCGAATGGGCCCAAAACAAGATTGCCGTTGTTCCCGATTTTCATAAGCGAATTTTATTTAGCGATGAAGCACACTTCTGGTTGAATGGCTACGTCAACAAACAAAACTGCCGCATTTGCAGTGAAGCTAATCCACAAGTGTGTGTCGAAACACCGTTACATCCAGAAAAACTGACTGTTTGGTGCGCTTTATGGGCTGGTGGAATCCTTCTTCAAAAACGATGAAGGCCACAACGTTACAGTCAATGGTGATCGGTATAGAACCATGATTGCTAACTTTTTCATTCCTGAATTGAACAATCATGATGTCCAGGAGCTGTGGTTCCAACAAGACGGCGCAACATGTCACACAGCTCGTGCCACAATCAATTTATTGAAAGACACGTTTGGTGACCGCCTAATTTCACCTTTTAGACCTGTGAATTGGCCTCCAAGATCTTGTGATTTAATACCGCTAGACTATTTTCTGTGGGGCTATGTAAAGTCATTGGTCTATGCGAATAAGCCACAAACGCTTTACCATTTGGAAGACAACATTCGCCGTGTTATTTCCGATATACGGCCACAAATGTTGGAAATAGTCATCGAAAATTGGACGTCCAGATTTTACTACATCCGAGCCAGCCATGGCAGTCATATGCCAGAAATCATATTTAAAATGTAATGCCATAAAATTATCTTTCGAATAAAAAAAATTCATGTCAATCGAATAATACATCGTTGTTTTATTGCGATTTAAAGTTCTATACCTCTAAAAACACCCTTTAAAAATATACCCTTTATATATATATATATATATATATATATATATATATATATATATATATATATATATATATATATATATATATATATATATATATATATAAAGCAAATTTATTAAGTGCTACTGCGGAATATCCATCAGAGAGTATATGAGAGAATATCGAGCACGGAAAAAAACATTGCAAAATACTCTCTTAATGCTCAGTTTAAAGGATGGGAATGCTATTGAGACTCTTCTAATGACAGCACAGATTAATACGGACTTAATGAACCACCCTGTGCCATTAACTACAGAGCACTCAACAAGTCTAGTGCGTGTTGGAACTCATGCATGTAAATCAATAATAAATTATATCTTACGTTACAGACTATGATTCCCATAAAAATGCTCACAAAGATTTTCAAAAGTAATTCATTGATAATCGTTCAATTGATACGGGCGTTCAATTTATGATAGATTATGGTTTAGTGATGATTTGAGAGTGTCTGTTGCTGAGCACAAGAAATATTTTACCGGGAATTAATTTAGAAGACATATTAAAGCATGCTACAATTACCGACAAAGTGGAAATAGGAAAAGTATGCGAAATTTATCAAAATATAATGGTATTGTACACCCAGAAATTCCAGTATATCCTTCTACTTTGGATTTGGTAAAACTTTGGAAAGACTCATTTCGACACGAATACTTTTCATGCAAATTAGGCGATTGAAACATGTGTTCGGTCAATTTGGAATGCTAGGGTAAATAATCAATGTTCCAACGTCACCAAAGAAGTTTCATTTTTTTTTCAAATGGAACACTGCATTTTATTATTAAATTTATTATAGCTAGTACACACAGTTTTAAATCGATATTGACATGGCTTATAATTTCATTGATGAGCTACTCCTTTTACTTAAACAGTATACAAATATTTTTGAGACTTCATAAAACGGGAATATTAATCTACAGCTAGAGGGCCTAGAATCCGTTACTGTAGTACTTATAATTATGAAATGCCTCAAATATTCATCATCTAGTTAAATGGTCCTCAGCAATATATCAAATATTCACTATCCTGATCAAATTTCTGGAATTCTTGTACGCTTTATGAGGTACAATGAATTTTGGATACATTTCCCTAGACAGGGAAATGAAATATATTAATATTAATAAATCTGTGGGGAATGTTAACTATACTGATTCACAGTTATAACCGTGCATCATTTCTAAAAAGTTTAAAAAAGACTGTAACAAACTTATATATACATATACTATACTGTTTGGATTTTACGGGAGAAAATTATTTTTTAAAACCCTTAGCTTCTAATTATTACATATCTTAAGTAAACTGAAAAATGTATTTATTAGTATGAAGTATGTCCTCCTTTTTAGCAGGAATGACCTTTTCAAAACATCTTGGTATTTATTCATCTAATCTCACATATTCTTGATTTCATCATTGTGGAACCACACTTGTATAACACTTTTTATAATTTGTTCTGTTGTCGTGTAATTCAACTAAGCTACATGATTCTTGAGAATATACCATAAGTTCTTGTGGATTACCAGGCCAATTAAGCAATTTTATTTTATTTTACCACCTAAAAATCTGGAATTATTTTGAAATGTGACAAAAGGTTAAGACGTCTTGAAATGTTCCGACAAATGTTTCCATGAATGGAACAAACTACAGCTTAACAAGTCCATGTATTTGACATAATTCATCATTACTTTATGAGGAACTAAGCTTTCAGTGCCATTCGTTGTGAAAAAGTTCCAAAACCTTTTCTTAGAAGGGTGTTTCACAATCCATTGGACATGATCTGGAACAGGGGTGTCCGACACGCGGCCCACCAACTCTTTTTAAAAAAAATTTAAATATTACATTTTTAAAGTTTTTTTCATTTTGAAATTTATTTGAGGGGAAATTTATGTATATAAATCAACAATGTATTTGTCTGTTACCTGTTCTTGTTTTAAAATAAATCCTTTTTATAATATATATGTCCTTTACACTGAAATAGATTTATAATCTATCAAAGAGTTACATTGAATTTTACAATAGTAAATTAGTTTTTAATAAATTTCGAATTGCATTATGCATATCCTTTACTATGGATTTACATATGATTCTCTGTGTGTGCAACTTTCATTTCTCCTCCTCCTTTTCTGTTTGGAGTGCCCAAAAAGCAAGAGACAATCAGAGATGCTACCTAAGTTAAAAAAATTATTCAGGACGGCTAAGACAAAGGGCAATGTATACTTAATCATAATGCAACAATGAGTAACGAAAGATCAATTCAAAATGAGCACCGTGATTTTCAATAAAATGGCAACTGTAATATTTTAAATATTATTTGATTATATATTTAATATATAAAATTATTATATTATATAAAATTTATTGTATTATCTATGTCTGCATGCATGAAAAATAATGAAAACAATAATAATAATTCATTCTATTTTAAATTTTCACTACAATAAATGTTTTTTTTGTTTCCAAATCTGATATAAAGGTGCATATTTTTATGTGCAGCCCGCGAGATTATAATGTTTTATTGAAGTGGCCCGCGCGCGCGCGAAAGGTCATTTGGGTTGGCCACCCCTGATCTAGAAGTTAAGTTTCTAGGTCACTTCTCCTAACTATACTTGATTTGTATCCCTAAATGAATTAATATGCTTCATGACTGAAAATTACCTTCTACTGTCGTTAACATTCCATGATCGGTATTTTTTGTCCCAAGCTAAATATTGTTTCATCATTTTTTGAGTTAGAAATTTTTTTTCGGTGTTGCTGCCTTGCGGCCAATTTCCATTAGCCTTTTAGGTACAGTTGTGGTACTCATTTTTACACCATAACCCAATAAATTCCTTCGAAGGTCTGTGATTGTCTTTTTTAATTTATTTTTTTTTATTTCTTATTAGAACTTTATTAGTTCTTAGAGTAGTTCTCTCCGTTTGTGCCCACATTTTCACTTTTCTTTTTGGAGACAATGATCTGGAATCATGAAATGTTCTTAAAATTCTTGAAACACTTGATTTGTCCACACCAATTGCCACAGTTATATCTATTACAGTCATAGAAATGTGTTCATCAATAGAAATTATTTTAGAACGCTTCCTCTGAGTAATGTATATCTTCCAACAAGCAAAAGTAGCACGCGTTACACGGAACGCAAAATTATAATGACCAGCTACTCCACTGAAAAGCTCACAACTGAGCTACGCGTACACTAAAACCAATCAAACTAGCACATTTTAGTAAATGTGGATCTCTCACATTACTTCGAGACGGTTCGAGTCATCACTGGCACAACTACATACCAATTTAAACAAGACAAAGCTGTTGTTCCAAATTAATTCAAACACTATAGTATACATAAAAAAAAACATATGTTTACTTATCGTTTGGTAATACAGAAGAATATATTTTCTAAACTAATTAATGTATTACATTGTTTAAGTCAGAATCAGTCTTAATTTTTAAAGAAGGATCTTTATTCCATGAGTTTTCTACAAGTTTTGACACATAGACTGAGAGAAAAAGAACGCTAAAGTGAAATCTAAATGTTTTACCACTTAAGTCAGATGTGTGAAGTACTTCGTATTTTATGATATGTACTTGAAGTTTTTGCTGACTTATAAGGCTACAAAATATACTGATCTGGGATTAGAAATGTTTAGTGGTTAGACCATCTGCTTCGGAGAAATAATTGGGTGATTGATTTAATACTTGAAGAGATGTACTGAAAAATAAAAATTAAGGGCTATATAGGGAATTTTATTTTAAATCTAATTTAATTATCCTTACATGTATGTAAGCATATGTACAAATTTGTGACATATTTTCATCACCAAAGGTTAAACTATTCAATTGGTTTCAAAAATATTAATTAACCTGTACTATTTACCTTCATATAATAAATTACAGTTTTAAAAATTTTATTTTTGATACACTTCCCTCTTTAAAGTCCTATTTATGAGAATATATTTAAATAAGAGGAAACTTAAAATTTAAAACTCACAGAACCTGAAGTTAGAAACACACTTCTAAAACACTTACAAAGTTTTGAATATGGAAATTTATTTCTTGAAAAATAAATTTAAACGACGTTTTGTGACAAATCCACATTCAATTGAGGGTACTAAAAGTATACCAAAAAAAGAAAAACTCTTAAAAATCTCATAAAATCCTCTCTGAAGAATAATTTCGTGATTAAACCAAAATACTTAACATTCTATGCAATTTCATAATTTCGCACGCATGACTAAGATGAGGGGTCTTTCACATCGCCTACGAGCGAGCACCTACACGATAATTTTAGCTTAATTAAAACTCGTGAGCCAGCGGCGTTTTCACCTTATACACGATGACACTAACATAATGAATAAGGGATAACCGCGGACGGAAACTCGCCTCCCCTGACTCTTTCACAGGGAAGGAATCAGCTGACAAGGTGCTTTTAAACTGTGCCTTAATGGAAGCGAAAGTAATTAATAGCAGAGGAGGATCTAGGGGTGTAATGAGGGGCTTCAAGGTGACAGCGAAATGCTTTGATCCGGAAGACGTGATTTTGGAATATCGTCGTTAGTGATTTTCCGTATTGGAACAATGAAACGAGGAATTAGAAAAGTTTAAGATCCCTGATTCGTCGTGTGAGTGAAGGAGATTTAGTTTTAGAGGACTGTGAGGTTAGGGTAGATGAAAAGATGAGATTTCGAATTTTAATTTTTAGATTTCGAACGACGAAAGTTTATTTTTAGCTTTTGCGATGTGAATGTTATAAACGAGTCATCAACGTACTGCGATAAATTTAGTAAAAGAGTATTTTAGAGTGTGTTCGCGCTCGTAAGCGTGTGTGTGAAATGTTCCTTTGAAATGTTACAATACTAGTCATCTTAAGGACTACTGATTGGATGTTACATGAACTTATTATGAGATAGCTTTTAAAAAAAGGGCTGTAAAACCAGTATTTTCAAACTTTCAATATTTGCGACCCAGTTTTCAATCACAATTTATTCCCTCCCCCCTTCACACATTAACAACGTATTGAATGCAATAAAAATGTACTTTGACACTAAAGCTATATTACGATTTTAATTATAACTGTATAAATTATAAAGTCAAGTATTAAATTTTGTATATGATAAGTCCATGAAAGTCACTAGCAATTATTAAACGTCTTCTTAATTTAGTATTGATAGATTAATTATCAAATACATTGTAGAGTACTGATACATTTAAAAGTATATTATATCAGTTTAAATGTGTATTTTATTTTTATCATGTCAGAATATATTTGGTTTTGCTTCCTTTCAGTAACTTATCAATTTTTTAAAACTTTTATTTTTAATTTTTCGATATGCTCGCGAAACCCTCGTACGATTATCAGGCCCCTAGGTGGTATGCCACACAGTTTGAGAAGCGCTGCTGTAAACATATATTTTGGTAAATTTATTTTACACTTCCGCGTAAATTATTTGGTAAATATATTTGTTATGTATTTGCCTAAGAAACCCCGTTAGCTGTTACTATTCTAATTGATAAGTGCTTCCGAAACTGATATTTATGTAGAATTTGTGAAAAATAAGAATTCTTCTTCTCGAGTTTTGTCTTGGAGTACCTTTGCCATGCATATCTATAGTCTTTTTGTTGCTGCAACTGAGTATTTATTTATTAAAATTGCACTTGGAAACTGTAATAGGGCTATTGGAAAATGACTTAGCAAGTTTAGTCTTGGACAAGTAACAAAATAAAAGATACCTAAGCAGGCACCCTTACTCTCAAAACTTCCACATAACGACTACGTGATGACTTCTAGCCTAGACAGATTTAACGCGCATGGATTGTCTTGAGTGGCACCTGGAATCAGACTGACAATCTTACAAAGCCGGGACGCGAATGCACAACCATGATTAGTGAACTATCGCTGCCAAATTCATCTTGTATCAGTTATGTTTCCAAAATAAAATATGTGTTAGATATAAGTGACGATGTAACTTTCAATTACATTACAACAATATCCCTTTAATGAAAAATGTGTGTGTGCTTTTTTAGAACAAATTTATTGAGTACAATTTTTTGTGGAAATAATTTGCTCATAACAATTTTTTTCTGAAGAATATTCCACGAGAAATACGCTTTAAATATTTAGATATTTGTTTCCACGTAAGTATAGCATTTATTATACGCACAGAAAATAGTAAATTAATTAAATTAAGTACATAAGTTTACATATCATTCATTAGCATTTCTGGCAAAATTTCCTTAAATGTGAGCTTTATGTCTAACGGGGATTAATGTTCAAAATATTTT
The DNA here is from genome assembly GCA_019973935.1 of Trichonephila clavipes. NCBI lineage: Eukaryota > Metazoa > Arthropoda > Arachnida > Araneae > Nephilidae > Trichonephila > Trichonephila clavipes. The sequence continues at coordinate 1,545,703 of BMAU01017308.1, read as the reverse complement.
CAGGGATTCCGAATTCGATGTCTTTTGTTATGTGACAACTGGACCTTAGATATGTTAAGAAATGAGAGAAACAGAAAAAGTTTAAGAGTGGATAATTTATTATACGGGGTTTCTTTGAGTAAAAGTAATACAGTAATAAATTACATTGAAAATTTCAATTAATCAAATGAAACTTTAATTACATGGATTCTAATTTAAGATTTCGGAGTGAAACCTGTGATTCTAACTCTCAGAATTATGTGTTATTCTGACGTTCTTTATTAGTTGTTTTAACAATGAATAAAATACAAAATGTCTTATTCATTTATTCATTATTATCGTTTAGAGGAATGAGACTTTAATTTTGAGACTTCTTGTGAGAACGTTAATTATCAATATTTTTAATGAATTTATTATTTGCAGAATGTTATACATACTTTATAAATTAAAAATGATACCACACAAGAATTAAATTACTATCCATTTTTATTTACCCACTTTCTTATTCACTTTGGCGTGTCTATTTTTGTTATTGCAATCCGGTTAATGTATATATAAGTCGATAAAATTAATACATAAAAATATTCAGAATTTATATAAAATTGGAGTTTGATTGCAAAGAAATATTTTTAGAATCAATATATTTTTATTATTTTAATATTTAAAAATAATATTTAAAAGGAAATGATTAAAAACGTTTTCTAAAAATATTATACGAGATGAATTATAATTTTTTTTATAAATAGGATACCGAAATAGTTTTTTTTTAATTAACTTTTGTGTACTTTCTTTTTCTTAGTTATGAAGAAGAGTTTATTCTTTTTTTATTTTCTGCTTTGTAAAAATATAATCATGGCAAATTTTTTGATTGGATTTTTAATTTCTCCCCGTTATTTTCATCTCTGTACATAAAGATCTGACAGTAATAAAAAAATGTAAAAACTGTATATATATATATATATATATATATATATATATATATATATATATATATATTTTTTTGGATTGGCGTGTGTGTCATTCTCTTTGCAACTTAGAACACAATTTTAAAATAATCATACCTATTAGATTAATTGTTTGTTAAAGTATTGTAAGTATACAAGTAATATTGCTATAATTAGGCATGACTTAATTTTTCAAACTTAGTTCTCTCTACAATTTTTCTTGCAATATTATGTAGAAATTTTCTGCTATACGGGAAGATTAGAATCCTGTAAAGCAAGCTGAACCTTGTTTCACTGTTCTAAATCAGTGACAGCAGTAGAAAACATAATAGTGTTCCATTTTGGTCAATTGACTTTTTACATCTTTTCTTATATTTTGGTTTGTTATTTATAGTTATCAAATCTATTATTTATCTATACTTTGTTTCCTATAATTTTCACTCTGTTTATATTTATTTTATATCACACACACACACACACACATATATATATATATATATATATATATATATATATATATATATATATATATAATATGAATTTACAAGATTCAAGTAGAATGAACTAATTTTTTTATAAAAAAATATGATTTGAAAAAGTTCATTTGAAAAAATAGTTTAAACAAAAATATATAAAAACAGTTTCATTTAAAAAGTTAAATTTAGAAAAATTTGGAGAAGGAAAACATATTAAAGTAATGAAACTAATTTTGTGCAAAAGTGATAAAATAATTGAAAAAACTAATTAAAAATCTAAATTAGTATAGTTAACACTTTATTATTACCCTTTTATTTTCACATCAACGATATGTTTATCAAATCTTTTCAATTGCACTTTATTTATAATTATTTTAATAAATATTTCCATTCTTCTGATAAACAAAATATTTATTTGAATGCGTATCAATTCAATCACTACCAATCTCGTAATAACTTAAAATTTCTCATTTCCACATAACTGTGAAAGAGTAATTATAACAAACTTTTATAGAAAGATTACCCCTAATGGCTTTCTGTCTGCTGAAATATGTTATTTCTATCAATGTTTCAGATTTCTAATCAGGAAACAGGTTGGTTCATTTAATGCATTTCCAAATAACCTGTTTGATATGCATAAATTAGTAAATAATAAATGGTCGTTGATCTAACTTCAATGAAACAGGAGGCTTTGTGTAATATCCGGATTCACACACAGAATTAATCTTTTTAGAGAATAGTATAAATACTTCTGATATTGGAATATTACATTTGTATAATACTATTTATAGTAGTCTCTTATTTTTTTATTTTTTACCTTGTTTATATTTAAGGGTTTTGTTTTAATTATACTGTTAAATTATGAGACCATATTTATTGGCCATGATAGCGTGTTTGATTTGTTCGAAATACCGCATATTAACATCTTAACGTCCGACAAAAAATTACACAATTCACTGTCCGGGGCCTCGTAGTCGTGCGGTGTATTGGACGAAAAAGAAAAGGCATAAGTAAGAGAATTTTTATCTAAAATAAATAAATCTTTTTCGTAAGTACAGTCAAATACATTTTATCCCAATCCAAAGCTTCGAAATTGTTTTACTGATAGCAGTGCAAAAAAAAGTATTGTATTTCAGAAAGTCATATATATACGTCCAAAGCTTTTCACGCACATGTTTAGTGAGACGTACATATACGCCGGCGGAAGTTAAAAGGTTAACGGAATATCCATGGTCATAAATACATGGTACGCGGTATAAATACAGGGTTTGAATCTTATTTCTTCTAATACTGACGTGTGGAAGAATAATTTTTTTCCACGTGTTAAATGAAGTTGGATCTGAATGTTTTTTCAAAGTAAGGGACTCGGGTCACGCTAACTGAGGATTATAATTTTTACTTAATCAACATTTCGAGTTCCATTTCTTATCACTTTTTTTGCTACCTTAGAGCCTAAAATAACCGTTAGACAAAATAATTTTCAAAATTAATTAAGTATTAATTTTTATAAAAATTATACTTTTTTTGATGTGATAATTGGATGTCTAAAACTGTAAGAGACTATACAAATTAGTTTTCGCTGTACGGGTAATTTGCCATATTAAAACTTGAACTCATGTAGCACTTAGATTAGACTTAGTGGCAGTGTGCTATAATTGCCTTTACGAATATTAGCTACCCTTAATATTTTTATAGACTATTTAATCATATGATCCCATACGGAATATATATATATATATATATATATATATATATATATATATATATATATATATATATATATATATATATATATGCTCCTCCTCTTTGAAAAGTTTCTAAGGATGGCATTTAATCGCTCATTTTTAGATCCATGTGATAAAATATCTAATAATTATCTGCAACTAAAATAACGATTTCAGCTATTGATTCAAAAATGCTCTGACTAAGAGTGAAGTAGTAGCTGCAAATTTAAGAGATGGGACACAGAGATTATTCAAATCACTGGGATTATGGTTCTCGAAAATGCCAAGTTTTTACGTTAGTTTGAAAGTTCAAGTGTTGGAAATCGCCTTTCATGACATCTCTTATTTCTCAATGACACCGACCTGGTTAAAACATTTACTTTAACCGTCCTCTCTTTGTAGAAATATGAGGGGCATCACTGACAAAATTGGTTAACTCGGTGCTTCTCAAACTTTCAGTATTTGCGACCTTATTTTCAGTCATAATTTTCATCGCCCCCTCATACAATAACAATGTATTGAATGCAGTTATAAATTGTGTTTTGACTAAAGCTACAATGTAACAATAACCGTACAGATTATCAAGATAAGTATTCAATTTTGTATATGACAAGTTCAAGGGAGTCACTAGTAATTATTAAATGTGTTATAAATTTGATATTGATTAATTAAATATCAAATACATTGTGCAGCATTGATGCATTTATAACTATATCAGCATAAATGTATATTTTATTTTTTATTATGTCGGAATGTAAACTAATAACTGTTTTAAATCTTTTAATCTCCACTTTTCAATATGATCGCGCTCCCAAGTAGGGTTAGTATGACCCCCCCCAGAGGGGTACGCCCTACAGTTTGATAAACGCTAGGTTAACTATTTCTCGTTCATATTACTTCTTAGAATCTTAGTTTATTTCTGCTATAGACTCGCATATTGTAGAACCTGAAAATTCATGTTAATCTTATTTTCCTATTAAGCTTTATCGTCCTGGAAAAAAGTATGAACTGATACTACCTGTACCATAAAAAAACAACTTTTATTTCTGATCCTTGACACAACATGCAGTAGTCAAGGTGCAATTTTATCGTAAAGTGATAAAGTGGTCACTTTTACGAGTGGTCCCTGGTCAGCGGTGAAGGCTCGGGTGTTATTCCAAGGCATTGCTAATAGGTCGTAAACACGGGCAGAATTATCTTTATAATAGTCTGAATGGCTCGGTTTTATGCTTTTTGGAATAACAAAAACGAATAACGATCTCCGACGAAAACGTGGAATTTTTTTAGGAATTAAATGCCAAGATTTAAATCAAGGTAGTTTCAAAACAAGAAACGTGATATTTCTGAAAATTTTTTTAATTATTTTTTTATGTTTAACGTATTTAAAATAAATTATTTAGTTTTATTTAACTAATTTGAATTAATTTTTCTAAGGATTGGGTTAACGATATGAGTTTGTGTTAGCGGAAAATGTATTCAAAGAGAAAAAAAAATTAAATCGAAGCGGTGAATATTTGCACATTTTCAATTATACACTTGGGCATTTTATATATGTCACAATACAAACTAATTTTATTAAACTAAGTAACAAAAAGCACTATTAACTTAGACTATAATCTTTTAATATAGACATTTTAATCATTTCTTGTAATTGTAAAACGGCTTGTGTTAAACGAGACTACAGTTTGATTTATAGAATCAGCAACTAACTTACATAGTTATTTAATACATAAAATAAACACTAGAAGGAGATAAAGCTAATAAAATTTCTTGTTGCTATTTCCAATATATTCATATTGGTAACATATTTTAATCTTGAATTTTTAATTTTCCCCCATTTGTCATACCTGTTGTTTGGAAGCAAGCAGTCTCTTTACTATTTATTTAGCTAATGAAATTCCATTAAGATGGTAGAAGAGAATTTGATTCTGTTTAAACGAATTTGAGTTTCACTCAAACAAATGTTTCAATATTCTCTCTAGAAGTTATAGTTCGTATATTGAAGTTTTTTTAAATTCATAAATGCATGTCTTACGATTGTCGTCACCTACTATTAAAGAATATCACTTAATTTTGCACATTTTTGGCAGACTAAAAATGCTGCATTATTAATATTACGTAATAGCTTCACTATTTTATAGAAAATACCGTACTTCAAGGTTATATGTACGTCTCATAACTCACCAGAGTTTAAGCTAAGGTGTTTCCTGATGGATGATAAGTCTCCCATTCTTCAGTGCTTAGCAAACTTTCAATATTTGATTCCAATTTTGAATCATAATTTTCGTCAAGCCCCCTTCCTCTATACCAGGGGTGGCGAACCTTTTTAAATCAACGTGCCATTTTTCCTTTAAGAAATGCTTAAGGAGGTATAGACGCGTCATCAAATAATTTTGACTTGTGATTATTGAGAAAATAATATAACTAAATACTAACAACTCAAAACTGTTTAATTACAACGAAAAAATACATTTTGTATGGTATAATATTAAATGTTTTATTTATATATGTAATTCAAAGTAACATTAGTATGGATTCTGCTGTGGTAGATTAGATGACAAATAACTTGTATTAGGGTTGTAAGATGTTACTTTTACTAGAAGGCAAGCTGAATTTGAGACTTCTTCCAAATGGTTTCTAAGCGAGTATTTAATGTTATTCATCTCTGAAAATAATGACTCGCAGGCACAGGTAGATGAAAATATGGTTAAAATAGCACGAGTCAGTTTTTTCAAACAGCTAAATGCATCTGGAATCGAATTCCCTGTTTCCAAAATTTCACACACAATGCTAGCATTTTTACTTGAATTGCTTGTAAATATTTCTGTTTTAATTGATTCCAACTTTCTCCTTTTTTACCAAGTTTTTGAAGCCATATCGAAATAGACTGGAAATCAATCACACAAAGAGTTGCATTTCCAATTTTTCAGTTTATAACCTATAGAATCGGGACAAATTCAGTTCATTAAAGCTAGTCACATCAAGGTACATAAAAAACTTCTGCGTCTCCGATAATTCTTTGAACTGAGAAAATCTCGCTGAAAACTGCGACCGATCACTCACGTTTCTCAAAATACTTCGTATTGACCTTTGTTATTTTGAATTAAAATGCAAACCGTTTTGATCGGTGGTGTGCCCAAATTATTGTGTCGTGTGTCGTCAATGACACGCGTGCCACTGATTCGCCATCCCTGCTCTATACAATAACAATGGATTGAAGGCAATAAACATATACTTTGACGCTAAAGCTACAATATGACTTTAATTATAAACCATACAAACTATCAAAATAAGTATTACATTCTATATCTAACAAGCCCATGGGGTCACTAGTGATTATTAAACTTCTGTTCTCTCTTAACTTAGTATTGATTAATAAATTAGCAAATACATTGTGCAGTACTAATACATTTATAAGTGTCAATGTGTATTTTGCTTTTTGTGTGTCAGAAGGTATTTCTTTTGGTTCCTTTCAGTAAATTAATAACTTGTTTAAGGATATTTATTCTAGATGTGCTCGCACCTCCAAGTAAGATTATCACGCATCCTACGGGTGCGCGGTCTTCAGTTTGGAAAACACTGAAATACCTTATTTGATATAGGTTAATGTACTATTTTAAAGCTGTATTTACTGATGTAAAAGTAAAAACAAATGTCTTATTAATTAATTGTTTCAAACTTTTGACGATGCTGTATTATAAACAAAAGTATTTCTCAGAATAGTACTTTATGTGAATTTCTCTTTGACTAACTCTTGAATAACCCCTATTTAAACTGCAGGTAAATACATTTTGACTTATTTTAAAACAAAATATATGACTGAATCCTTCCAATACAGAAATGTTACTTATTTCTGGATCAGTTGTTTGTCGCGTATTTGATGCCAAATATGTAAAAGATATTTTCTAACATATACTACTTTAGCCAAATTTTGTGTTATACATTTTCCGTTCCCTTATAATCAGTAGCATATATATTTACCACCTTCAACATCTGATCGCCAGACAAGTTCAAGAAATTTATAAAATAGAGGTTGTGTCAAACTTTGAAGAATAGTTACTACTAATATCCATATGTCATTACAGTTACATGCATCACAGTATCTTGATATATTTTCTAAAATATTTCGCATTTTAAAGTAATCATTGTATTCTGCATTTTATTTTTTAAAATGGATAAGTACAAATTATATTTTTTGGTACATTGCAGTTAAATTTTATTGGCGTTTTTTCTCGAGTAGTGCAAAATTTAAGACTTTTTTATCAGAATTCATTAATTGTATACTACTGTAACAAATTTTATTAAAAACCACGGCATATTTACCTATATGTATATAAATAGGAAAAAAGTCACTAACTCACTCTCTCCATCACTTATCACGAGGTCTCCAGATTTATTAGACCAGTGGTTCTCAAAGTGGTTCTTACGGAACCCCAGGGTTCCAGGAAAAATTAAAATTGATTTGGAGGACCCTAAACAACGGCAGGGGAGGGGGTGCGCAATTAAAAAATTGATTCAATTTAATTTTTATGGAAATTTAAATAAATAACAGTAATTCACTTTGATATTCCCGACCGGGTATTGGACCCTTTTGCACTTCGACTTATTCAGATCTTAAACATAAATGAATCCGTAATAATACAGGAACATTTTGTTGATATATCCAGAAATGCGGGGATTAAACCAATGTTTGAAGAAGGATACTACAAATTCTGGTTACAGAAACAGATCCCTGTTTTGTATCCCACATTACGGGTTATTGTACAGAAGTTGTTGACTACTTTCCCGTATTCCATTTGGTAGAACGAGAATTTTGTGGGGTAAGAAATCTCACCAGGAAAAAAAGAAACCGATTAAAAACTAGTGCTCGTGCTGATTTGTAGTTGATACTCACAAACAATGAATCGGACATAAATATACTCATAACATCTGATCAAGTTCATCCAAGTAATTGATTTTTTAAAAATTTTATTTTAGGCAAACTTTATAATTTCAATATAAGTAATTCTTCAACAAAACGTTTTTTTTTCTTCTTTTAAATGAGTAATTTTTATACTATGCATTTATGTAGTTTTTCCAAATAGGGGGCAACTTTTGACTATAAAATTGGGTCCGTGAGTAAGTTTTGACTATAGAAATGATCCGTGAGCAAATTTTGACCATAAAAAACGGGTTCATGGGTGAAAAGAATTGGGAATCACGGTATTTGGCCAAAAGATTTCAAATTTGGCTCACATATTTGTTTTGTGAGTAATGATCCACAAAGAACAGGTTTTAAGGAAATCGACTCCACAGGAAGATTACGGGCTTAATAAAATATTTTCATTTTCGAACTATTGGATCTACCGAGTTATAATTTTGTAAACATGGTTTTTTGTTATAGTTGTTATGTAGAGATCCACTAAGAATGGGTTTTACCGAAATCTACTCCCAAGGGGAATGTGGGGCTAATAAATAATGTGGTGTATAGATTAAAAAAGTGTTTTAAAACTATTAGACAAAAGACTGAGCTAAAATTTAGTAAGCATGTTTCTTAAATTGAGTAAAAATCCTCTAGAACATGCGCTTTACCAAAATAGACTCCCTTGGAGTGTTTAAGGGCCGTGTAAATAAAAAAAATCTCCCCTTTAAAGAATTAGAAAATGTAGCTAGCGTGTTTTGTTATTGTTTTTGAGTAGAGATCCGCTAAAAATGAGTTTGTGAAAATCGACAATAGAGAGGAGGGTGGTTACAAGGGGGAGGGTAACTATACCTCCCCTCCCATAGGAAAAAGAAATTAAAGTACTGACAATTTTTTTTTATTTTAATAGACGATGGCTGTAATAATGTTTTTTAAAACCATTCTGAAAAAAAATTATGTTAGATCAAAAAAACACCAAAAATTTTTAAAAAATAAATACGTACTCATAAAACTTCATGAAAAACTCCAACGAAGTAAGCGGGTAATTGCTAATTTTAAATAGTTGTTAAGCAGTTTTGTTTTAACCCAAGATTAAAGTTTGATTTTGTATTGCAGTTTATTGCCACCCAAAAGTTAATTTAGAAATCCTAGAGATATATTTATTTAGGGTACATTTAACTAAAATCATAACGTTCCATTACTATTTCCCAATATACTTTTAAACGTACAGTTATTTTTATTAACATAAGAAATCATGACGCAGAATTAGTTAAATAAAATAAATATAATAATAAGGGCTCATCATCCTTTGTATCAATCATGTTTTATTTTAAATGTAAGCCCAAAACATTTAAAAGAAATCTTTCCTTAAGAAAGATTGGATAAATTCAAATAAATTAGTATTTGAATCATTTCTTCTTTTATTGATTAGTTTTACTCTCAAATAATCAATAAAAGAGAGATTTTTTTTCCTTTTCCAATGGTGAAAAGAAGCAAGATTTTTTTATTATTACTTTTTTATAAAAAGCACCATCTTACTTCGAAGTAAATCGAACAAGAATGTAGAGATTAAATTCTTTTTCTTAGTAAAAATCTAGCTTTTTCTTTTGTTTTCTTTTATACCATCGAGTATTTTTAGCGAACGAAATATATGTTTTTACTCCTTCGTATTTTCCTTTTTTCCCCTTTGGTTTTCATTTTATACTATTGTTATGTGTTCCCCTCTTTAGTTGGGGTATTATTTTTTTGTGGAACTTCATATATACATTTGAAAAAAAACTTCAATTCCACTGAAAGATTCTTTAGGAAAAGTTATTTTCTTTAAAATATATTTTTTGAGAAACTAATAGAAAATCTTCATGCATTAGTTATAACAAAGGAAAGCATTTAGCATATCGATGAACAGTTAAATTATACAATGATTTATATTTGTTGCATGATTTAAATTTGAGCAGCATGTGGTGCCCTCTCCAAATGATGGGAAAACAGCTTAATTTATGTATAGTAGTGTTTCTCAAACATTGAGGCGTGCCCCCAACTGGGGCACGAGTATATTGAAAAGTCAAGAACAAACGATTATTTAAAAAAATATATATTAATTTACTGAAAGTAAACTAACGAAACAAATTCTAACAGAATAAAAAAAATAAAATACATTTTTACTTTGATATAATACACTTATAAATGTATCAGTAATTCACTATGGATTTAATAATTCATTTAACAATACTAAGTTAAGAACAAGTTTACTAATTCCCAGTGACCGCGCATGGACTTGTCATTTATAAAATAAACTCAAACTCAGTGGCGCAACAGCCAATGAGGGCCAGGGCCTATTGTGCAAATCCTAGTATACGTGACCATTGGGCGCTGAGATGTATGATCAGATGTCCCGATCAGGTGATCAGTCTGAAGCAAGACCTCCAGTGTTAAGTCCCCAAGCAAGATTGGTACTCATATATCGACCCAATACAGTAGGGATAAAAGGCTGAGTCCACCTTGCCCAGCCCGGGAATAGAACCTGGACCTGTGATGTGGAAGCGCTATACGCAATGATTCGACCACTGGGCCTCCATATATAAAATATAGACAACCATTAACAGTTATCTTGATAATTTTATGGTCTGTAATTAATCCCGTAACTGCCGATTAAAAGTTACGTTATTCTCTCCCCAGTGCTACCATTTTCCACGTAGGGGCACGAATGTGATGTATTGGGGGAGGGAAAAAAGGAATAAATGAGGTAATCCTCATAAGCACTGTCAATATCTTTTTTATTGCATTCCAAAGTTTTTGAAATAAGTTTCTGGATGCAGTGCACAGAAAAGATCGTACTTCAGGAAGACGTATATATACGTCCAGGGAAAATAACGCTTTGGTGAGAGAGATATTTATGTACGCCAATAGCACTAAAGAGAGAATAAAGTCGTTTTGTAGCTTTAGTGTTAAAGTATAGTAGTAATGAATTCAAAACACACATTGATATTGTATGAAGGCGGGGGGCAACGAAATTTATGATTGTAAATATTGAAAGTTTGAGAAGCACTGACGCATGGAGCACAATTTGTCTTTGACAAAAGATACATTATCTACCACAAGTGTTTGAAAACCTACGCAAATACCGATATCAGCAATGCTGATATACGTCATGATCTCCGCCATTACATATGTTGTCGGAAATAACATTAGTATCATTTGCATGCAAGATGATGTGAAATGCATACCTATCTAATTTCGAAAAATATGTAATCGACGGGTACCAAAGAAATGGCTGGTTCTGAAGGAGCATATCTGACCTGCTGAATTACCCCAAATCAACTGTAGCCAAAGTAATTCAGAAGTAGAAGGTGTGAACTGGGATTGTCGAAGTTGATTTAAGTTGAAAACCCCAAGATACTGCGAGATAGAGATCGACAGGTAGTGTCCAGAGTAATTCGAGAGAACCTTATTTAACCAAAAACACAAATATTTTAAGAGTTCCAACATGCTTTAGAGAATGTTTCTTCTACCTGCTTCATTTTCAAACCGTGTTGTTTCCCATGAGCTTTTCATTACAAAATCTATCCTTGCTGCGTGGTTAGGGCGGTGCAAAACACGTCGCCAATGGACCATAGATCAGTAGAAACGGATCCTCTGCAACGATAAATTCAGGTTCACCTTCTACCGTTTGTATGAAAGGCTCTGGGAGCTAGGCATTTTCCTGGAAAATGCTTCCTGCCAGAAAGCATTACACTCATGGTTAAGTTTGATGGAAGAGGAATTATAGTCTGAAATGTTTTCCTGTCTTGATCCGGGATCCTTGGATTCAATCCATGATAAACTCAGCATCAAAGCCTACTGTGATATTTTAAATGATAGTTCTGTGGGTTGGACTCATATGACTTCAAGGATGACAATGTCAGCTCTCATGTTGTGAGGTTCATCATGGATTGGTATAGTAACAATTGAGTTAATTCAATCGACTAGCTTTTAAAGAGATCAGTGAGTGAATATTAACATTGCACTGTTCAGCTACATGAGGGCTTTTGGCGACGGACCTCGTAATATTGAATGAACGATGGTCAAGTGACGTGGACGACACCTGAGCTGCCCCCCTCGCCTAACTACCACACCACGCCACGGGAGGAAGTTTCAACTTAGCGTGCATCGCTGCCCTACACCTTGGTTCTTTAGTGGCTCTGGGCTCGAACTCGTGACAAAGCCAGCTACGATCCAATACCTATACCACTCGGCCACTGAGGCCACTCAAAGATATCAGACCTGAACCCAAAAGAAAGCCTCATCCGAAATCAGCTGAGAAACTTACCTGCCTTCTTCAAGCCAAAAGGAAAAAGTACCACTGGCTATCATACAAAAACTTTTAGAAGGCATGCCCATTGGAAGGTTGTGGCTATTATTGATTCCCGTAAAGGCTCTACAAACTATTTTATCAAATGTGAATAAATGTTCTTTTTACGATTGTAAACGTCCAAATACTTATTGGTAGGTAGTGTATATTTTAACCATTTAAAATTTATTTAACGTTTAGAAAACAGGTATTTTCTTAGAAGAAACTGGTCTTCAGAAGGGAACTTTCAGCCGACTTTTCTATCTTTTTGTCAATTATTGAAAATACTATAAGTAAAAGAACCATGCCAACAAGATGATTTGCTGTTCTTTTACTGAATAGCGGAGAGTTTTGCAGAAGGTATCCGAACACTTTCGGAGTACTTTTTTTAAAAATAGCATATTAAAACATTATAAATGCTTTATTTAGAGATTAATACCAATAAATACTAACATTTAACTAACAATATATTTTTAAAAATATCTGAATTTCACAAAAATCACAATTATAAGTAAAATTTTAGCAATATTTTTGAAAAACTTCAAAGGAATTAGAGAAAAAAAGTAATTAACTTATATCAGTAAAATTATTACTAAAACAAATTAGATGCATTTATCTAGAGTTTTTGTACTAAAATTTTAATGTTTTATTAAAATTTTAAAATTTTAGAGCTGATCGAGTAAATATTATAGGAAATGTGTCATTTTTATGAGATCGTTATTTAAATAACTGGTCATAAATCAAAAATTATTCATACATTAAGAAATATTTTAGTACATTCTCTAGAAAACAATATAAGTATCAGATTCAAAAAGTGTTATAGAAATATATTCATAATATTTTAGTTTTCTGACTCAACGTGAAGACATTATGCATAAAAAACAATTTGGAGAAAAAGGATTTAAAGTTTAAACTCTTGTTGATTTAATATAAATTATACATACTGAAAGCTAAAATTCCCCACATTTGTAGGTTATGCCCTCTTGTATCTCATCTTTGACTAATTTTCTTTTCTTTCGTGATCTATTTTTTTTGCCTGGAAGTTTTTACTTCAGATAATGAATGTCGCTTTGATTCACTAACGCGCTCTTCATCCAGTAGGGAAAAACCTTTTTCAGTATTGGCACCAACTTGTTCTTGAGCTTGGTTCAACACATCTAACAATTCTCGAAAACCTTTGTTAAATTGTATGACAGCCATGTGATCTCCTAATCACACAGAGTTTGTAACTCCATAAAAATATCCTTCGAGATATATTTCCACAGAATGCCATTAAAACTTTCATTTGCATTCTGTATTTTCCCATGTAAGCATTTATTCAGTAAATTTTTGTCACATAGCTTCATATAATGAGGCTTAATAATTTTAATTATTTCTTGGGGAAGTCCCTTGTCAGTATCAACATGCATCTTTCCGTGAAATGTAGCTCGTTGAAATTTGCACCAGCTGTTGGGTCTAACTGGACATTGGCCATGCATCGGTTGGTTTTTGTTGGAACAGCAATGAAAAAATGCTGCAATTACTGCACTTTGCATTTTTTCTATGTTATTGACATTAGATCTGATAGCAATACCATAATAGTTTTGCAGTTTATCGATGAAACTATCAGTTAATTTATCACGACCTCCCAGACCTTTTTGCTTGAGCTTCAACTTTCGAAGCCTTGAGCCAACACGCTTTTGAATATGGCCAAGGCATTCAAATTTTGTAACGCTGTTTTCACCATAAACATTTTTAACGGCATCAAAACCTTTTGAATCCCCGTTTCCATAAAATTGCGCAAATTGCAATTTACTCATCTAAACAGATCTTTCAAATATTCTATACACTTCGACAGGTTCCATCGCACCAGATGACCCAACATGTTTTCACACTCATGTGTAATACTGTCTTCAGTTTTTTTAAAACATATTCTGCACATTTTCGACAAGACATCAATGTCTAAAACCTTACCAGAATTTATGGAAATGACACTAATACATCCATTTAAAGACAAGTGTCCTCTACGTTGCCAAGTTCTACCGACTGACACACCGCATTGAATAACTTCATCAAAATTATTCTTTTTGTGAACCTCAGCTGCACACAGCCTCATTCATAATTTTACGTGCAACTTTATTAGAAACATGCTCTAATTTTTTCTCAAGACACCTGAAAGCTATCTTAGAAGGAACGTTCACGTTGATAGCTGAACACAGCTTCCTTGCAGCAGTGTGTCCCTTTCCAATGGTTCTTAAGCCAAAAACAAAGGGAAGATTAATATTGTGCATTTTGTTTACTTTCATGGATGTACAAAAGGAGCTGAAAAATGTGCAGTTTTTACATTTTAGTATCATATTAGATGCTAATATGTATCATATTAGTTCTTGAAAAAGTTGTATCTTATTTTCAAAACATTCATGGCAGCATAATAAGGAAATCACATTACTTAAAATTTTTAAATTAAAAATTACGTTCTTATCTTGATTTTCAACAGTACTTGACATTTTTTAATCGTTTTGAAGTTCTGTTTCTCACTTGCAGTAGGTGCAGATTTGACATTTGTATTGATCTCATTTGTGTTGTTCTTACTAGTGTATCTATTGCCTTTAAACTTATATTTACCAGTAGAATTTCTATTCTTCTGACTACCCATAACTTAAGAGAATACAAAATTTAAGTAATAAAATTAAAATTTCGAAAACAGAATGACAATGTTAGCAAAATAAATCGAAACACTCGAGTTAAAAGCTAGTGAAAAGCGGTTAAAAATTTTGTAAACACAATTTTTTATTGCCAAACTATTGAAAGAAATGTAGTGTTGCCACTAAATTTTATGACAAGAAATTATTTTGTATTATTTCTTTAAAAGAATTTTAAAACTGCATTTCCAAAAACTGCTCCTAAAACTAATTTTTGACAGATTTTAAGCCATTTAAATGCCTACTTCCGGTAGATGACAGGCTCACTTCCGGTTTTTTTAATTTTATAAAATTGATTATAACTTGACCTCTAGGTAACGTAGAAACAAAACAAAGGATGTTTTGGAAAGCCAAAAGATAGCTCTATTCAATAAAATAAAAAACAAAAAATATGTTTTTTTGACAGAATATAGCCATTTTAACGTGTGAAAAAGCGAATAGGAAATTTTAAAAAAGCGAAATAGGAAGTTTTACACCTTTTCTCCGTCCGAAAAGAAGATACCAGTGTCATATGATTCGCGTTAATGAGTTTTGATAGACCATACGTGTATATTGATCAGAAAGAAGTTAGGAAGGAAATAAATTCTTTCATAGATTTTTGATTTAATCCTATCTTTTAATGTATCCGACAACCCTAAAATTATGATTTGTTTCAAAAATTGACAATTTTTTTATGATTTTATTTTATATGCCATCTTATTAGCTTAACAGAAATACCAAGCTTATCATTTTTCATTCATTAAAATAAATACTACAAGTGTTTTAATAAAAGCAGATGCCATAACTTTACACAAGATGTCAAACTTTAAAATGCGTTTTACTCGAAATGTGTTTTTTTCGAAAAGTTCTATCGGAGACAGCGATTTCTCAAAAAGTCTTAAAAATAATTTGCTGAAATTTTTTTGTGAACGCTTTGCATAGCAGTAGAAGTGTTTTGATTTTCAGATTTATCAATCACTGTTTTATTTCAAAATTTACAGTTCTTTATGTGAATATAATCACTCTTTTTTAAGCAATTTCATATAATAACTAAGATAGAGTGCTCTAGTTTTTGTAAAAATTAAAAATATCTATTAACCTGAAAGTCATTTCAATACATGAATAACAAAGTAACACATTAAAATTGAAAAATTGAGAATTTGTTCAAAACATTTTTGTGTACACAGTGGGCCCCGTACATGTAATTTTGTGTACATTTTCACCAGTTTTTTTTCCCCTTTTTAATAAAAATAATTTGTTTCTGTTTTCAAATTTACGATTTTTTCCTTAAAGTATACGAAATAAATCTAAAGATCTCCATACCTCTATTTTTTCAAAAAAAAAAAAAAAAGTTGTCGTAAGTAGCCGGATACCTTAAGACAGATAATAGAAACATCGCCCACGATTACTTTAAACTAAAGAGGAAGGACTGCACCTTTCCTATGCAATATTCAATTAACCTCTAAATGGGTGACTGAAAATTAATTATGAAGTCAAATAGAACCCATTAGTCCAGTTTCATATAGTTGAAAGTTCTATGTTGTTTTATTATCATCGATGAGATATATACGCACAGTTTAGACCCATTATTCCAATAACATCTTTATATTTAAAAATCTTCTGTGCGTGTGTTTGTCACTAAACTCCTCCTAAACAGCTGGAACGATTTCGATGAAATTTTTTGTGTGGGTTCAAGTAAATTCGAGAATGGTTTAGATTCACAATTTGGTCCAATATCGCAATTAGTTAAAAATATATTAATTAAAAACATTCAAAAAATACAACTTTACATTCACTTGCATTGTTGTAACAACGTTATTGTTATAAACACACACAAGTAATATAAAAAAATTTTAAATCAATTCCTACTTAGATCAACCAAGAAAAAATTTACTGTAGCTACTTTTTATTAAATAGTTGTAATTAATATAAATATGTATATACATATGACAGAATCACAACATTAAGTGGTAACTAATTTATATTAATTATCATTAAAGTATCGTATTGTCATCCAAAACAATCCTGTATATAAAATTTTCTTTCAACAGAATGCTTTAACACGTGAGAAAAAAACCTTTTCAAATTTTGTTATAAGTCGCCAAAAGGGTCGCTAAGTCGCCAACGTGGCTGTATTTCTAATCATTTAAATAATTAGTTTTAATCAATTAATTTTTATTAATTATAATTAAATTATTGTATTGTCATCCAAAATAATCATGTACATTACATTTCAGCTCAATTGAGCGCTTTAAATATATTTTATTAATGATTGAAAATTCTACCAAGATATATAAATAAATGAATAACCAAACAAGCAAATAAAATATGTATAGAGATCGTGAGCTATTAGTCGGAGTGGTAAAAGACGTAAGTTGGCGTCGAAAATTGATTTTCAGCCAAACTGGCCAAACCCGGTCTTTATTGTTACGAAAATGCAGACGATTCACGCTTTTTAGCGTTTTTAGTTAATATATTTTCCAATAATCTCTTTATATATGTAGTTCTTCTATGCGTGTGTATGTAACAGAACTCCTCCTAATCGGCTGGACCGACTTTGATGAAAGTTTTTGTCTGTTCCAGTGGACTCGAGAATGGTGTAGGTTTATAATTTGGTTTAAAAATGTTTATTTAATTAATTTTTTATTTATAAATGGTTGATCTTGGGATGTTTTACTTTGGATCCGGCAGACTGCGCTACAATTTCAGTATTGTATATTCAAAAATCTTTTATTATAATTCAAGTTTGCCCCGACAGTTGGTGCTGTGATCATTTGAGGAAAATATTTTTTCACTTTGTGTTATTATTTTGTTGAAATAAATCGCGCGTTACTTAAATTATTACATTCAGATATAATTAGTGTTTGAAATTTTATTCAATTTTACTCAAATTTTACTCAAAATGATCCAGATTGTTAAAGCTTATTCATAAAAATTTCGAATTTTTGAATTTAAGATGTGTGTGCAGGACAACGTCTGTCGGGTCCTCTAGTATATTTATATTTTGCTGAATTTGATTATAAACTCAGCATATATACCCAATATTATCAAGCTATAAATGTAGACTTAAATCTTTAAAATTAATGAATAACTAATGCGAACTACATCATAACCAGAAATAAAATGTTAATCATTTTGAGATCCATAAATTATATATTCTAGTACTTTGTTATTAACAATTAATGCAATGAAACCTAAGAGAAAAGCCATTACATTATTTTTTTTCGTTTTGATGGAACAACTATACATTAAATGCAACAACTTTACATTTATTCTTAACTGTAATAAGGATAACAGTTTCAATCTTGAGCAAATTAAAATTAGTCAAATGTCTTATTTGTAAAACAGCACAACTCGAATGAAAACTACATATCAGAATAGAACCTCTTTCTCTTTAATAATAATGAATTGGGTTATTTTTTCTCAATGCCTTTCATATTTAAAGATAATCAATAGTATAAACTTGACATATTATGAAACAGATAACATGTTGGCAATTTAACCCGCGTTCACTCGCGCCTGTTTTTTGCTACCGTAGTAGAGAACACCACAAATTTTTAACACGTGTAGTATTTAATTATGAAAACAAAACTAAGTCATTATGATTCATATTTATAAAGTACAAGATGTTTTTGTATTATACAAATAAAATTATTAAACTCATTGCATACAAATGAGACTAACATTAATTTAAACTAAACATAAAATTTTCATTTTAAAACACATAATTTTATATTTTTTCATAAACCAGTACAACATATTTACCAGTAATAAATATACTTTATAATTAATCAGATAATGATAGTTGAAAGTAGAAAAATAATATTTTAATCATTTTCCAAACATTCAGAGCAGACTGTATACATATGCTCAACTTCTCGCGGGAGTTTTCAGCCCCCCAGGTAAATTTTAAAGGTTATTACATTCCAATAGTTCGAGAAAGAGGGACAGCATCAGGCATGAAAGTTCAATGACCTAAAATGTGCTGCTACAGAAAAAATCGTGGTTCTGCGAATGCTTTTTAGAATCATGGGAAGATTTTCTTATTCATGGGGTGTACAGAACAGCCCGCGTGAGTGATCGCAGGTTAAGTATATTTGCGTAATATACTTCTGTCTTGATATTTATTTCATTTACGAACTGTTTTATTTTCTTCCTTAATTTCAATTACATTTTGTCTCACTAAACTACAGGTGTATAGGTGATTACTGTTTTTAGTTACGTTTTATTTTTCTAAATGATTTTCAATTTTTAAGGTTCATTGCAAGAAAAATAATTCTTCGCGTTCAAAGGATTTTCTTTGATACCTTTCTAAAAAATAAGTCCTTCAGTTCATCTATTTGATTCATTGACTGTTTTCTTGACGATAAGAATTCCACCCAAAAAGAGTCTTATTCAGGTTTTCTGGAGTGAAGAATTTATTGCGTGGATTTATCCAGTTGAGGTAGTCCAATCAGCGACGAAATCTTTCTATTTGAAAAAATCAATCCAAAATAAGGGATATATTTTACAAAAAATAAATAACCTTTGCTTTTGAAAGTTAACTTCCCTAAAGAATTTTTAAGTATGATAGAAATATATCTTACAAAGAAAAAAAAATGTACTCATATCTGTGAGATTTAAGATGATTGAAGTATTTGAAAGTCATTCTGTTTTCAATATGTTTGAATTTTTTTTAAAGAAGCTAAAGCTTATCATGTTTTTAACAAACGTATTGCTCGCAAAATTCTTCTAATTTGTTCAGACATTTTGCCTTTCTGATTGGACCGTGAATAGTTTATACAGAGTGTTTTTTTCCAGGTATAGAAGTTTAAGTTGGCATTACTTTCCAAGATGGCGACCGATTTAACAGCTGTCAAGTGATTTATTCTCAGTTTGGTTTGGCAATTCATCATGAATAGACTCACACCTGAACAACGCTTTCAAATAGTGCAATTTTATTTCGAAAATAATGGTCGATTTTCATAAGCGAATTTTGTTTAGCGATGAAGCGCACTTCTGGTTGAATGGCTACGTCAACAAACAAAACTGCCGCATTTGGAGTGAAGCTAACCCACAAGTGTATGTCGAAACACCGTTACATCCAGAAAAACTGACTGTTTGGTGCGCTTTATGGGCTGGTGGAATCCTTCTTCAAAAACGATGAAAGCCACAACGTTACAGTCAATGGTGATCGGTATAGAGCCATGATTACTAGGTTTTTCATTCCTGAATTGAACAATCATGATGTCCAGGAGCGGTGGTTCCAACAAGACGGCGCAACATGTCACATAGCTCGTGCCACAATCGATTTATTTAAAGACACGTTTGGTGACCGCCTATTTTCACGTTTTGGACCTGTGAATTGGCCTCCAAGATCTTGTGATTTAACACCGCTAGACTATTTTCTGTGGGGCTATGTAAAGTCATTGGTCTATGCGTATAAGCCACAAACGCTTGACCATTTGGAAGACAACATTCGCCGTGTTATTGCCGATATACGGCCACAAATATTGGAAAAAGTCATCGAAAATTGGACATCCAGATTGGACTACATCCGAGCCAGCCGTGGCAGTCCTATGCCAGAAAACATATTTAAAATGTAATGCCCCAAGATTATCTTTCGAATAAAAAACAATTCATGTCAATCGAATAATACATCGTTATTTTATTGCAATTTAAAGTTCTATACCTCTCAAAAAAACACCCTTTAATTTCAGGTTTACCTAAACTTTATAATCGATCCTTTCAAGTACGCTTAAGTCAGCATTTCTCAAACTGTGGAGCGCCTCCCCTTAGGGTGTCGTGATGACTCTACTAGGGGTGCAAGAGGACTTTGAAAAATCGAAAACAAGATTATTTTTAAAATATTAATTTACTGAAAGTAAACAAACAAAATACATTATGACATGATAAAAAATAAAATACACAATTACACACTGATATAATAACACTTATAAAAGTATCAGTACTTGCCTAATATATTTTGTTATCAATTTAACAGCAGTGAGTTTTGAGCAAGTTTAATATTTACCAGTGACCTTATGGCCTTGTCGTATATAAATTTGTATAAAAATAGCTTTATCTCGATAATTTGTACGGTTCATAATTAATCTCTTAAATGCTGATTAAAATTTACGTGATTTGCTCCCCAATGCCACTGTTTTACACGTAAGTACACGTATGTAATGTATTGGGGAAGGGGGGGAGGGAAGGGAAAAGGAATAAATAAGTAAATCCTCTGAAATGAGCAAATCCTTCGCAAACACAGTCAGGTTTCTTTTTTTGCATTCCAAAGCCTTCGGAATAATTTTATGAGTAGCAGATCGCAGATCGGAAAGCGTGCATATACGTCCAGGGCAGTTAACGTTTTGTCCGAGTAATTGCTTTAATGTACACCAGTGGCACTTAAGAGGTTAAAGTCGTATTGTAGCTTTAGCATCAAAGTATAGTACACTGCTGGACAATTGCTAAGGACGGAACACAAATTGCAATGTAGCATAACATTAAGCGAGGCATGAGGCCTAGTAGGATAAAATATAGTTGCCACACTGTTAAGACATTAGAATAAAGAATATTTATTGTTCTGGAAAGTACAAAAGCTGTGAAACATCTGAAAGAACAAAAAATGTTTATTTGATCTGCGTACGGAGAAATGGAACAATGCATCTAAAAGTCAGCAGGCACCTTAAAGAAAGGTATCAGTACAGGATATGTGCACCTTGGAGTGTGATGCAACATTCCACACGTCGTACCATACTTTGCACAACATTATCCAGCAGCTGTTGAGGTAATTTATCCCATTCCTCTGTGAGTAAACGGGTGAAGGTTTTCTTGTTTGTCGGAGGATAGTTTCGACCAGCAACTTGCCTCCCCAAATAATCCCACACATTTTCAATGGGGTTTAGATCTGGAGAACGCGCTGGCCATACGAGACGTTGAATACTCTTCCTGTCTAGACAATCCGGAACAGCGAGTGTTTGATGACATGTTGCGTTGTCGTCCATAAAAACAAATTTATCACCGACAGCACCACGGAAAAGACGACCATGAGGAAGAACTTCATCAATGTATCGTTGGCCCGTCATAGTCCCATTCGCGACCACATGTAGACACGTGCGGCCATTGATCATGATGCCGGCCCACACCATGATACTGCATGTCGGATATCGGTCCTTTTCCTGGATATTTTCTGGACGATAAGCAGTACCCCTCTTGCGCCAAATCAGTTGGCGTCTACAATCCGATGACAGACTGAACCTTCTCTCATCTGAGAATAGTACGCATGCCCAATCCTGTTCAGTCCAATTGTGATGCTCACGACACCATTGCAAACGGGAAGTACGGCGCTGTCTGGTCAATGGGACACACACAACAGGTCTGCGTGCGTATAGTCCTCCTCCCCTCAAACGCCTGGCAACAGTTTTTCGGGAGATCTGCTTTCCTGAGGCAACAAGAAACTGATTTGCCCCCTGCTGAGCTGTGGTGCGCCTGTTCCTTTTTGCTGATAGGACGATATATCTGTCTTCTGCAGGTTTCGTACTTCTAACACGACCTCCCCCGTGCCGTCTACTACACATTCCAGTAGTTTTAAATGACTTCCACAGCCGTGAAACAACGCTGTGAGCGATGTCGAACTCCCTGGCAACATCTGTTATTTTTCGCCCTTCTTTGATCTTTCCAATAATTCGGCCACGCATAAAATCATCTATGTGATGTCGGGAAGACATGCCCAAAATTTTAGTTCGTCTATTAAATCTTTCCTGTAAAAGTTTGACTTGAAACAACAACCGTCCACACGCGTCAAAACCTTTAAAGCTCTTATGAACGCTATCACGTGATGAACAGACGTGGAAAAAAAATGTGCATACTCATACTTCTTCTTACTAATATCCCGCACTTATTCTAATTTTCCACATTTTGCTTCCTTTCATTTTGTGGTTGCTATGGATGATAGCGTTATCCGTCCTTAGCAATTGTCCAGCAGTGTATTATTGAATTTAATATATTGTTATTGTATGAGATGGGGGCGCGAAAAAAATTTGGGTAAAATATTGGGTCACAAATATTGAAAGTTTGAAAAGCACTGGCTTATGTAATAAATAGTTGTGAAATACGAATTTATATACAAATTTGTTGTAGTTTTGACTCCTTTTTAAAATATGTAGAATATGTAAAGGACCTACAATGAAAAGTTCTATGAAAAAAATAATTAAATCAATTATTTAAGTATTTGAAAGAAAGATAGAATGACATAGCCTATAACCTATTATGTTTGAATATCTTTACGAAATCAGCGCATGAAATTGTTTTTATTTAGTAACGATAATTTACTGAGTAATAATATCATTTAAATCAATCTTCCATTTTGTTATCTAGAGATGTGCTTACAATTCATGACCTATGGCAATAATAATAAATAATGCTGTTGAGTAAATGTTAAATACCCACAAATTCGTGTAATAAACCCTTTCGATGAATGATAAAAACAAACATTTAATCACTTTATGATATCATTTGCTTCTCTGTCCTTTCTGTGAGACATTAATGAGACATTAACATTACCATTATCCCCTACCCTCTATCATGAATTATTTGGTTCCAACGAGCTATTAGAGAAGAGCAGAAATGTGTACATATGAGTTAATCTAGCAGACGTATAAGCTATGGACTAGTAGTTAAGCCGTTGATAGTTTCATTGAATTGAATATATGTATTATGATAGCTGATGTATATGATTAATATATATGGTACTGAATGTAATTAATTCTCCATGTAAGCACCTATTCGTAAAATTTTGTGCGGTAATTGATTTCTCTTTTGTTTTAGAATGTATCAGGTTTTAAATTTTTCTTTTTAACTTAATTGTAAAATTGTTAAAAAGCTAAAGAAAAAAAAAATTATTTTGTTACTTTTTACTCCAATGGTGCACATCTAGAAACTGCTAAAAATTACTAAATAATACAATAAACGTGTTTGCATAGCAACTCGCTGAATGCAAGGATAATCAATATTTTTTATATTTTCCATCTAATAAATACAGAACCGTAATATGTTTAACAAAAATAATGATGTTTTTTTTTTAGATATACAACCAGATTACTTGATTTTTTCTTTTTCCCCAAAGCTAATAATGCTGCAAAAAACTTAAAAATACTCGTAATTGAATTTTGCGTACCATTGTTCTTATACTGCACGAAAACATTATCAACAAAGCAAATATATCTTGATATGAAATAACATTTCAGTAATCAATAAACTAAAGAACAGTGGGACAACAATGCCAATATAATACTCTCAAGTATATTATTATAATGTAACTCATATAAAATTATTGTACTAATATTACAATAGTATTTTCAGCTCATGATATTAGAGTTATCTATTACTATAAAGAAAAAAAGAAAAAATTAAATTAAAAATTCAGTATAGTAAAGCATGAATAATGTATTTTTGCAATTGTAGGACAATCCCTCGTACTAAATTCACTGTCATTGTTAATATAATAATGTTAGAAGAATACAAAGGAATTTCATATTTTTGTTTTGTATTATGTAATAGATAATTAGGTAAAAAAAACATTACAACAAAATAATGGTGTAAACAGCAATAAAAATGCGTGGCAACAATTTAATGGTTTTAAAACACACAGTTTAGCATTTGCATCAAGTTATTCTAACAACTATTCTTTTTAAATAATAAGTTTTATGAAATTAATAAAAATTTAAACAATGAATATATAAACATGAGAAATAAATTTCAATACGTTCTCTTTCCCTCTTAACTACCAAAAAAAAAAAAATAAAGGAAAGGAATTCCCTGGGAAGAGAGCAAACTTAACTACAGATTTTAATTCACTTAAAGATTATATATACTAACCTTTTAAACATCAAAATATATAAGAAATAACCAGATCTTGTATCGGCATACAAGTATCCGATTAAAATAAAAAGACAATTGATTGCATTTCTCGAGCAATTAAATAAAAAATTTCGATAATGATTATCTTGTGAGCCCCGTAAAACTAAAAAGGCAATAAAACTATAAGGTAAAAATAAAATAAATGTCAATGATTTTACGAGGGATGATCAGAAAAAATAGGTTGCGACATTGGAAAACAACATATTGTGGATAAATTTTGTTTCCCAGAGAGGAGACAAAAATGACACTACTTATCATACAGCTGGTTTGCGGGTAGGCAGTGAATATTTCCAGAGGGTCCAGGACGATTGAAATGGCAAGATGCTCAGGAAATCGGTCTCGTTTGGGAATGCGATTCGATTTTTATGAACAAAGAATGTGTCCGCATATGACATTTACAATCAAATCGTGGAAGTTTAAGGTGAAGAAGAAATGAGCAGACAACATGTAGCGAAATTGTGTCAATCTTTTCAATCAGGAAGATAGGACATCGAAAACCGCAATATGGCAGGAAGTGGTCAGCCAAGTTCTTCAACGGCAGAAATCAACACGACACGAATTAAAGAAATGATTCAAAATGAGATTGACGGGTATCTCAGAATGAAATCTTGTCAGAGCTGGTATTCAAAGACAGTTCTGTAAAACATCCACCGAGACCTGGGGGGTTTAATAGACAAGTTTCTGCCAAGACGGGTTAATACAGTTGGTTCTTCATTCTGATAAATGCCTAAAGAGACTTGGTAATTATGTCGAAATGTGACAGACACGTATGCCTCTTAATTCCCTTTTTGCATTTTCTGTCTATTGTTAATAAATATTTCTTTATTTGACTTGTAAACTGTTTTTCTGATCACCCCTCGTATATGCACTAACTATTTCTGAAAGCAAGTGGCTCAGAACAATGATTTTAAGCAAATTAAAACAGAATTTTATTTTTTATTATACTCTTGGTTTTGAATTATTAGGATAGTTGTAATTTTAATGTTTCACCCTCACTATAAACATTAAACTGATTACATAAAACATCAGTTTTATTTTTTGTAAGTTTTTGATGAAACACACACATACACATACATATAGTAATTAATTTTTAAGAAAAGGATTTTCTATGCATAATTACTTTTTATATTACTAAAACCGAAATTAAATTAACGATAACAACAATATACCTATATATGACATTGGCATATTGTTACGGAAGAGTTGGATATCTCTTGCTTATATGTCGAGTGATTATTCTGGTCGGAAAGATTTTTTTTAAGGCAAGATAGAATAATGAGAGTTTTAAAACGAGTGACCTAGTAAAAAATGTTATCGCCAAATCGCCATCATTAGTGAAAAATTTGATGCTCCTAGAAAATTTCATAATAAATATTTCACGATAAAACTTAAGAAGCGTCTTCGCAACTTACGTAAGGATGATGGTGGGAAGCAACACTGGAGTTAAGCATTTGACAAAGTCTGCGCGTTTCATTCACCTTATGCAATATTTCGACCCAACGGCCCTCGTTTAGATAAACAGTGCGACGTTAATATTTACTCACTCACTCAGACAAGTGTTATTTCGATTTCAGATTTATATTGCTGTGTGACATGTAAATTGTTTTAGATTTTACGCGTATGCTATTTCTTCTTCGAAAAAAGTATTCTGTAATTTCTAGAGTTCAGGAATACATTAAACTTTACTCTGAAACAATTTGCTAGTAAGTTATAGGAACTTTTACATCATTTAAACGCGGATCAACAACAACAACAATACTGTTATGAATTTTGTGTAAATAGTGTAAATAATATATATATATGAATGTTTAATGCATTTATATTACTCTATGTTATATTTATTTCCTGTTAAAATTGTACTATTCACAAGCAATGCCACCTCTTACGTTACAATGGCGTTTCAATGAGAATTTGGCGAAATCTTGGCGGTAGAGCCAAGTTGGTATCATTTTTGGCGACTAAGTTGGCGGCCAATTTGGCGACTTTGTCAACCAAGTTGGCGTCATTGGCGATCATGTTGGCGAGTTCGGAACCCTCTGGAATCTTCTAGTGTCACGTTCAATGACATGAGCGGTTATGTTTCTTGAAGTTTCTGTCGCGCCTATAAAAGGATGCTCACCGGTACGGCGATGAGTCTTGATTAAGCCAGCGAGTAGGGAGGATTGTTTTGACTAGCGATTAGCTCGGCTGTGCTTGTGAATAATCTTTACGTACGTGTATTTTTAAACACTGCTGATTGTGTTTGATTGCTGTCGAAGGTGTGAAGACCTTCGAATATTTACCCTGTGAATATTGC
The DNA here is from genome assembly GCA_019973935.1 of Trichonephila clavipes. Lineage (NCBI taxonomy): Eukaryota > Metazoa > Arthropoda > Arachnida > Araneae > Nephilidae > Trichonephila > Trichonephila clavipes. The sequence continues at coordinate 1,518,497 of BMAU01017308.1, read as the reverse complement.
TGCTGAATCCTGTATTTAAAGGATTTGATTTTCGATGATAAATTCACATCACTCTTAAAGAACTGCTTATTTCCTTTGTGTTTGTTTTGTATAAAATCCTCGAATCCGGATCTACGTAACAATATATATATATATAAATCTTTTGTGCATGTGTATGTCACTAAACTCCTCCTAAACGGCTGGACCGATTTTGATGAAATTTTTTCTGTGGGTTCAAGTAAATTCGAGAATGGCTTAGATTTACAATTCGGCCCGATATCGTAATTAGTTAAAAAGATATTAATTAAAACCGTCAAAAAAACAACTCAATATTCACCTGCATTGCCTATATCACCTATTGTTATAAACAAGTAATATTAAAAAATTTTAATCAATTCCTACTTAGATCAACCAAGAAAAATTTATTTTAGCTACTTTTTATTAAATAGTTGCAATTTATATAAATATGTATATACATATGACATAATCACAACATTAAGGCGTAGTTAATTTTTATTAATTATCATTAAAGTATCGTATTGTCATCCAAAACAATCGTGTATATAAAATCTCCTTTCAACTGAATGCTTTAACGCGTGATAGAAAACCTTTTCAAATTTTGACAGTCACCAAAAGGGTTGCTAAGCCGCCATCGTGGCTGTATTTGTAACGTTTTAAATAATTAGTTTTAATCAATTAATTTTTATTAATTATAATTAAATTATTGTATTGTCATCCAAAATAATCATGCGCATTACATTTCAGCTCAATTGATCGCTTTAAAATGTATTTTATTAACGATTGAAAATTCTACCAAGATAAATAAATAAATAAACAAATAAATAAAATATGTATAGAGATCGTGAGCTAATAGTAGGAATTGAAAAAGACGTAAGTTGGCGTCGAAAATTGATTTTCAGCCAAACTGGCCAAACCCGGTCTTTATTGTTACGAAAATGCAGGCGATTCACGCTTTTTAGCGTTTTTAATTAATATCTTTTCAAATAATCTTTATATTTATATGTAATTCTTCTGTGCGTGTGTATATAACTGAACTCCTCCTAAACGGCTGGACCGATTTTGATTAAAGTTTTTGTCTGTTCCAGTGGACTCGAGAATGGTTTAGCTTTATAATTCGGTTTGGAAATGTTTATTTAATTATTTTTTATTTATAAATTGTTGATCTTGGAATGCTTTACATTGGATCCTGCAGACTGCGCTACGATTGCAGTATCGAGAGAGAATATTCAAAAATATTTTATTTTGAATTTAAGATGTGTGTACAGGGGACAACGTCTGTCGGGTCCTCTAGTATATATATATAATTTCAAGGCCTTTACAAGTTATTTGACTAATGAATCGTAAAATACTCTTCCAAATGTGCATGTCTCTTTTCACTTCATCTTAAATCCTTATGCTACAATTATGTAACTATGTACTTAACTATACGCATCTTTATTGCATTTAGGCTGTAGAAACGTAGCACTAATCAGATTGACTCGATATGTCACCTGAATATTAATGAAGGATTGGGATTTTGCTTGGCAAAAAGAAAAAAATGTTCCAAAATTGACCACTAAATGGCCTTGTACTTATCTTAAAGTGCCAAGTATAAAACGTTACCGTAAGAAAAATAAGAATTCAATGAATAAACCATCAGAAAAAGGATGTGGTAAATTCGTTGTTTTGACTTGCTTAAAAAATGTTCAATATGTTGTGTACCGTTTTCACCCATGAGCTGTATGTGCAAAACAGCATGTTTCACATCGAAGTATATGAAAGGTGAAGTTGTGAATGTGTTACCAAATACGGTTTTTGAATTCGGCTAGTTCACGATACTGTACACAATGTTTTCTATCTGACCCCACAGTCATATGATACAAGAATTGGGTAATCATATCGACGTTGTTCAAAATGGCGATCGATAACTCTGCTACTCCCAAGATGGAGATTTAGTTGTTACTTAAGTGGTGTTTCAAAATGCGGAGGAGCACTATTTTATAAAAAGAATTGTGCTATTCACTCATCCAAGATATCGCAATGTTGGGATGAGCTAGTTACGCTAAAGAGATTTATAACTTACCTTGTGACAATACAGATTTCAAGACATAAAAGGACCCATCTCTTAAAAAAAGAGAACAGTTATAAATGCAGCCATATACCCGCACCGCACAGAATGAAAATGCTATAATTGTGCATTTGGAACACATTTTCCTTGCTCAATTCTCTGTAGTTTTTTGTATTCATGGAACCTTGGATATGAAAATTATCTTCGTCTCTCCATAAAATATATTCCATGTCGAAACATTTTCCGCTTTCATCCGAACAAGAAATTGCCCTATGAATTATTCTCATTTTGGTAAGAACGCGACAGCCAACACTTGAACATATGTAATTTTGTAAGGATAACATTTCAGAATGTGTTGACAAACCGGGTTGACATCATGTCTAAGACTCCGTCAATTCCCCGAGCTCTGCGCGTTCTCAAATGACTGCTGGGCGCTTCCTGCAATTATGTAGACATTTGTTCCACTGACATCAAAGGAAATATTCTCCTTGTATAGGAAATATTGCACGTCAAATGAGCTCGTCTCGTCCAATTTAGCGGTAAGTTTATTTAGACCATTTCGAAACATTGGGCCAGAACCGCTTTCAGGTAACCAAGACGTTCTTAACATTCAGGAAACCGATTTTTCAATTTTTATCTTTAAAAAAAGTAAATTTAATGCTGATTTCAAACATGAATAGCAATAGGTTTAAAGCTTAAAAACCAAGTGATTGCAGTGTTAATGTGTAAACAACAGCTATTTTGATTACAACAAATCTCTTCTATCTGGTTGATTGATTGATTGGATATTAACATCGCACTGTTCAGCTACACGAGGGCTTTTGGCGACGGACCACGTAATTTTTTTCCATGGTCAAGTGACGTGGATGACACCTAAGCTGGCATCCCCCTCTCCTAACTACCACACCAACGGGAAGACGTTTCAGCTCTCGACAGATTTAACGTGCATCGCTGGACTCGAACTCGTGACAAGGCAAGCCACGATCCGATACCTATACCACTCGGCTACCGCGGCCACCTCTTCTATCTGGAGAAAAGTACATCTACAAACATTCCCTCCCAGAACCTTGTTTAGATTGAAAACACAATAAGAAACGTATACATAACTTTTAAAACATGTTTATAGAGACTTAGCTGCAATTTTTTTTTTTAATAAAATGTTTGCATGATCGTACCCAGAACCCAAATGAAAGCTTCGGTAACTGTGCACGGAATCAAGTTCTATAAACCACATTTGTGAACAAACAAAAATAATTGTAAATTGGTGTAATGGACGCAGTGATATATTTTAATTAAGGTGCACATGCAAAAAAAAGTATTAAGATAACTAAAAATAAACCAAGGGATTAACACCTGTGAAGGACTTCGAAAAATTGACAAAGCTAGAATTTGTGAAGCCGAGATGACGGTTCAAATAGCCAACAAATAGGCCAGACTATTGAAAGACAAAATAAAATGAATAAGGATGCTTTAGAAGAGTTTATGCAAGATGAATACAATTCTAGAATACTTTAAATAACAAGTTTTAGTTAGTTATACCATTTTATTTATTTGTTTCCATATTACTCAAATTTTTTTTTTCTAGTTTTTAAGTACACATCCGTAGAAAAATATATCTATTATATTTTAATGAAACTTCGTATGAGATTTTGTGCATAGTAATAATACATTTAATGCCACTAATTAAATTCCTAAAATTTTAGTATTTTTGTTTTTGCTGCTAATTTTCTAAGAAAAATTACCGTTTTTATCAAAATTTCAAAAATTCAAGATTCAAAAAATTTTTTAAAAACAATTTTCTAAGGAATAAACTATTAAAAAAACTAGAACATGTAAATAAAGGTACGATTTGGTAACTAAAACAATATGTTTTGTGGTTTTATATGCTATAAAATGAAAAATACAGGTACTTAATCAACACCATGTATACGAAAGCACCTTTTGGAGAGTACTCTTTATCAAATCCTTTTATATTTCTAAAACTATTGCACACACATTTAAAACTTTTATGTCATAGTATATTAAGAAAAGTACATAGATTTGTGACACAAACTTTTTGTTTATGGAGTCTTTTTGTTTTTGAAAAAATCCCATTAAAATATCGAATTTCTGCTCGTTTTGGGTTATTGAGAACGTCCCGGTTACCTTAATATCCTTTAATGTCTATATTTTTAGAGTTTACTTCTCAAGAATCGATTTTCATATAAAGCCACCGGTATGGAAGCTCCATGGGGAGTGAAATTTGAAGCAAGTGTTAACACAAAAAGTTTTAAGATGTGTTCTGCGCATGCGCCGTCGGATTGAAGCAGGAGAGAGTTCCTACTTTTTTTGTCGTTTTTAATGTTACCGTCCTTCTCTTCTTACCGATATTAGACAAATACAAATTACAGAATCAGAAAAATCATTCCTTTCGCCACAATGCGGTATAATTTTTTTACAAGATATTGATGCGTTTGTATGAAAATAATTTTTCATTCGATCTGTACGGATTTGTAATGAACCCATTTATAATTGTAATGAATCGATGTTCTGTACCAAAAGATTCTTACTTTGGTCTTTTAGAATCAATGATTTATAAAATATAAAATACCGAGTACTTAATTTTTTTTTGTTATTTTTCAAAAAAAAAAAATTTTTAATTCTAACTAAGCACTTAATAACTCCGTCATTTATACGAAATTTTTTTTCCAAGTGTTAAACATTGTTATGTGAGCCAAGTGTTGCTTGAAAATTACGTAGTTTAAAGGAAATTTTGTGTTTTACGTCTAATATTCTTTTTACAAGGAATCATTTAAGTAGTTTTTTTCTTATTATTTTTGTTTAAAAATTACTATTATTTGCTACCTGTGAGGGAATTTTGGAAAGTATATTTTAAAAACCAAGCCCTCAAAAAAAATTTTAACTTAAAAAAAATCGCTAAATTCGTTTACTAACGTTTCGCCAACTCGCGTCATTTACGCAGAAAAACTGGTTTTCGAACCAAACGACTTTTTCGCGAGTTCTGACCGTTAGCATTATTTTAAATCTTTATATATATAAATTTTCTGAGCGAGTGTATGTGACTGAACACTACCAAAACGGCTGGAGCGATTTTTATGACACTTTTTGTGGGTTTCAATTGAGAATGGTTTAGATTCACAATTCGCTCTGATATTGCAATTAGTTAAAAAGATATTAATTAAAACCAGTTTTAATAACCAGTTTTGGGCGCCAACTTTGATTTGTCTACATTGTTGTAACACTGTTATTGTTACAACAATGACAAAATTTGGATTAGAAATTCAATTTTCAACCAAAATGGAATTATATAACGTTGCTCTATTATCTGTATTAATTAACTTTGTTTAAAAAATAAATGTTTTTAACCTGTGAGAGAGATTAACTTAAAATATATTACTAAAATCTCAATTTCTACAATGTTTTAAATTTTTCATATTTAAATTCCTAAAAAAAGATAAAGCTTTTTTTCAAGCAGATTGGCACATTTTTTTAACCTTTTCCAACGCTTCCAAGTTAATTTGAAACAAAATATTGTAAAACTTCAAAATAATTTTGAAATTTTGTAATTTAATAAAAAAATTCTGCTTTCTTTATACATAAATATTTTTAAAGAGGATGTATTTTTTCCATCTTGGGAGCCGTAAAAATACCATGAAAAAATTGGAAAAATCGCCAAATGCCAGTAACAGTTAATTATGGGAAAGCTATCTCAGAACACACGAGTTTCAGCGCGTACAGCGCATGTGCGGAAAAATAGATTTTTCTGTCAGATAAAAAGATTTTTTTTGAATGTTTTTTTTCTTTTATAATGAGTGTAAATAATGAATTTTCCAGTAATTTTCCAAATCCCATTTATTAGTTTGAATTATAAGAAAGTATTCATTGTTGCATGTATAAACTAATTATATATATAATACGAACTTAGTTTTTAATAATACATCACAACTGATAGTTATCTCTTGAAAAACTAATTTACTGAAAAACCTTAAAATATAGGAAAATGCTGAAAATTTTCTTTTAAATTGTTTTCATACAAGGAATGTAAACGAATTTTTAGGCTCCCCCTATAGTTATTTTTTCACAGTTACATATATTTAATAGAAAAATCAAACATCCAGATAAAAACAGTCGTTTCACAGCTAACGGTACACATTTTTTTATTCATTATTTAACGAAAATTGATATAAATTAATAACTTTTTTAAGAATTAAAGTTATATCGCGTTTTATTATTTATTGCTAAATTATTTATTTAATGATAAATTCGTACATTGTATGTTGTTTTGAGAACAAAACTGGATACGCTTTGTAATTATTTAATCAAGAATATAAATTTGAAAAGAAAACGATCTGATCCCTCGGTGAAAAAAGGGAGTTTTATACTTGGAAAAACCCATACAACGCTGGGCTGAACGGAAGGAAAAGAAACCTGTCTGAGACAATAAGAAATAGTGAAAGAAATTTCTGAAAAGAGGATTTAAATGACATAAATAAAGAAATCACTCACATTGCTCAGTAACACACACACGCAGAAGTACTGGTGTCCAGAGAGAAAGGGAAAATTTCCAAAGGGATAAAACTGTACCCACGGAAAAAGCCCTCGCAGCTCCGAGCTAAGTGGCGAGAAAATGGATACGTACTGCAGGACAAAAGATGTGGAAGTAATTACGAAAAAGAGTATTTTAATGACATTAATATAGAAATCCCACACACACTAGGAAGTGCTGACACTGAAAGGGAAGGGGAATCTTCCAAGGCATAAATATGTACACTTGAAGAAGTCCGTGCAACGCCGGGCTATCCAGCTAATAATTTTATAACAATAGAAATAATTATTTACAATACATATAAATGTCGTTTTTGCATGCAAAAAAATGTAATAAAACACAATTTTCACCCGATAAATGGCGCTGTGCCGTGTTTCAATGCTTATCGACGACATATATGCAAACTTTAAGCCCACCGAAAAGTATAAAACACAATGAGTAGCGATGTTGATGGAATAATTCGATTCCAACATTGCAAGAGAGACATTGTTTAGAAACCACAGTATTTATACAGGATGAAGCAACCCCTCACATCTCTAAACTTGTTAAAATATTGCTACACGTTTTGCTCGAATCGAGTCATAAGCAGAGGTTTCGAAAACGCCTGTCCTCCACGTTCACCGGACCTTAATCCTTGCGATTTTTATCTGTGAGGACACCTGAAAAATATGGTTTATAGATAACAACATGCTTCTATTCCTGAATTGAAATTTAGCATAACGAGACATGTGAGGTGTGTTACAAAAAAGATTTTAAATACGACGGTGGACCATCCTGTTTTACGTTTTCAGTATGTGATTGCATCTCGTGGTTCGCATATTGAGCACATCATGTGAACATTTCATTGAATAAATAATGATTTAATTGTTTTCTAAAGCGTCTTTATGGATTTTTTATTTTGTGATCTTAATTTACGTTCATATTTGATTACATGATACTGTAACAATTTAACTGAAGCGAATTGTATGGAATTTTTTGGTAAACTGCAAGTGGTTTTGTATATTGTTTATATGCCTCTTAGAATGTCATTATGCTCTGTATATCGTTTTTGTAAGTTGTCTAGTCCACCGGTGAGCATTCAAATACGGTACAGCGCCATCAATCGGGTGAAAATAAATAAATTCTTTTTTTTTTTTGGATATTTGTTTTGCGCCTGTTCTGAAACGTGTAGATACCAAATTTCATTGTAAAATTCACAATGGTTTTATCTCCAGCACCCCTGGAACACTTGCAGTGTCATTATATGGCCACCATGATTATATATATTACGTAATATTACACGTATACAAACACACACAAAACAGTTAGAACAAAGGATTATTTACAACTACAATAGACACACAATTATAGTAGCATTATAAGCAAATATCGACTGGCCAATTGTCCTTGTGAACGAGAGCTTTTATATGAAGTGGCAACCGGAAGTTACAAAATCCACATGACTTCCTTGCACTGAGCTTGCGATTGATGCAAATATGTCGTACGATGATGCTTATGTAAGCTTATTTTTAAAATGCAGAGATGGTAATGTTACGGTTATTCTCATTAGGCGGGTAGCTAGTATTGATTTATTTACGTGAGAATCCTGATAGGTAAAAGTCATTACAAATTAAAATATCGTTTAAGATGAAATTAAAGTGAAGTTTTTTACACTCACACACACATATATATATATATATGTATATATATGACATAACATAACATAATTACAAAGGTTGGTAGGCTTTTGTGTGTTCTATTTTAATTTACTTTATTAGAAAAATTAGTAATAGTTATAAAAGACATACTTTAGAATTTCTTCATAAAGTTACTTTCTGTATTAAATACGGCACTTATTATTTTTTCCAATACATATGTTTATATCACTATCGGCGAGATTCTGGATGTTCTGGCGATCTTTGTTCTCTTCTCTATCGTTCCGTTGTCATTCCAATACAATTTTTTTTCGATTTCTCTTATATTTAAAGCATTTTTTTTTAAATTTTCTTTCTTTATTTATATTGTTCCGTTGATCGGCGTTCGAGAATTTTTTGCCAATCAGTCGCAAAGAACAAGACAGTTCTTTAAGGGAGATAAGAATTTATTGTCGAGAAAACAATCCTTGAAATAAAGGATACAGCAGCAAAATTCACAAAATTAATTCTCCTAAGTTTGTCACGCCTTCAATAGTATTTAGACACAACTAACAGTGTCTAAAATACACGTATGTAAAACATTAATTCCAAGAGCCGCTCGTCGTGGAATTGCATTTTAGCCGGGCTAAAATGCAATCACGGTCAAGACAAGACTACTAGTCGCTAGTCCAGTGCTTCTCAAACTTTCAATATACGCGACCCACTATACAATCATCATTTTCATCGCGCCCCCTTAATACAATAACAATATATTCAATTCAATAATAGTATACTTTGACACTAAAGCTACAATATATACTCAGGAACATTGAAAACAGCGACCCAAGAAGGAAGCTAATTACAATCGCGAAACTTTGCAAATAGGTACAGCGTGACGTGATATGCAAATGATCCCAGTTTTGTGCCAATACGCATGCTCATACCAGCCGAAGTGGCGCTAAAATCAGGAAGAGGGTGCTATATAAGCCAGGGCAAATTCGAAGATTCATAAACGTGACGATTACCCGCCGATTGTAGGAAGACTTTGGTAAGCGAAACATGCCAGGTAAACATGCCAGAAGACATTTCTCACAGTTAAGCGAGTTTGAGAGAGGCCTGATCATCGGGATGAAAACTGCAGGCTGGTCGAAGAGCGTGTTGCTGGCCAGGTGGATCGTTCGGAGTGGGCCGTTAGAAATTGTTGGAAGAGTGGACACGAGAAGGTACCCACGCGTGGAAAACCGGATGGAGCGACGAGGAGAGAGGATTGAAGGATCGTGCGGCGAGCTCTTGTGGACCCTACAGTGACTCATTCAACAATACGAGCAGACGTAGGCGTAGCAATTGTTCCACAAACAATTTCCAGACACCTTGCAGAACCAAATCTTAGAGCCCTTTCCGTGCACTCCCTTTAACAGAGAACATAGGCAACTGCGTCTACAGTGGTGCCAAGCCAGATCAATGTGAAATGTCACATATTGGCAAAATGTTGTGTTTAGTGATGAATCTCGGTTTGTTTTGAGGACAGATGATAACCGTGTACGGGTGTGGAGGCTCCCTGGTTACCGGTACAATTCCCCCCACACTGTACTACGTCACACTGCCCGCACAACTGGTGTAATGGTCTGGGGAGGACTATAGCCTATGATAGCCGGTCCACTTTCATAGTGATGCATGGAACCTTAACGGGCCAACGTTACGTTGATGATATTCTTCGACCCCATGTAGAACCTTTCCTAAATGGTCTCCCAGAGGCAATTTTCCAGCAAGATAATGCTCGTCCGCATACAGCAAGAGTTTCTCAAGACTTCCTACGTCATTTTCATACTCTTCCATGGTCAGCCCGCTCCCCCGATTTGTTCCCTGTAGAGCACGTGGGGATCAGCTAAAACGGCAGATGCCATCGTGTCACTCTGTACATGATTTAGAGTTGGCTGTTCAAGATTTGTGGCCTCATCTGCCTCAGGACAACATAGGGTGTCTAATCAACTCAATGCCGGACCGTGTGGCGGCATGTATTGCAGCTGGAGGTGGTCCAACGCACTATTGAAGTTGTCCAGTATCTGTGTCGTTGCACACCCTGTATTCGTTTAATTGTCCTGTTTTTGAGATCAAGTGAATATCTCATCTGTGTCATTATGTGTATTAAATTTCACTTCAATCCGATGCTTTCTTCTTGGGTCGCTATGTTCAATGCCCATGAGTGTATATACTACTTTAACCTTTTATGTGCCACCGACTTATATAAACGTCTCGCTCAGCCAAAGCATTAATTTTCTGGACGAATATATACCTTTTTTCGGAGTACGAACATTTCTGTGCAGTGCTATCCATGAAATTATACCGAGAACTTTAGAATGAAATAAAAGAAACATGACAGTGTTTGCGAAGGATTTACTTATTTCAGAGGATTTTTGCTTGTTTATTTCTATCCTCCTCTCCCTCTCCCTCAAAAAACATCAACGGCTGTATTGGGGAGCGAATTGCATAACTTTTAATTGGCAGTTAAGAAATTAATTATAAATCGTACAAATTATCAAGATAAGTGTTAAGCCCATGGAGTCACTGATAATTATCGAACTGGTTCTTAATTTAGTATTGTTAAATTAATAATAAAATATATACATTGTACTGTATTGGTACATTTATAAGTGTATTATATCAGTGTAAATGTGTATTCTATATTTTATTTTATCAGAAAGTATTTTGTTTGTTTACTTTCAGTAAATTAATAATTTTTAAAACACCCTTTGTTTTCGAATTTTCAATAGGCTCGCGCCCCTTTGTAGAGTTATCACGCCCCTCAAGGGAGGCGCGCCCAACAGTTTGAGAAACGCTGCGCTAGTCAGAACAATACTCACTAATCGCTGGTCAAAACCCTACTAAATCAGCTCTGCGAACTTTTTCTATTTATATCCGTCACAGATCTTTCGAGAAAGACCCACGTGCGTCATAGATCGTGAAATTACTTTATTTCTCCACTAATTTCCAGAAAATTCCAGAGGACCCCAAGCTCTCCGAAAATGTTTGCCAAATTGATCGCCAAAAATGATACCAAATTGGCTCTATCGCCAACATTTTACCAAGTTCTCATTGAACTGTGATTGAAACCTAAATGACGTCGTTGCTTGCGAATATTGTAATTTTAACTTAAATTAAATATAACATAGATTAATGTTAATGCATTACACATCCAAATACAGATTATTTATACTATTTTACACAAAATTCGATACAATATTTTTGTTATGGTCACAGATTCTCTATTTTTCATAAATAAACTAGTGTTTCATTTACTTTGGATAAATATTGTTTTTGACTCAAAAGATTGAATGAAAATTCCATATTATTCATTATATTAACTTTAATTTATTGTTGTCTTGTTTGAAAACTCGAAATAATATTCTTATGTTCACCTATATAATCCAAAATTCATTTCAGAAATCTCAAACGTAAAATTACAAAATTGCCTTAAAACGCATATCTAGGATGTAACAATACAGAATTCTTAAATACTAAATGGGTAACTCAAAAATATAAACCATTTGATGAGTTACCAGGATAGTAATTACATGTATATGCACAAAGGAATAAAGTAATAAACTTTGAAAATATTTTTAATACCATGTAAGTGTCAACACAACTGCTACATGCGATAATATCTCAAGCAATTGAAGAACGCCTTCTTGTGTGTATTCTAATAACAGTATAATAGTGCAGTTAATTAGAATTCTGTTAAATCATAAGCCAAAGTTCCTGAACATAATGATATGTAAATTGATTCAAACGTTCCGTATTTCCAATCATCACTAACTGTTAAATGGTTTAAATTCTCTGCAAAATCAATTCTACGTTCCTCTCTAGTAGAATAATTATGTATTAATTATGTATCTAGGTTCATAGATTAGCTCTTGAAAAGGAATTTTGTAATATTTGAAATACATGTCACACATACACACACAAGTTATTCAAATAAATTACAAACTTTTAATTTTCATAATGTTTTGTTTTCATGAAATTATTTAGTCAAATTGGATTTGATATGCTTTGAATATTCTTAATTATTAAAACAACAAAATGTCAGGGGGATCAAATACATGTAACAATACTTTAAAAATAACTGTTCTTTTTGGATTTATATTTGTGGCATTATTTGTTATTAAAACATGAGTTTTTTATCACTACATTATTTTGCATGCATATATTATCATTATTTTACTTAAATGTTTTTAATTTAACTTATTTTATTATTTTTATTTATTAAAAGGCAGATGTTTTCACAGTATTAAATAGTGAACAATACAGATAATTTTGTATTTTTCTATTTCTCAAATATTTATTTTTTTTGAGCTGTAGATCAGAAATTTATGTAACAATACTCGAAATTGAAACGACTGCATATCAATTAATATAAGTGTCAATGATGTGATGGTGCTTTTGAATAAGACTATAACTTTTTATGTTGTTCGTACTTAGATATATGTTGAAAAATTGAATTTGACTGATTACATATTTTTAAACATTGTGCACGCAACTAACATTAATGTCAAAGATGTAATGGGTCTTGTGCTTAACTGGCATACATAGTTGTTTTAGTAAATAATTAATAAGAAATCTGAATTAAAATGGTTACATAATTTTAAGCAATTCTTTGAAAAATATAAGCAATAAAATTAAACGCCACCCGAAAAATATTACTTTAAATTTCCTCATCTGTATTTTTTTTTGTTGCATATTTTACTTTCATCAGACTTCCTAATATATTTAAGCTTCTGTATGTGGAATGCTAAATTTATAGATCGCAAAAAAAGTTCATCTTGAGTCAAGTTGCTAAAATTTTGTTCTGAGTGGAATATTGCTCCTAAGGACTGTTACAATATTTTTTCATATGTAACAGAAGGTCGTTCGCATTTACTGGAAACTATTTTGTAATTCATTTTCCCGTTTTCATTTTGAGATAAAACTTTGGCAACTTCAGAATAAACGTCTGCCAAGTTTTTTTTCTTTCTTTTGATTGGAACGCAAAATAAAATATTTATTTTAAAAATGACTCCTAAAATTGACATATGGCTGGAAGATTACGTAATTACGAATTCTATGGAGAAATATTCGTATCTGCAAATTAAAAAGTGGTGTAATGACATTTCAATCGAAGGTATGAAAGAGAAAGAACATCCAACTCAGGAAGTAAAAATAAAACACAAGCCCATGGAACTTCATCCAAAGACTGTTCAAACACAGGCAACTATAAAAAAAATGAAGTATCTGGTCTTGAAAGAAAGTCTACCGACTCAAAGATTCATTGATTCAAAACTAGGAATGTCTTCCGGAACTATATTTAAAATCTTTCATGAAAATTTAAAATTAAAGCAGATGTTTAAACCTAAAGTTCGTCTTTTTTTAAAAAAAACATGCTGCTGAAAAAAAAGCAAATTAAAGGATAGTTATTTAAAAAACACCGACCTGCTGGAAAATGCAAAATTGTGGTAGTAATTGATGAGATATGGTTATATTTAAGGGACTAAAACAAGAGAAGATCAATTTTCTATTGCTCAACTGACGGGAATGACTGTACGAAATGGCTTCGTCAGTGTACAGTTAAGTCCACAAAGGGAATCATGATAGTTGCAGGATTTTATAACAACGCCAAATTAAACTAAAAAAAGTTTCAAGTAAAGCCAAGATTAATTCACATTTGGCTATCAGTAGAATACTTAAGAACCAATTTTTGAAGAAGAAATTCCAACTTTATTTGGGAAGGACATTGATAAATTTGAGCTTTATGTGGACAAAGTCTTTGGAAAACGATTCAATAGGAATGGATCATGGCAGTACTAAGAAAAAACTTTCATAAAAAATTCAAGTTCGCTATTGTCAAGAATCATGGTTATCGGATAGAAGCAAATTTCCACAAAAAATACGGTGTTTATTGACAAAAATTAAACATCAAAGTCGTTTCAATAAAGGGAGGACGACTTTCGTATTCTTAACATTTAACTGAAGTTCTGCATTTGGATCAAACATTGACATATTATTTATTTAAATGCCAGTCTTATCTATTTTATTTAAAAATTTTACAATAGTAATTATGTCTCTGCCAAAATATCACTAGCCATTTTTTCCCGTGTTATAATTAATTTAAATATTTTATAATTGTTGCTAAATTTAATTGATAGTAAACTATATTATTATTAACATATTATATATTATTTGCAATTTTTCATGCCATTTCAAGATGTAAAAGTTTTTAAGATGTAAAAAAAAGTGTTGAAATTGTGAATCTTTTAGCTTTACATAATTTGATTTTTTTAAAAATACTGAACATATAGGGCTATATTGCAATAAATTTTAAAGATTTATTATAGTAGTGTGCAAGCGACGTATTAGTACATCCAACTCCACAATATGCTGCAATTCCTCGTCACAGTATTATATAAAAAAGTTACGAATTTCAAGAGTAAAAAACTTGTATTTCCAATGAGGTCTTCAAACCAAATTAGATTCTTATACGAAACTCGAACAGCTCGGTAAATTACTCCAAGGAATAGAAATGGATTCAATTACTCTAATTTGCCCTCAGTCATACCTTAAATTGATATTAAATTCAATTCTGTATAAAATGGAGTGATTGGACATCAGAGAAAAGTTCTTACCTTTGAAAGAAAATTAGACTTTTTTTCTATGCACAAGGGCTTTTTCAATCAAATACCGGTAACAGAAAAATTAAATTATTGTATCTCTCCATTTTGGAGGGATTTCTATTAAAAAAGTATCTCTTATTTCATAATCTACAGCTTTTATACTAATTGGCAGTTATTTAATTGAAATATAGTTTAGTAATGATTGAGATCTTCTGATTACATTCTTAAAATGAGAATTTCACTGGGTGAAATTCGGAACATGATTGCTAAAAAACTGAATAGGGTACAGCGATTCTAATTTAAGACCAAATGGAAAGAAAGATAATTTTACAGCCAGTAAATTCTAGTAAAATGATAAATAAATATACCTTTGAAAATTTGCAAAAATACTTTATGTTTTAAATAATTGGTCAGTTTTTATTTTTTGGGGTTGTATCTCTTTGTTATTTCTTTAATAGAAAATAATATGAATTTCTTAAATAAATATCGCGCTAATTACAATCTGGGCAGCAGATCTATAATTTATTACTATACTCGAATAAAAAGTTTGCACTTTTTTTCCAGCGTTTAGATTTTCTTGTCTTATTGATTTTAATTCTCCAGGTGTTTATGAACGTATCTTAAAAATAAAAAGAGCAACAACTTTAGAATTTATATTAATACCATTCATTGCTTAAGTCTAAAAGACGTGAAAAAATAAGTTAGGGAAAAAAGAAGTTTAATTTTTAATGTGCTTTATCAAAATAATTTGTAATGCTGCACAAATGCTTGCTTATTGTTCTTTGCTATTTGTTGTATCAATTGTCAATGATACGTCTTGAACTTTAATTATTTGTGTAAAATTTCCCATACCTTTTTCTGGGGCATTCCAAGTTCACAGGGGGTAACTCTTGTAGGCAAAAACTCTTTTTTTATTGTCAACATGATCAAATTTTTAATTACAGCGACCTTGAATGTACAGCAACATGTTGATCATTGGTAGAAAAAAAAACTTAATACATTATGTTTACATTCATGTATATCACTTATTGTAATACGTGCAGTAGTTTGAATAATATGATTTTTTAAAATCAGGTCCATCTTTTCTGATAATCATATACTTTTTGTCACTAAAGTACCGTTCAAATTATCAAGATAAGTATAAAATTTAATATACAATATAATATATGACAATCCTATAGAGTCACTGGTAATTATTATATTTGTTCTTAGCTTAATACTGTTAAATTAATTATCAAACAAATTGTGCTCTACTGATACATTTTTAAGTGAATTATATCAATGTAATTGTTTTTGTTTTTTTGCTTATTATGTCAGAATGTATTTAGTTTTGATTCATTTCAGTAAATTAATAAATTGACACCTCATTGTCAAAATTTCCGTACCATGCCACTGGTTTTATGGGTGTTATCCCTTCTACACCTCGGATCTTCAGTAAAATCCGCAGATCGTTAATGTCGTGATTCGTCAGCAGAGACCACGATTTCGTGATCCTCATCATTTGGATACCGCAATGACTTACGGTATGATTAATTGGATTTTCGTGGCTGCAGTAGCCTAGTGGTCAAGATAACGGAATCGTGGCTGGAGTGTCATAAGTTCGAGACCAGTACCACTGAAGACCCGCCGTGTAGGGACCATAGCACGTTAAATCTTTCGAGAGCTCAAACGTCCTCCCGTTAGTGTGGTGGGGTTGTTAGAAGAGGGGGTAACAACTTAGGTGTCACTTGACCATGGTACAAAACTACGAGGTCCATTGCCAAAAGCCCTCGTGTAGCTGAACAGAGTGACGTTAATATTCACTCACCCACTCATCTGATTTTTCAGCCAACAGATTAAATTAAGAGACTAAATTACGTAATGTTAAATTTTTCTAAGACCTTAAGTAAGACGTCTGAGCTGGTTATTCGTTCTCCAGACTTACACACCACGTCACATGACGACATTAATTTCTTGGAGAGGTGCAACATTCTTAACATATTTACAGAATTTAATCCGGCAATAAGCTCGTGAATCCTAATGACTAAATTAGAGCTGCAATGCTGCTAAAAATTACACTTGAATATTAAATTTTGTTATTTATCTCTATTATATGCTACAAAATAGAATTAATATAAATTAGGTATTTGAAGAAATTTCCATGGCCTTTATGATTTAAAGACAGTGGTTCTCAAACTTCAACCACTGGCGACCCAATTTTCTGTAATAATTTTTATTGCCCCCCAAAATAATGTATTGAATGCAATAATAATGCATTTGAGGGGGGGAGGTGCTAAAGCTACAATACGATCATAATTATAAACCGTACAAATTAACAAGATAAGTATTAAATTTTGTATATGTTACTTTTAAGTAATACATATTTTTATTTTTTTACTTTTTAGTTCGATTCACTATAAAAGCGTGTTTTTTAATTTGTTTTTAAACTATAATTTATTTTATAATTATTTTACTATACACGATAAAAATCCCAATTCCAGTGAATAATTTAATTAAGAGAAAATATACTTACCTACTTTCAAGGACTTTTCAATTTTTCTTTGATTTTTTGAGAAAAAATCCAATAAAACTAATGAAAATCTTCCAAATCTGCGTGCCCTTAATAAAGGACATTAAGCATATTCATAGAAAATATTTTTGAACAAAAGTGGTCGCGCAGGGAACTCGATCAAAACTAGTAACTTGATAGTAAAAAAAACGTTTGAAACTCCCCAAAAAGAGAGGGTGAAATGTGATAAATTCATTTTAGTTCCCATTAAGACTGTCTTATTGGAGGATACCCTGTCAAAGTCACATTGGTAACAAATAAACAGTTTTCCCAGAATTAACGATTTCGTGAACATCAGATGACTGCGCATCGCGCGACCAATCCCGTGTTAAAAGTATATTCAGTAAAACATGGATATTAGTTCTAAAAAAGAATTGCGTAAAAAGTTTTCCGTTATGCATTGTATGTTGGCCAAATAATCCTGCAAAGTACTCAATATGCTTATCCATATATCATATAACTCATTCACATGGAAAAAAGCAACAGAAAAATATTATTTACAACTTTCTAAAAGAAAAACAGATGGAGTGAAACATACCAGTAAGTTTGAAGGTCAAATACACATGATAGTCAAAAGTAGCTTTTTAGGGGTTAAAAGAAACGTAATAAAAAAAATCTCTCATCGTGATTACAGTAAAGCAAACAAAATGTCTTTTTTTATTTGGTTATAGGATCAAAGATAGCTAATGAACGTTTGAAATCGAATGTTTTATTTTTGATGCTCACCAGATGATATATATAAATTATATCAGTGTAAATGTGCATTTTTTTATTAAGTCAGGAAGCATTTTGTTTTTCTTCATTCCAAAAAATTATTTTTTTAAACCTTTTATTTTCAATATGCTCGCGCCCCCCTCGCAGGAATACCGTGCCCCCCTCAGGGGGGCACGCCCCACAGTTTGAGAAACACTGATTTAAAGATAAATTTTTTAAATTTATTACATGATAATTTTCAGGCACTTTTAATGCATAGTAGTTAATGCATATTTTGTGTTATAATTATTCCAAAACTCCTTGGGCATGTTTTAAACAGTTTAAAGAGTAAACCTGCCCCTTTTTGAAATTTCAGCGTTTTTTGAAAGCGAAATCAATTAAAAACTGAGCTCCAAAAACTTGCATAAGACAAACTACCTTCTAAATAATCTGTATGAAATTAAAACAATACAATGCTCTGTATTTTTGATAAAGTAATTTCCAATAATTCATTAAGAAAATAGCTATTATGTTTGTGCTTGAAGAGGAGTAATAAACATGGTACATTAAGGGGAATCGTGGTACTTTACACTTAAACTGATCTTATATTATCATAAATTTCCATAAACAATATCGTCTTTTTTGACAAAAATAATTATGTAAATATGAGTAATATATGAATTCTTAATTAAAATACGCAAACATTTAAGAATATACGAGAAATCGAACAAGACTGTTTAGTTTTTGACAATTAAGATTTTGCAAGAATAACTTACTTGAAAGTTAAATACAGTGAATATAAATTTTTAAACTTTTTTGGTATACAAAACGCGCCTATGTTATTTTTTTTATTGCATGTACTTGAAGACAAATGTAAAAGAAAAAGAATGATGTTGTAGACGTGCACGTGCTAGCTATTAACATGTAAATTATAATCCTTATTTGGAAATCCGTTTTTCCTACCTTATAATTTCAAGAAATAATGATACCTTAAGTAGAGTTAATGTTTTGCATGACAATTAAGGGACGGTCCTATGATATTTGTTGCGTTAATTACTAATTATACTATTGAGAGCAAATATTCAAAACTTCAAAAGGACTTTTCGGTAATGTAATTAATTATATTTGCTTGACTTATCTGTATTTACTACTTTCTTGTATAATGCCTTTCAATTGCGTAATGTTTTGTAAAACAATAGGTACAGTTACTCTTATCACGAATCCATTTAAAGATTTTACAAAAGTTTTAAAGTAAAGCAAATATTACCCTCATTTATATTCATCATGTAATAGTTCCGTTTGATTATCAAATTAACTTAACATTTGCTGATACGAGAAAGTGCCGAATTGAAATAATTTTGTACTTGCATAAACATGAGTACAATTATTTTAACTGAATATTCTGTATATTATTAATATTCTAATCAAGATTTGATTTTCAATGCAGCAAGAATAATTTAAGGAACTGATTATAAGAGTGTAGTATTGCGGTTTAATTTTGTTTTTTACAAACAACATAAATTGTGCACTACTGTAGAGGTTTTTGAACTTCAACAATTATAATAGAAAATTATTGAAACGAAGTGAAATAATAAAACATTTCATTATATTAAGTCAGAGTTTTTCAATCTGTGGGGTGTGCCCCCCCCCATGAAGGACTTCGTAATTCTACGAGGATGGCCCAAGCATATTGAAAAGGCAAAAAAAGAGATTTTTTTAAACAAATTAATTATTTACTGAAAGTAAACAAACGAAATACATTCTAGCATAATAATAAAAAAGTGCACATTTGCACTGATATAATACACATCTAAATGCATCTGTACTGCACAATTTCTTTTATAATTAATTTGACAATATCAAATTAAAAGCGAATTTAATAATTGCCAGCATGTATAAAATATGAGCTTGTCATATATAAGAAAATCATATACAAAAATTAACGCCTATCCTGATAATTCGGCTTATAAATAGTCCCTTAACTAACGATTAAAAGTTCCACGTCACTTGACCATGGTTCAAAATTACGTGGTCCGTCGCCAAAAGCCCTCGTGTAGCTAAACAGTGCGACGTTGATAATAAATCAAATCAAATCAACGATTAAAAGTTACGCGATTCGCTCTTCCAATACCACCGTTTTAAACTTAGGCACGCGCATATGATGTATTGGAGGGACGTTGGAGGGAAGGAAAGGAATAAATAAGCAAATCCTGTGTACTGAGAGAGTAAATCCTTCGCAAAAATTGTACAGGTTTTTTTTATTGCATTCCAAAGTCTTCGGAATAATTTTTCGGATAGCAGTGTACAGAAAACATCGGAAAGACGTATATATAGGTCCGGGGCAATTAACTCTTTGTCTACACTGCTGGCACTTAAGAGGCTTAATCGTATTGTAGCTTTATTTTCAAAGTATAATATTACTGAATTCAGTTCATTGTTGTATTGTTTGGAGGGGGCTGAGATAAAAATTATGATTGAAAATTGGGTCACAAACATTGAAAGTTTGAGAAGCACTGCATTAATTAATAAGAATTATATCACTACTGAAAAAATGACTTAATTCTTGTTAGAATACTGTTTCTTCTCAGGAAAAATGAACCATTTTTATATTTTAAGATCTACTGGCAAGATGCAAATGTCGCTCATTAAATTGCTAGCTTTGTGCATCGTTCTTCGAATGAAATCAGAATTTTATAATAGAATGATTCTCAAAAGAAGTGATTGAATTTTGGTGGTACTCAAGAAGCTTGTCGTTCGTGGAACTTTGTCAAAGGTATTAATCTCGAAAGAAAAGAAATCACGGCTGGCTTTTCGAATCTACATATTCATTCTTATTAAAATCCGGATCATACCTAATTTACTTTCTTCAACTATTCTGTCTCACAGCCTTCCTAATTGGATACTTATTCCTTTCTCGCTTTCTGTAGTTTCAAACAAATCCGTCAGTTAAATTTCGAACATTATTAACTCTTCAGTCGAGTTTTCGAATGGTATTAATTAATTTCAAACCCTTAGCAATGAGTCTTTGTATCACTGGAACTTTTTTTTGCGCCCCGAAAATCATTTAAAAAAATTAATGTAAGTTATATATCCCAGTTATATACATTTTTCAACAATAATAACTAAAGGGAAACTAAAAAATGTCATCTATGGTTATAAATATGTGATGAATATCGAAATCAAAATATTAATAAAATGCTTCAACAATAGCAATGAAGTGTTCAACCTTTAAAAAAAAGAAGAAAAAAAACCTCCTGTCTTAAAAAAAACACCTACCGATTTTAAATAAATAAAAATCAAGTATAGGAAACACGTGATCGAATTGGTATAAGTCATTTCATTGTATGAGGTTTACCAAAGTATACAGTTTGCTAGAACAAAATCTCTAACACAGTATTAAATCTAAAAACTACATCTAGGAATTCAAAGGGTAACTTTTTCAACGCTCTAGTACAATTTGGGTTACAGTTATTAATATACTGATCTAATTTCTTATCAGTCTATTTAAATGTTAAAATCCTATTGACATATACGGAACATCTTTTTCCAATTTCTTAAAAGAAGAAGAAAATAATCCAGAAAATAGTAGGAAAAGAAAGAAAAATTCATAATCATTTGTACAATTGAAGCAGGGCTATATTTTTTATATAATTGTTTACAATTATTCCCTATCTACACTATTAAAATCCGAAGGTAAACAAACGTATCTATGTATGTCCGGATGACGCCCAATGTTCTCAAAAACCGCAAGACGCAGAAACTAGCAGAAATTATCAAAATTTCGGGAATGATCCGAGGAATCCGATTTGACCATTTTTATTCCGATATTCCATTTAGTTAAAAAAGATATTGATTAAAAACCTTAAAACGCATTAAAATGCATCGTGGCACTATCTGCAGAGAATATCGGAAAGAAGTTCTGTTTTTACAAAACAACGAAACTTTGCATATAAATAATTTTATTTAAAAATTAATATAATAAAATTATATATACATAACTTCTTTCAATTTAATTATTTTACAATTTTTTTAAATAAAAATGAGTCGAAATCGGTTCCTTTTTTTAAATACGAATTATAAGTTGTTCCGCATGAACTTTCTTTCGCGTTAATGAAAAAATATTTTACACTAAAAAAAGTTCATGCTTTTCTTTTCTTTCCGCGTGTAGAACGATATTATACGTAATGTGTACAAAGATTGATAAAATATCTTAAAAATTACGGGTAAAAAAAAACAATATCTTACTTTCAATTTAATTATTTTACAGTTTTTTAAAAATATTTTCGGAACTACTTTTTTTTCAGAGGTTTTTAAAACACGATCTAATAATTTTGTAATTTTGAAAATTTCTATTTTTCTGTTTATTTCCATTTATAAACTATTTTTTTTAAAAAAATATACTTTTGGGTTTCTGGTGGCTGCAAAATTAAACGAAAAATATTGCCTAAAATGTCAGTAATAATTAATAATTATAATTACATTCTTTATTTTTGTTTCATACTTTATGATTACAAAAGCAATGGTTTCAATAGCTATATGTAATTTTTTCTTTTATTAATTACTTATAGAAATTTATTTAATTTTTATATATATATATATATATATATATATATATGTTTTTTAAAAGGATTATTTCTATTATTTCATTACTAAAGGAATTCTTTGTTAATTAAAAAGTACATCGTCTATTACTTATATGAAGTTTGAAAGCATTAACTTGAAAATGAAGCGCGAAAAAAATCTTTTACTTTAACGAATAACAAAATGAGGTAATGAAAAAAATCTACCTTTTTCTTAAAGCTCAATTCAATGTTCTTCCCCGACGAAACTGTAGTTTGGTTGGTTAATCCGCTGCTTTATAAACGGCTGTTCCAGAGTTCGAAACTGACGAGGAACAAACTTTCAATTTCGCATTACGCTACTTTTTAAAGATTAATATTTTTTTAGTGGAATGTGAGAAAGGTTAAAATTAAAATGTAATAAATTAATTCTTTGTTAATTAAAAAGTACATCGCGTTTATTATTTTGGATCAAAATACATTTTAGAGACATTTTTTTACAAGTATCAGAATCATTTTGTTTTTATCGCTTCACATTAATAATTTTTAAATTCTAACGCACGACTGTTAAGCCCTTAAAACATCGGAAAGATCATTTTAAAAATTTTAGTGGAATGGAAAAGGTTAAAATTAAATCGGTTATTTTTTAATGCTTTTTTGGTACATGTATCTAATTATATATATCGTGTTCTTCATCTGACGTGGTTCAAAGATACACGAGAGAAAAATCAGATTTGTGTATCATTGTGTGTTTATATGTGGGGCGGTATCTTCGAAAGAGAGTAACAGCCTCCGGACAGAGGTGATCACACTTTTGTCTAGTGGTTATATTACGCGGCTACGGATCCTAGCACGTTGTGGGTTCTGTTCTCGGAATCCCCTCTACAATGAACGAAACCTTCTGATGTGTCGTGGCGCCATCTACCGCAATAAAATCAATCAAAGTCGCCACACCTTCTTGACGCATCAACCAAAGTCATCAGACTCACTTGATGCAAAATCACCAGCTAATAGCAACAACTCACACTCGCCAAAACAAAAAAATTGATCCCCAGCCACTGATTCACAGGTGGGAGAGTACTGTGGTGGTATCTTCATATGCCAGTAACAGCCTTCAGAAAGTTGTGATCACTTTTGTCTAGTGATTATGTAACGTGGCTACGGACCCAAGCGTCACGGGCTCTATCCTCAGAATCACCTTTACAGATGTATATCTTTGTAGTTCTAATACATCTTGCATATCCAAAACGACTAGAGAGAACATTCAAATAACACAACGTTACGTCATTTTTAACCTCTTCTCAAGGATCAAAAATTTGAATTTTAGCAAGTGGGAATCGTTCAATAATCATGTGTATGTGTATTAACAAGTTTTTGACGAGATAAAAGAAAATTTGACCCTTAATATGGATAAGAAATAGAAACAATAGATATACAAATCATACAAAGAAATGTATTAAAGAAGCGGATTACAAAAACGGTAAGAAAAACAAAACTTGATTTAAAAAATGAGAAATGACATCTGTGAATATGAGCATAGAGGGACAAGAAACGATATAAAAAGAATCGATGTTTGCGAAACAGATCTATTTCAAAGATTTAAATCTAATCAAAATTCATTCGAGATTAAAGGAAAATGGAATTTAAGATGTAACTATAATTCAACGATGATTTGAACTGAGAAATGATTATCTAAACATGAAAGAAAAGAAGACAGATTGCACTGCCTGTTCTTGTGTAACTGAAGAATTATTAACCGTCGCAAAGTTTTCAATTTACGTCATAATAATCCCTGGGTTGAAAAGATTTAATTAAAACATTACACCTAAATGTGACCATCCATTAAATTATCTCAGTAGCGTCTGTTGATTGTGAAGCTGTCATTCCTTCAATTAATGAAAAATTACTTTTCACTATCATTCTTGGAAATTTCTATAGACAGAGAATAATTACCACTTGAATTAAAATTTATTTTTATCTTTAGAGATTATAGTAATATAATAAAATAAGAAATAAATGTGAATTTTTCTGAATTATTGTGCAAGATGTATGCTCGAATATCTGTAGGGATACTTAATGTAATGTTTGTGTTAATGCATAATTTACTGCAATGTTTAATATAATGTATGATGAGATTGAATTCGGTTATCAATTCGCAAAATTGATTATTCTTAATATAATATTGTTATAGTTTTCTATCTAAACTTGCAAAACTGATGAATTTTATGCATCTGTTTCTTGAAGAAATTAATTCATTTGAAATTTGATGATATTCAAGTTTCTTCTCAAATGCGAGGGATGTTCAGAAAAAAAGGTTGCAAGTCGCATTCTCGTGTCATTAAATAAAAATATATCAATAATAATAATCTTATGAGCCCCGTAAAATTAAAAATACAATAAAGTTATAAGATAAAAAGAAAATAAATTTCAATATGTTACGAGAGGGATGATCAGAAAAAAGGTTACAAGCCGCAGCATTTGAAAACAACATATTGTGGAGAAATTCGTTTCTCCATAGTGTAGAAAAATGGCACTATACTTTCCATACAGCTGGTTTACGGGTAGGTAGGGAAAGTTACCAGACGGTTCAGTACGATTGAAATGACAAATGCAAATCGTGATTGGATTTTTATGGGCAAGGAATGCGTCTGCATCTAACATTGACAGTCAAATCTTGGAAGTGTATGGTGAAGAAGCAATGAGAAGACAACATGTAGCGAGATGGTGTCACTCTTTTTAGTTAAGCAAACAGGAGGGCGAAAACCGCAATATGGCAGGGAGCGGCCGGCTAAGTTCTTCAACAATAGAAATAAAAACTGTACGAATTTAAGAAGGGATTCAAAATAATGAATAACTCCTCGTGAAATCTCGTCAGAGCTGGAACTGAGCCATGGTAGTGCACATTATATCATTTCTGATGCGCAGCGATAATCCAAGACAGTGCAGAGAAAACATGCGCCGTGATCTGGCTCAATGGGCAGGGACCTGATTTCTACCAAAATGTGTGAAGGTCTCCTAGGACCTCACTTTGAGAACGAGAATAAATAGGAGTCATGTAAGAACCAGTAGCCATTTTTATAAACAACTTTCTTTATTTGGTTATCTTATCCAAATAGAATCAAAGACTTATTGACAAATTTATCTAACTAGTATTATGAGGTTTTAAAGGTAATATCCTTTAAATTAACTTAATTAATTAATGATCCAATTAATTAATTTATTAAATAACGATCACGCAGAGATTACCACGATAAGAGATCCCAGAATTATATTTAATAATGTTCTCATTGAACATTTAACTTTAATCTCACTCCTAAAACTTTAATGAGACTTTAATTATAAATCTATAATTACCAACGGAATCTCAACTCTTCTTGAGATTAAATTATCTCCAACAAGAAATCTTCAATTCAAATTCACTATAACTTTATGCTTCAATATCTATCTCCTACTGCTCTAACTTTACTATTTTGTTTGACTTAAATACTGAATCTAATCTGTATAACAAGGAATCCTGTCCGCTTTTTGGAGTTTATTGGAAATAGGTAGGGAATTAAATTTCCCTAAAAAGGTCGACTCAGAAGGTTAGTGATAAAGTTCCGTATAGATTTGTCACAAATGGGTTAAGCAAACTGATTCGGCGTTCTGATAAATGGCTAAATACACTTGATAGGTGAGAAGTGATAGGCACGTATGCCTCTTAATTCACTTTTGTATTGTCTGTTTATTGCTAATAAATATTTCTTTATTCGACTTGTAACATTTATTTATTTTTATCTTCCCTCGTATGTAAAAAATGCTTGATTTTCATAAAATATGCTTTTTTTGCAAAAATGCAATTTAATAAAATAGGAATTTAAGCTCAAATATTCATCACAGACTCATATAAGGTACTAATTTTCACTTGAATGGACCTTTTTTGTGGCTTAATTATTTTGGTCATGAACTTATGGCATGTTATAAGTTCGAGATCTAGGGCCACTGAAGACCAACCGTGTAACAAAGGTGCAGTATATTAAATCTATAACGTTTTGAAGTCTTACCGTGCGTGTGTGGGGGGATTAGGAGACTAATGCCACCTAATATGTCACATCCTCGTCACTTAATCATGGCTCAAAATTACGAGGTATATCATCAAAAGTCCTAGTGTTGCTTTATAATGTGAGGTTCATTAATATTCTTTCCCCATCTTTCAACTTTTCATGGTACAGCAATGCCACATTACATCACATAGACCAAGAATATATTTTGAATGTCTTAAGAAACACTTTTTAAATTCCTTGATTTCGAAAGAAATATCAGTTTGCTTTAATATTATTTTATTGATTGAATTCTTGCATACCGAATTATATAGAATGTCGATTTTTTTTAATATTTACTATAAGTGTTATGAGAATTTTTTCTAAGGTGCGTTGCGATAATAGCTATCATATCTCTTCAGAATTTTTAGATGCGAAATGTTGGGGCACGCACTGCAATTGTTGATAACATGTAATATTTTGATAATAAATTATTTTATTGAATAAACTAGAACTCGTCATTTTGTCCGAAATTGGAGTTAAATTTAATCACTATTGATATGATAACGTAATCAAAAGTCATTTGCTACAAAAAATACATGCAGTCACGTCAGAAATCCTTAGAGAGACTTAGTGATATATACAGTACTTCAAAGAACTTCTTATATATTCTAAGTCTTTAAAAGTAAATAAATAAGTTATTATATCTTAAGGACTTGTATTGAAAAAGGTGTTCCTTAGACTTTAATGCATTTGTTACCCTTGTGTAATATCGGCCCAATTGCCTGCTCTAATTCATTTTGTGGAATTACCTCCAATTGCTCGTTGTGTTTCCGTAGTGCAAGGAATATGTGTGTGTGTGCGTTCGACTTCTAATCCAAAGGTCATGGGTTCGAATTATACCTGGTACGGCCTAATCTCTGAGAATGTGGTTTATCAAGGAGCATATAGTAACAAATGATAAATAGCAAGGAAAATCAATTTGACACTTAATATTGTAATTCGGTCATATGTATATACACATTTCTATTGATAGTAATTATTTCATAAAAAGTAACTAAAAAAATTGTGTTGACCTAAGTAGGAATTGACTTAATTTATATATATATATATATATATATATATATATATATATATATATATATTACTTGTTTAACTTTATTTTTATGTTTGGGGAATACAGATAAATCACAAAGTGTTTAATTGCGCGGTAGAAATATTTTGTCTATTATAGTGTGATATTTAATAAGTTGTGCCTGAATCTCACACACACAATGGCGTACCGTACATCTCCTGAACCCCCGCATTCTGGGACAAGTTTCTCAAAATAAATTCACGTTTCTATGAATGTGATTTTTTTTGCGGCTCGCTTAAAGTTAAACGAGTGTTTCTCAAACTGTGAGATGCGCCCATCTAGGGGGCGTGGTAACCCTTCAAAGGGAGGCACAAGTATATTGAAAAGGCGAAAACAAAAAAATATATTTTTAAAAAATGAGTATTTTACTGAAAGGAAGCAAAAAACAAATACTTTCTGACATCATAAAATACAGATTTACACTGATATAATACACTTATAAACGTATAAGTACTGCACAGTGTGTTTCATAATTAATTTAACAGCACTAAGTTAAGAATATGTTTAATAATTGTCAGTGATCCAATGGGAACATCATAAAATTATATGCAAAATTCAACACTTATCTTGATAATTTGTACGGTTTATAATTAAAATCGTATTTTAGCTTTACGTCAAAGTATATTATTATTGAATTCAGTACATTGTTATTTTATGGAGGGAGGGGGAGGGTGATTAAAATTAAGATTCAAAATTGTGTCGCATGTATAGAAAATTTGAGAAACACTGAGTAAAACCTTGTTTGTTTTGCCCGGGTTAGCCTTTGAGTTCTACACCTTTATACTACATGAATGCGATGATTTCTAGCTATAAAATGCTTTAAAAATATTTAAATAATATTCACCAGTGATTGTTTGTCCAATTGGAAAAAAAAATATTAATGGTTAATAAAATATCCGTGCAATTGAATAACGTGATGAGCGCTGTTCTAAGTTGTTCTATATTTTATCAAAAAAAAAGAACACTATCTCAATTTAAAAAAACATTAAGTCTACTTGAAAACATTCAATTTACTTGTTTTAATTGTATGTTTCATTGATAATTTTCAAATTTTTGCTTAAACTATAATTACAGATCTCATTTCAGTCTTTTGAACGAAAAAACACTTTTTTTTGTAAGGAACATAAGTATAATTTGAAATTGTGTACAAAAGCATTGTGGTTTGGCAGTGTCAGATGATAGTTTAAGGTGATCACAGCGTGTTATTAATAGTGCACATAACTTATAAAGTAAAAAACTTGCTCGTGGGAAATAAGTAGCTTCTGAGAAAAAGGTACATTAGCTTATGTAGTTTAACCTGAGCTCCTATGGATGCACCAGACTTCCTTATGGCACAAATAACATTTTCAAGGAAGAAACGGTAAACAATACTACATCAGGACACCACAATGTTCAGTTTTTTTTTACAAAGAGTTAACATTAATTTAATTTCTTCAGTAAAGAAACATAAATAATATATCAACATTGTTCAACTATGCAAACCAAAATATGTTAACACTGGAGATGAATTTCTAAGAATTATTTTGATGATAATTTATAATTAAATCCTAATTCATTATCAAAAACAATTTGAAAACGTGCTCTCATAAAATACTGCTTTGCTTATTAATCACTCTTGTCTCGTTGCAAACATTTAAAAATGCATTAATATCATCAATAGCAATATTAAAACTTCATTAAAACATTTGGAAGCAGAGTTTAAAATATAGAATTAAAACTGTCCTGAATATTCTGTTTTAATGATGACTCTGGAATTGAATAACAAATTTCTAGAAGTTGTAATTGAAGAAGAATATTCTCATCAAGAACTTAATTTGATGGCTCCTCGTATAATAGTTTATGACCGGTCTAATGGGCAGCACTCTTTAGTTTTTCTTTTTCAAGTGCATTACGTCCGCAATAATTAGGAAGGGTACATTTTTAATAAAGGCTATAAAAAGTAAGTTCCAAGAGTGAAACTGCTTGCAGGTACCTATTTACGAGTAGAAGCGGGCATTATAATCAATTTACAGTAATTGAGTCTGGAAGATGTTGCTTTCTTGCCTTTTTATTTCTCTTTAATAGCTTGGAAGTGTTTCAAAAATACCTCGAGAAATTTTGGCTTTGACCATTGTTTCTTTTATCGAATGAAATTATGGATAAAACAATTAGAATTAATGTTATGCAACTAAAATTGGCATGGATCTCAGTGATATTGGTACAAGATACAGTCTGTATTATTAACATTATTGACAAGTGAATGACTTCTTTACGTTCCTCATTACCACTACATTGATTTCTTATAAAAGTGCAAAAATTCTGAATGTGGGATTTTAATTTTTCTGAAATCAGAAGAAATTCTGAATTATTACAGATTTCAATAGAGTATGAAAAAATACTCACTTTTTAGTAAGTACTAAAAATATGTTTAGATTTTTTTTTTTTCTATTTTGAACCATGAATAAAAATCGTTACTTTTCGAAAAGGCACTTTCAACTAAGGCGTAAAATTTTTCAAAAGTTATAAACAAAATACTTATTTTACTAATGCATTAAATTTTAACTTTCATCCCTAATAAGACTGCGGATTGATATTTCTACCTTCGAAGATCTTGCATATTCCCCAGGCGCTGGTATCCCTTTGTAATGCAGCACCATATAGGTAATAGCAATTGCCACACATAATTTTGAGGCCCACTTTCCTCCCAATGGGAGGCACCTGAACTCTGGCAATGCGAAATTGTACTTAGGAATTTAATTTTGAGGACAGCACCTAAGCCAAACGGGCACTTTAAAGGATAATTTACATGCTGCATAATCATACGAAATGGCTGCTATCGATTTTCTGCATCATGAAAATCCACCGACTTGGGCTGGTTTCGAACCCATAAACTTGGGTGCAGAAGGTCAGCGACAAACCAACTACGCCACCCAGTCGGCACTTAATTATCATAAAATTTTAAAACTGAATTGACATGTTAATTACCTTTACGGATTGTTTTATTTGAAATCATGGCTCAAAATATAGAAAAATTCAAAGTACCTTTTGGTACTTATGAGTTTACTTAAAGAATGCATATTAAAATTTGTATTAATTCAGAATTTTTATCGATTTACGAAAAAATTTAAAGTTTGGAAATTTTCCTTTTTTTATGATTATATACCTATGTAATGGTAGTGTAAGACTTAAAGAATACCGTCTATATAATGTACCAATGTCATGATTATATCTGTTAAGATATGCTCTAATTTTAGTTGCTTAATATTAATTTCTGATTATTTTATTCACGTTCTTTTGATAAAAGAAACAATGGTCAAAGCTAACTTGTCTCGATTAATATTCAGCATAATAAAATTAATGAATTCATTCTTACAATTTAGTTTTACTATTTTTTGCTATTTTTCATGATTTCTTATTAATCTTATAAATATTTTTTTTTCAAATTTTATGCTATTATTTATTCTTTTAGACATAAATAATATTTTTAACTCCTCTTTCTCAACATGATGTAGTATCGTAATAAATAATTTATTCATTTTATTTAAAATTTCGTTTAACTTATGATTGTTATTTATTTTACTATAAATGAAAGTCATCCTACGCAAATGTTATATCCAACATACAGCCGCAAAAGATATTTTGAAAAAATACTCTTCTGAACAAACTATCGAAATTTTGTGAGCCATCTTGTGATTTATAGAAGTATATTTTCATTTGATTAATGCTTATGTGTGCAAATTTAGAGTATTATTGCATACATAATCAACCATAACTTTCAAAGTGGTCATTAAATTCGCATTTGCTTCTTTCAAGGATATATTTTCATTATTTATGAAGTGTGTATCAGGATTTATTATAAAAATTTCGACGTAAAATATGGTTTCAAGCTTAGTTTGAGTTTGAAAATAATTGCTTAAAAATAAAATCGATTACCAGTTTTATCTAGAAGTTTATATTTTAACTAAATATTAATGGATTAGAAAAAAAAAATTCAATAATTCATCTTATGTTTATCTACATTTTTGTAAGGAAGCTAATGGTAGTATATCTATTTTTGTATAACATATCCAATATCTATGTTTAGCCGTAATAGGTATAGAAACTAATGGTGATAATATAGATCAAAGTACCCTTTTCAGTTAAAAAATGATAAAATGCAAATAAATATATATGTTTTTCTTCGGTACTTATAGGCGAATGAATATTTTTTTTATTTTACTATCAAACTTATCCGACAATATTATCTGAACTTACTATTACTTATCAGACAATATTATCTGAACTTACTATTACTTATCAGACAATATTATCTGAAATCACTATTACTTATCAGACAATATTATCTGAAATCACTATTACTTATCAGACAATATTATCTGAAATCACTATTACTTATCAGACAATATTATCTGAAATGCGGATTAACTAACCGGATGTTGCTTGAATAATTTTGTCTTAAAATAAAATTATAATTAATATATATAAAAAACATTGGCTGTGTGTAAGGATTATAATCGTGCTTAGAAATAAATATTAAAAATATGGTTTATGATTATTTATATATATATATATATAGTACAATATTTTTGATTTTTTGATTATCTTTAAATATAGTTTAATATCTATCAAACAAATAAATAATTTATATTTTAATAAAAAGTTATGTTCCTGATTTTGTTACAATTTTATGTAATTAATTTTTTTCCAATAAGCATAATTTATGGCATTGTACTCAATACTGTTCAAATAAGGATTTTAATTTTCAAAAAATATTTAATAACTTGTTTGTACTTCAATGATACAATTTATGACAGATAATTATTATGTATAATCGAATTGAATGATTTATATGTGTTCTCTCTTCTCTGTGTTTTATTTCAAACAAAGTGTTGCCTCATATATTTCTACACAATCCGATTAAGTATAATGATATATGTTTGTGTGTGCATAGAACTAATTTAAGTAATCTGCTCTTGAAAAATTGCATAACTTGTAGAAACAATCTATCATTTAAAGAATATAAACACAGTTAACGAAAAAAGGGTAATTTAAAAATGATAAAAAAAACATTTAAAAATGAAGATTTTAGACTAATTGAAACATTTATAATTCCGGTTTTTCATTCTCCTATACTTATCTCTGGGAAAAACAACAATCTATCTAACAATACAATTAAATTTAATAAATACTTTTTTAAAAATTGAATTCAACTTCTAAAAAATGGAACTAATGAACTAACTTCTAATGAAGTTTAATTTTACAATAAATGAATGATTTTTCTTAAACACTTGAAGTCTGAAATTTCCATAAGAATGTTAACAATACATCCAAATTAAGTTACTTTTACAATTAAATACATTAAGGTGAAAAAAAGCAATTTGGTATGTTAAAATTCAATTTTGTAAAATTAATTAGCTCTCTTAATTTATTCCTTACATCTTAAGTTCCTTCATATATACATTAAAAAAAACGATAAGAATTTTCTTCTTCACATTAAGCCTTTTTAATAACAATTATTAAGGCAGGGTTTTATTTTTTTAACTTACAAATGATGTGTTCAAATGTGTAACATTGTGGACTAGGGGTGTATCATTTTGAATTTGCTTGTTTTTTCTTAATCTTCCGCTTCAATCTAAGGAATAAAAAAAAGAAGTAAAAAATTTCTGTCCTCAAGGCCTTGTTTGCTTTATAAAAAATACCTCTTGCTGAGCTTTATTGCTGTACTGAGCATATATAGTCGATTAACTATTATTGAAGGTTTTATGATAATTATTTCTATAATTTATTTTTCTGAAAGTATGAATTGAAAAAAATATGCTGGAGAAAATGTTTTAATTCTCAATTTTGAGTCAAATTTGTTACATATTTAACAACCTTATTTGACTCCTTGTTCAAAAACTTACTCTCTATTTTATTTCTAATTTAACAAAAACAGAATCATGTGAACAAATAATTTAAATATATAAAAATTTTACTTCATATTGTTCGAAGATGCAACATTTAATTTTGCATATTTTAATCTTTGAATTTTTTTTAATTCTGATTCTTTTTCAGTTGTTTACGTGTAATCTGAGAAGATCAATTTATTATGTATTATTTTTTTATAAAAATAATAATTTTGTAAAAAATTAAATTGAAAACAGATTTTCCAAATTTTTTCTCCATGCGTGAGTATTTTTTTGCTATAATATGTACTTCCCTCTAGTACGAAAAAAAATCAAATTTATATATATATATATATATATATATACAATATTTTTTTAAAATATATATTTCTCTATAAAATAAAAATCATTACAGTCAAAATATCTAACGAATTAAAAAGTGCTTTTTATTGAAAGATAATACCAAGAGAGCTATAATTAATGCAGCTGTAAATGGTACAAAAAACACTTGTGTTTAACTATGTAAAAAAGTAAGTGATTCAAAATTTAATGTCTCATCGTAAAATAAAGTTAAATTTTACATTACCATCTTTAAAACATTTTAGTCATATATTATTCATTATAGCTTTTATTTTTAAAAAAAAATTTTTAAGTTTTATCTGGTATAAAATATTTTGAAACAAAAAATGCATAGATTAATTGGTTTGAAAAAAAATATTAAAATGTTAATATATCTCTAAGATTACTAAATTTTTTTTAGCATTAAATCCGTTATTAAAAAGATTTCTCAAATCTTGTATTTTTAAATCTTTCTTTATATATTGATGATGTATATTCAGCCAGGATAAATAAAGAAACCGCAATTTTATGAAATTGGAAATCAAATTTGATTAAATATTCTGTGATTAATTTTTGGTTACGGATGCGTTTTTTTTTCGAATGATTTTAAGTATATAGAATTTAAATATAATTCTCACATCTTTATTAAAAAAAGTATATGTTTTGCTAGTAATTAGGTACCTTAAGGGAATTTAGAAGTGATTATTCCAAAGTGTATTAGTCAATTTTTTGCCGATTTCTTTTTAACTTATAGAATTTTGAAGATATATTCGTTGTGGATGACAAAATCCATATTTACCCTCAGTTGAATTGTTTTTTGGATATCATCTGCTTTTTACAAACTCATTAGAAAATTATTTGATTAATTGCAATTATAAGAGTGAGAGAGAAAATATCACTATAATATTCGGCACAGAACTACTATTATGTATTCATATACTACCCCTCAATCAGTTTGCAGATATAATAAATTTTTACTGTTCATATTGACATATTGTACGCCGTTGTGAGAATTATTTAGGTTAATACTATTTAAACCTTATTAAAAAGTAATCTTTTAAGAAGAAAATATTGTTAACATCTTTAGATAATTTTTATTAAAGCACGAAAACAATTATAACACTAGTTACACAAATTTATCCTTAAGTCGAATTTTTCTTTCACTCTATTAATTTTCATATTTATCTAATGTGTCACTTTCTTTCAGTTCACATTCATTATAAATTATACTCATCTCAGATTTTGGCAATTAGGTGCAGCTGTAATTTAAACAAACTCTTTAATTTCTAATAGAAAAATAATGTCGAAGTAAAAATATTCAAAAAGTATATCTATCCGACCACTTGAAGAACCTCAAAGCCAACTTTAGCGAACATGAAAATAAAGCAGCGTCAAAGTAAACCTCTCGAAAGTCAAGGATTTCAAAAATCCGGCGTTTATATATTATATTTTTCTGCTGTCATCCTTCTGCAGCCGATGAATTATGCATAACTTTTCATCGCATCGCACGGTGTTTGTAATTGCATTATCATTACAGGATGATGTTAAAACTTTGCGCTGATGGGCAGAGAGTTGTCGCTCGTATTATTTTACGAAGCAAAAATGGCATTATGAGATATGTCCTTTACTTAATAATGGATAACTCTTGTTCAGAAGGAGAGGGGTGACAGCAGAAGAAGAAAAAATATGAATTTTCACTTGGTTTTGAAATTAATTTCGATGTCGTATTTGTTAAAGTTAGATACAACGTGAGAAAACTGATAACTTTTTGAAATAGTAGATGAAACTGTGTGTGTGTGTGTGTGTGTGTGAAATAGTAATAAAAAAAATTAAGTCAATTCCTACTTAGATCAACAAAGAAAATTTTTATTTTAGCTACTTTTTAATAAATAGTTACAATTAATATAAATATGTATATATATAGGGCAGAATCACAACATTAAGTGGTAATTAATTTTCATTAATTATCATTAAGGTATCGTATTGCCCTCTAAAACAATCGTGTATATAAAATTTCAGTTCAACTGAATGCTTTAAAACGCAAGAAAACCCCTTTTCAAGTTTTGACACAAGTTGCCAAAAATGATGCCAATGTGGTTGTATTTGTAATTATTTAAATAATTAGTTTTAATCAAAATTAATTTTATTAATTATTATTATATTATTGTATTACCATCCGATGTGAATTTCAGCTCAATTGAATACCTTAACACGTGAGAAAAAACCTTTTCAAGTTTTGACACAAGTTACCAAAAGTGTCGCTAAGTCACCAAAAATGATGCCACCGTGTTGAATTTGTAATTCTTTAAATAATTAGTTTTAATCAATTAGCTTTTATTAATTATTTTCCTATTATTGTATTGCCTTCCAAAATAATCCTGTATATACAATTTTAGCTCAATTGAGTGCTTTAAAATGTATTTTATTAGCGATTGAAAATTCCACCTAGATAAATAAATAATTAGAGAGAGTTTGTGATCTAATATTAGGAACTGAAAAAACAAGGGGATATGCTATTCAATCTGTCAAAAATTCGAAAAACGTAATGTGATAAACAGTAATTAAAAATATTTTTGAATTTTGAGGATTTGTGTGGTAGTGAGACACACTGAATTACATTTTCATTACTAGTTAAAATATTTAGAAATGTCTCATTGCATTTTTTAAAATTTATTTTTTAGAACTAAATTCGCTTTCATTAATATATTCTACAATCCATATTTGATACCTTTAAATCAGTGCTTCTCAAACTTTCAATTTTTGTGACCCAATTTTCAATCATAGTTTTTATTGCGTCTCCCCCTCTTCACACAGTAACAATGCATTGAATGCAATAATAATGCATTTTGATGTTAAATCTATAATACGATTTTAATCCTAAGCCCTACAAAATTATCAAGAAATGTATTAAATTTTGTATATGAAAATCCTATGTGTAACTCACTAGTAATTATAAAACTTGGTCTTAACTTGGTATTGTGAGATTAATTATCAAATGCATCGTGTGCAGTACTGATACATTTTTAAGTATAGTATAACAGTGGAAATGTGTATTTTACTTCTTTTTATGTCCAAATGTATATTTTGTTTTGCTTCCTTTTAGTAAATTTCTAATTTATTAAATCTTTTATTTTTGACTTTTTGATATGTTCACGCCTCCTAGAGAGGCATGCCCCATAGTTTGAGAAATGCTGCTTTATGTAGTTGCTTATGTTATTTATTATTCTTAATTTGAGAGATATATCTTTTATTCAAGGGCATTCCGATTTCAAAATCATATTTTTTCGGGTTCCCGGCTGGGTTACGCAGTTGATTAGGCACTGGTCTTGTATATCCAAGTCAACGAGTTCGACCCCGGCCCAGGTCGGGGGATTTTCATGATGCAGAAAGTCGACAGTGTCTATGTCGTATGATTATGCTGCGTGTTATCGATCTCTAGAGTGTCGTGTTTTTGGCTTGGGTGCTCTAAAAACCATTAAATTCCTCGTTAAGAGAAAAGATGCATTGCTTTAGGTAGGAAACTGGGGACCAAAATTACATTGCGGCAATCGGTATCTACTTATATGGAGACCAACTAAAAGGTAATACCAGCTCCTTGAGAATATACTGTGTCTGCAATAATAAAAATACTAAACTGAAGCCTCATTTGAAAATTTAAATATATATATTTGCTGTTTGTTCTGGAGTATCCCTTTTTTTTTCCAATTCGTTTCACTAGATCACTCTCTCCCTATATATATTTATTTATTTATATGCATCTTGTCCAAGTATTCAATCGTCAATAAAATACTTTTTATTCGTCCAAGGAAGTTCAAATACATTATACATTTTTTAAACTTGTAGTGGATGAAATTTGATGTTAATACAGTTTTTTTCAAATATTAATTCATTAATTATGTTTTATTGCTAAATTTGAAACTTATTCCGCGTTATTCCCGACGAAGTTAGATTAACCTGCAACAGATGGCGCCAGTAAGTTTTTCTAATGAAGTAGGAATTGACTTGAAAAACAAAATTTTTATATTACTTGTTTCAATTCAGCTCCTAAGATTTTATTGTTTTTTTTTTTTTTTTTTTTTATTTCTTTCCTTACATCCAGCCCACGTTCATTTCCCACAATTTTATAGCTAATGAACTAGACCTAAATCCAGGAATTAAGGAATCCAGGATTTTAAGGAAGAGTTCACCTATACTTGATTAATAAAAAGTGATACGTACCAGTTCGAACTTTCCCAATAAACAAAAGGATAAGAAAAGATGAAAAATCGTTACTCGCATACTTATCGTAGAATTTTTACGCAAGTGGCACATTTTTTCTTATCCAAGTCTAAGCAGAGGACACTTAAACATAATATAGTAAAACTTCGCACAAAATTAGATTTTAATGTTAATAATCATTTTACAGGTTGAAAATTTATTTAGGTTTGCATAAAATAAAAATGAGTAACTTTTAATATTTAATTCTAAATAATTAAACAGTCAGTACTTTTTTAATGTGGTATTTGATTTTTTTTACCAAGCCATGTTAATTACGATTATTTCTTGAAGATGCTCACAAAATTTAGGTTGTTTTAAGTGTTATAAGTTAATCTTGAGCAATATTTTGATTTTGTTATGTCCTTAATAGATAACATTTGTTTATATACATGGGATGCAAATCTACAATAATATCTGACAGCTAAATCGTGTAAATTTGGAAAATTGGTTGTTGGTTCAACTTTCCAAAGTTTAACGTAATTTGGATTCCTTGCAATTGAAATAAGATGCATATATTTGATTTGCTGCGCAGTATGGTGTTGTAGGTCAAAAATTCCGCTTTGAATTTCAGGAGTGTAACAATTAACAACTTGCAGATAAATAGAAAAAGGATTAACGTAAAGATCAGCATTGTTTTATCTTGAAAATCATCACACCTAGCCCTGAATGAATCCTGCAAAATGGATACTAAATTTTTAAATCTGTCATAGCTCAAAGCATTATTAACTTATTATTAATTATTAACAAAGCATTATTAGATAGTTCCTGCATTAAACTGAAATGTGTTAGTCTTTTTTACTCCAAAATCAAGACAAAAAAAATAAAAGTTTGTTCACAAAAGAAGATGTATGATAAATTAGGATAGGAAAAGTACAAATATTGTCCTTGTAATCTTAACTATTCAATAGTATCGGTAAGAAAATCTTGTTCCGTAGTATCGGGGTAGGAAAAGCTGAATTCCAAAAACAACATATCTTCTTAAAAAAACACTCACACAGGGTAGTTCATTGTTTTCTTCCAGTTATTTTGAAACATATTCCCTTAAATTCCGAAATCTCACCTGTGTACTGTGGCCGCGGTAGCCTAGTGGTATAGGTATCGGATCATGGCTTGCCTTGTCACGAGTTCGAGCTCAGTACCACTAAAAACCCATCGTGTAGGGCAGCGATGCACGTTAAATCTGTCGAGAGCTCAAACCTCCTCCCGTTGGTGTGGTGTTTTAATTAGGAGAGGGGGTGCCAGTTCAAGTGTGGTCCTAGTTACTTGACCATGTTTCGAAACTATGTGGTCCGTCACAAAAAGCACTCGTGTAGCTGAACAGTGCGACATTAATAGTCAATCAATCAATCAACTCGCCGGTGTACTGCTTCCGAAAAATCATCGCACACAGCAATGTAGGAATATTTCCTGCATTATAGTTTTCTATTGCTATTCAACGAAGTGTATTTAAAATTAATTTTGATTTTTAATCTGAGACAACTGCATATTTTAATAAAATCATAAAGAATTTGGTATTTATTATATCCTTTTATTATTTTTTTAAACTCAATAAGTCTTCCCGTGCCACTGCTACAAATCAAATGGTCAACCCTGTGACATGCGTGCCACGGGTTGGCCACTCCTGGTCTAGATGTAACTACAAATTCAAGTTTTTCTTATATTGTAGTTTTTGAGCCTTACATATATTGAGTTTTTTGCTATGAAGAGATAGTGTTGTAAATCGTTTTGCAACACATGATGTGGACCGCATCGCTTAAGGTCCGACTACTTGCGACAACTTTTTTTTTAAAAAAATAGAGATATGGGGATTTTTTTCTGATTTTTAGAATTATATAGTATATTTTAAGGAAAAAATCCTAGAATTGAAAACAGAAAAAAATTTTATTATTATTAAAAAAGAAAAAACTGCTAAAAATGTACAAAAAATAACACAAACGATACACGGTCTGTACAAAAAACTTATGAAAAAATTCTACATTTTTCAATTTTGTTGTTTTATTTCTTTATTCATGTTTGAAATGACCTTCATAATAAGATATATTTTAATTTTTACAAAAACTAGAGCACTTTATCTTAGTGACTATATGAAATTGCTTAAAAAAACAATGATTACATTCACATAAAGAACTGTAAATTTTGAAGCAAAACAGTGATTGAGATAAATCTGAAGGTCAAAACACTCCTACTGTTATACAGAACATACATAAAAATTTCAGCAAATTATGTTCACAACGGTTTCACCAATCGCTGTCCCCGTTTGAGTTTTTCGAAAAAAACACTTATCGAGTAGAACGCATTTTAAAATTTGGCATCTTGTGTAAAGTTATGGCATCTGCTTTAGCTAAAACACGTGCAGTTTTTGATCTAATGAATGAAAAATAAATAACTTGGTATATTTATACTATAAAATAAAATGATAAAAAAAATTGTCAATTTTTGAAAAATTCATGATTTTAGGATAGTCGGATACCTTAACTGGTTCAATATGTAATGAATTTGTTCCAAACAATGACACTTTTTAACAAAGTTTTTAATAGAGTTTTGGCTGAAAAGAATTTGATTTCAATTGGATTGCAATCAACTATTACTTTAAAAATTTAGAAAACTTTTATGAGAGGAAATTTCTAAAAAAATTGTTATTTATTATTAACAAGTTCTGCGTAGTTATATGACTACATAAAAGTTATAAAGCCTACATAAATTGAGAGATAAGTTTGGATAATCACATTATTTATTAGAAATTTTACATATTTTTTGTTTTTTTTTCTTATTAATAGGATG
This sequence comes from Trichonephila clavipes, assembly GCA_019973935.1. Classification (NCBI taxonomy): domain Eukaryota; kingdom Metazoa; phylum Arthropoda; class Arachnida; order Araneae; family Nephilidae; genus Trichonephila; species Trichonephila clavipes. The sequence goes on along the minus strand of BMAU01017308.1, from coordinate 1,477,455 downwards.
ACTGTTTTGTATGATATAATTTGAAGTATGTCGTGAGACAGCCCGATGTCACAATTTGGGCAATAACATATTGTTTCCTTTACATAGACTTTCCCAAAATTATTTTCTAAGGCAAGATACATAAAACTGTGTTAAAGGCCTCATTTTTTTGGCCATTGCCAATCTTTCCGAAGAAACGTCTTTCAGTGAGACGAAGTGCATTTTGAAAATACTCCAGGGCGTACTTTACGTAAGTGTCCAGAAACACTTCGTTCTATGATTTACTATATATCTATGACAATCTACAAAAAATCTAGGGGTATCTCTAGGTAAGTGCTTCTCGAACTTTTAATACTTGCGACCCAATTTTTAATCATAATTTCCATCGCCCTCCCTCCCTTCCTTACAATAAAAATGTATTGAGATCAATAATAATATACTTTGATACTAAAGCCACAATACGACTTAAAAATATTACATTTTGTATATAATTTTCTATATGTCAAGCCCATGGCTTCACTAGTAATTATCGAACTTTTTCTTAATTTAGAATTGCTAAATTAATTATCAATTACATTGTGCAGTTCTGATGTATTTAGAAGTATACGTTATCAGTGTAAATGTGTATTTTATTATTTATAATGTAAGAATGCATTTTGTTTTGCTTTCTCTTTCTGTAAATTAGTAGTTGTTTTAAAAAAAATAATCTTTTGTTTTTGACTTTTCGGTAGGCTTGTGCCCCCCACGCAGGTTATCATGCTTCCTAGGGGGGGGGTGCGCTCCACAGTTTGAGAAACGCTCTGTTCTAGATCAAATTTTATTTTCCCTCAACGTTATTTTTTTTTGGAAAGTAATTTTATGAGAGAAATAATGTTTGTTGTTATAATCCACAATTGTTTTTTTAACATAAACGCACACAGTATGAAATTTTTCACCCAAATATTTCCCAATATTTTGGGTTTCTGAAAAAATTTTGCCTTCGCGAAAATATTTTCCATCGAAATCGGGGGTAGGGGGTGCTACAATAAAATGGTCATACTTTAGTGTGAACTATTTTTTCCATTTATTTATAAGTATGTAAACTAATATGAAACAATAACTCAAACAAAACATTCACGGAATACATAAATTTATCTATCCGTTCGTTGCGTGGGCAGATAAAGTGGGTCCCGTAAGTAATACACGTACAGCACGTGGACAAATAAGTTAAGTGGCTAGCTTGGATTAGCAGAAATGGGATTTAGAATCAATTTGCTAATTTACAAATGAGGTTTGTTATTTCCATCCGATATCCAGTAAGCTGATTATTCCTTTAATTTTCTTAGGTTTGCTAGGTCTTTTAATGAAATAAATCAGTGAATTCTCATCTGTATTACACCTATAATTACACAAAATTCTTTGTAAAACTATATACACAAAAATTTAATTGTTTTTGGCTGTGTGTGTGTAGTGATATTTGGAAAAAGAGAACCCAAATTTTTAGGCAGAGTGTTATGGAATATAAGGAAATTAAAGAACTTATATACCTTTTTGTAAACGTATAAACGGAGTTTTAAATGATGTGAAAAGCAATTTGGTTTGAATTTATTTGTTAAATTAGAAACAAAACCAGAGTGTTGGGTAATAGACCATGTAAACATAAACTACGTCTAAATTACAAAAATGACATTTGAATTGGTCTCTGCTTTTCCGAATCACAATATGGCGGTTAGACATTTACAATAATTAAGTCAAATTTCAAATGTGTCAGATTTGTCACGTGGCATTATTCTTACGTACGATATCCGAAACAATTTCTTGATAGTGTCATATTTTGCTAATCTACCATACGGTAGATTGCATGGTAAATTAAAAAAATTAGGATTTTAAATTACTTGATTACTTGAAATATATTTCTCTACTTGATATGTAAGATGTTGAGAAATGAGTTTATTTTCGATTTCTTAGTTAAAGAAGAAAATTCATTTCAATGAAAAATAATAATTGTTAATTTCTGTAGCAATTAAAATATCTCTGTGTGTAAGAATAAAAAATAAGCTGTACAAACAATCTGTTGTTTCTCACAATCAGGCAGGTAAAGTTTACGTTACATTTAAAAAAGTAAAATTTTTAAAACTTCTCCAATTGTTTTTTAATAATTCATTTCATTTTGACTGAATATCTACAACAGTTAATAGTTTGTGTGCTTAAATTTCTTATAGATAAGAAGAAAATATAATCCGGGAGTAATTACAAAATACCGCTAAAAATAGCATTCAACAAACAGAAATCGTTTGAAAATGAGTCTTTCAGTTTTTTTTGTAACAAATGTGAACAAACGCCAGTCGATTGCACCGCATTCGTCCAAAAATCAAAAAACCCGATATTGAACTGTCTTCTACATTCTTCAGACAAACATCCATTGTAAATTCTAATAATGTGTTTCCAAACGCCATGTAAATCTGTTTGGCTTAACTCAAATTCCGTGTTTGCTTCCAGTGTTTGCTCGGAGATTTCACTTCAACACGACAAAAGAGTTAGTCCTTACGCAGTAATCAAGTGATTCGTTGCCAACTATGTATCAGTTTTTGAATTCAGAATATTTTCTTTATCTTTCTAGAATTTTATATACGTTTTAAGATTGCTACAAAATTTCATTATTTTTTATTTTCAATTCTTCTCACTAACATTACAGTTTTCGTCATTACCGGGCACCACATATATCAATAAAAATGACCATAAGAGAGCAAAATTAGCTTAGTAATAAATTGCTTAAGCAACTTAATATTGAACAGAGTAAATTAATTTCATGTAGAAATTTTTTATCGCATTATGTCAATTTTTCTCCCTTTCTAATTTTTAATCGAGGAAGAAAACCATATACATTCCAAAATTTAGTTAAAATCTAACAAAAAAATCTGAATTGTATAGGCTTAAATCAATTAAAAATTTAGTTATAAATTGGTGACTCAAACATTTAACGATAAAGACTTATATATTGTATTTATTACTTTTCGAAGCATTTAAAGATAAATGACGTTTTCGTTTTTCTAAAATCTCCAAAAAATTGAACATATGAACATTTTTCATAATTCTATTACTATTTAAGTATAGGTACCAAAAAAATTGAAAGGTATCAATCTAATATGTGTTCATATTTTGATTTCACATGCTATGGAATTAAGATTTAAATTTCTTACAAATCCCTATTTAAATCAGAATATGTTAAAGATAAAAGATTACGATCTAAAGAGTAGAAGTCTTAAGGGACTGTGCATTAGGGTCTAAATTTTATTCATCTATCTACTTTTAATGTATTAATATTACCCAAATAAAATTTTGAGAAGCTCATTAAAAAGAATGATTTTATTGGAAATCAAAATCAATTAATCTGGGAGTTGTATCTCGGGTCCTATAATTTCGGCAGCAGGTTTATGTCTTCACTCAAGAAGAACGTGGTTGATTTTTGAGGAAGTCCTGCCCAGCTTCCTTCACTTCATCGTCCAAATAGAAACCTAATCCTTTTTTAAGTGGCCTAAAGGCCTATAAGACTCAGAATGACAAATCCGGACTCTACGGTGGGCTTTCTAATATTTTCTATAGGATTTTTTAAAGTTGTCTTGGTTTCATGGGAGACGTGAGGACGGACACTGTCCTGGAGATCCGATATCGTTTCATTAAACCCACCTCTTGCAGTCAGAAACCGAATACTGTACGTTGTTCTGATCCGGATGCCTCCTTGGCAGGACTTTACTTACGATTAATTTGCTCTACCACTAACAGATTTCACTACTAAATGTTTTATGCAGGTTGTGTACACTTCTTACTGTCCTTCGTATCCCGGTTTGGTGGCTCTATGGCAAGTGTTTTCATTCTAACGCAATCACATATACTCATGAAATAAATTAAGATAGTTTGCATATTTTATCGAATTATATGAAAAAAATCTGTACTGAATTAAAAACCACTGCTTCTAGATAAAATTCAAATTGAAACAGTAAAAATAAATAACCACCGACGTTTAGATGATGGAATGATGTGGTAAATTGTGGGGAGGCTAGAAGCAGAGAGGCCAATGTCTAGATTTGTGAAGAGTTCTATTTTACATCCAGCGTCACGTGTAACTTATGGAAATAGCTCCAGGATACTGAATCCATCCATAGAAAGCCTGGGAAATGTCGATCAAGAGACATGGCGGCCAGAGAAGATCACCATTTGTTGATTATAGTGAGCCGTAATAGAGATACTACAGCTTCTCAGCTTTCTCGTGTGTTCTATGTGGCCACAGGAACCTGAGTTTCAAGGATGATTGTCTCCAGAAGACTTCATGAGAAAGGATTGTTTGCCAGAAGACATGCTATTTGCGTCCCTCTCATGTATACAAACTGGAGAGTCCGTTTAGCATGGTGAATATAGCATACAGATTGGAGTATGGATCTATGGACAACCATTTTGTTCACTGATGAGTCCCGTTTCATCCTAAACACTGATCCTTGCCTTACGTTCATACCAGGAACTCACACTATCTACCCTCCAATGTCAAGGAAATTAACAATTATGGCTGAGGAGGCTTAATGCTCTGGGAAGGCATCATGTTGGAAGGCCGTACAGCTTTGTTTGTCTTTGAAAGAGACTTTGTGGTTGGTGTGATGTACAGGAATGAGGTCTTGAAGCCCTATGTTCACCTTTTTAGGGGTGCATGTGACTCCGAATTCATTTTAATCGTCGATAACGCAATGTCTTATAGAGCACTTCTGGACGACGAATTTCTAGAGAATGAGGATAACCGCCGTATGGAATGGCCAGACAGGTTTCTAGACATCAACCCTATCGAGCATGTCTGGGACACTCTGGGAAGGGTAAATGCAACTTGCAATCCCCCTCCGAGGACCATCCAGAAAAAGAAGAAGCGTTGCTGAACGAGTGGAACCAATTACCGCAAGAACTGATAAACTACCTTTTTCATCACGCTACGAGACCTGTATATCTGTATAAGGGGGCCATACCCCTATTAATCTATTTCTTTTGTTTATTCTGCAACCGCTATTCCATGCCTTCCAACTCCAACTAGTGTTACACACGATCATGATAGTGTATTGCAATTGTTGAATGGTTATTTGTTTTGCATTGTTTCAATGTATATACATATTAAATTCCATTAAAATCGTTCCAGCAGTTTTAGAGATCATCAACCAAGTTTGCAAATAATCTTAATTTCTTACACCAGTGTATGTCCACTTTTAATTTGAGCAACCCTTATAGTTTTAAGAAAAAATAGAAAACGTTAGAGTAAAACAATCATGTAGAGGGTCCTCCTTAATAGCATTTCCCGAATATTTTGGCAAATAATATTTAGAATATTAAGAAAATGTGAATTATAACTAATTAATGAATTGTTTACTTAATTCTGTTAAGTAATTGAGTTCCATGATGTAAAACATTTTTTCGGGAAGTTAATTCACTTTATTAAATGAATCACCCATTAAAACCACATTAAAGTTTTATTTGAATCATTAATTTTTTATATTACATAGTTGTAATAGAAAATAAAAACATATTAAGGGATTACTAACCTTTTGAAATGCATGAGCTAATGAAAAAAAACTTGAGAATGAGTAAATGAATTTGAATATTTTTCTTTGTCAGCCTGTAACGTAAAATAAATGCAGTAAACAATGATAACTAATTTTTAGTGCACATTTTGCTCTGAACAAAGCAAATTTTAAAACGGATTATTAAATTAAAAGAAAATTTAAACCATTTTGCAACAATTTAAATTATATTACAAATTCTATTCTGTAAATCATTTTTAAGAACATTTTTTTATTTTAAGATATTGTTTGCATTTTATACATCTATAATAATTATTCTTGTATAATTATGCTATTCAATGATTTAATCATTGCACATTATACCTTTTCGAAATATGATAATATGCATTTCCGAACTTGTTGAGCAAGTCATAATGTTTAATTTTTTTTACATTATGCTGGTTCTAATTTGAGTAAAATATGAAAATATTTATCAAATAGAATGAAAAAATAATTTTAGTCCACGGGTAAAAATTACATTTCGACTTATTTGTCTTTGATGCCATTTTTTCCCTTCATTTTTGCATTCATTTTCCATCATTTTTCTAAAGTCTTATTAATATGATGAATTTGTGTCTTTAATATATATGTTACCATTAAAGTAGAGAATCCCTTATTTCATAGAATAACTAGGTATTTCATGAAATAACTAGACTAGTCAGTTAAAGTACATAAAAAAACGAAATGCTTATGTTTTACCTAGGTATTCTATAGAATAACGATTACACGATTGTTAAAGTATGAAATATGGCACACGAAATTTTTTTAACCGGTTCTAGCTGCTTTTAGTCAATTTTAAAACCGCAATTCGAAGTGTCTTCCCACCAATCACTACTCTAATAAATAATAAAAAGTAAAATAAAGGTTTTTCATTAAATTTAAATTAATATTCTCTTACATTTTTGTTTGAAAATTTAAGAGAGATTTACTTGCTTATGAAGTTTTTATTCTTAGCGAGTGGTTTTTTTTGGATAATTCAACTATTAATGTAACTATTTCTGCAACATATTCTTTTTTTTTCTTTCTATTTAACTAGTGTTATCAATATGAGCAATAGTAAGTTATACCATCCGTTTTTCCTTATTTTGTATCAATTAACCATCCGCAATAGGGGATGGAAAATATTTTTCGAGAGATTTTAGCCATTTATGCTCAATTAATTCACAAAATAACTTTGAAATTGTTTATTTTTCACTTTAACGTTCTATCATTAGTTATTTCACATAGAATAACTAGATAAGGTATAAAATTGTTCATCTATTATATACTTTAACTGACTTGCCTAGTTATTTCATAAAATACTCATTATATGAAATAACTCAATTATATACTTTAAAGGTAATATATATGAATCTTTTTGCTGTTGTAATCATTCACTTTCGTAAATAGATCTAATTCTAAACATGTCATAAAAATAGAAATATCAGTTTAAAGAAGTGTTTAAAATCTTAATTTTTTACACAGTTTTCTTCCTCGCTTCGGTCTTTTTACAAAATTAAAATTTAAGTAGCCATTATCGAACATGATTTGATAAAACAAGATTTTTTAGGTTCGTGGATATTTCAAAAAATGTTCCATTAATTCATCACGGGTTTATCTTTAAAAATTTTGAATGGGGGATCCATAACCTGATTTCAAAAGTACCAGTTTCAGTTACTTTTCTTCTGTTTTAAATTGGATTATATTACCATTAAGATATCCGATATATTCATATAAGCTCTTTCACAATCATTCGCATATTGATTTTCATATTATTTTAAGAGTATTGTTGTAAGTTAAAATATTAAACTTTCAACCAACACGTTTTAATCAGTTACTAAAAAATCATTAAAAAAAGAGTGTATTATTTTGGGTGAATTATTTTATATAATACAATGAATAGAAATGACGCATATAATTTACATTAAAGTAATGTAAAAATATTGCTGGAAGATAACACAAGATAATTACATTTAGACAGAGCGAAAAAACTATAGTTATTACTAAATTGATAATTCGTTTTTACAAATGATAAATTTAGCTTTTCTACCACACCTATGTTATCATTCCGCAATTTATTGATTTTAAGCAATACAAGAATCAATATTTCGGTTTTGTAATCAAGGCAGAGCTTGAAAATTAGATAGTTTGTTTAAATGTAATTCTAAGCGTGTTTTAAGCTTTCAGCATAATGAAAATTGTTTTTATCTTTAAATGCTATAAAAAAGTACAGATATTTTAAATAAGATACTTGGTATTTTTATTTGATTAATGCATATTTTTAAAAAAATTGTAGAAAGAGAGATTAGAAATTGGTTCATTAAATGTCGAAGCAAACGTGAATTCTTTTGCACTGTAATAAATCATTCTAATTCGATTTTTTCCCTCCTGTTCACTGTTGTGTTTAAAACACGTAATGAATTTAAAAAATAAAATTCAGTTTCTACTTAGGTCAACAAAGGAAAATTTAACTTTAGTTGCATTTTATCAAATACTTACAATTAATATAAATATGTATATACATATGACAGAGTCACCATATTAAATGGTAATTAATTTTTATTTATTATCATTAAGGTATCGTATTGTTATACAAACTGATCGTGTATATAAAATTTCAGTTCAACTGAATGCTTTAAAACGTGAGAAAAAAAAATATTTTAAAGTTTTGAGCCAAGTTCCTAAAAATGAAACCAACGTGAATGTATCTGTAATTTTTTAAATAATTAGAATAAGTCAAAAAATTTTAATTAATTATAATAAAATTATCATATTGTCATCCGAAACACTCGTTTATAGAAAATTTCAATAAACGATTGGGAACAACGATGGATTGACAAATCCGATCCATGTTCTTTTTAAATATCTGATTTAAAGCAAACAAAACTAGACAATCTTCAAATTAAAAGGGCATGAACGAATTTCAAATAATACCTTCTTTAATTCAAACTAAAGAAAAATAATTTATTTTCTTACTCCAGTAAAAATAATTTTTAAGCATTTTAATTCACTCTAGTGTAGTACATGAAGTACTAAAATCATAATTTATTCGGTATTTTACACAATAATTCATTTAAAGTCATGTATACATGAAATCGATTAATGTAAATGCATTAAAAGAGGGGGATTTACCAGCAAAAAATTTTCCATTTTAATAATCCTCCCACTTGGGATATGTCTATCTATTTTAGAATTTGGAATAGTGTCTGAATCGTGTTATTTAATCATCCTCCGAATTTTTCCGTTGAAAAGAGAACTATTTCCAGGATATTAAAGGGCACATGGAAGCATATCTGCAGATCCAAAATGTCACTAAAGATGTTTTAAATCACATATCTTTGGTGTGATAGAAAACGATGACTTTGATAAATAATGAGAAAAGTTTTGGTAGTAACATATTGGAAGATACTATAAAAAGAAACTATATGTAAAAAATATTGAAATAAATAAATTGTACTTTTTAAGTTTTTCTTAAGGACATTTTTAATAAAGCATAAAAGAAATGCTGTGGTAAATAGAGATGGTTAATACTCTTTAGGGTTTACAAATATGATAGTAATTCCAAATGAGCAGCTTCAATTGATAGAAGAACCTGAGGAGCAAAAGGTAGAAAATTGAATTAGACCCTAGTGCCTGCTAACTTAAATTGGACACAATGGAATGACCTTCACATCTAGAGTGAGCATACCAGAAGATACTCCCGATGTACATCGCTCATTCCGTCCAGGTACACCCTCTCGCTACTTTGAGGCTCATAGCAGGTATTGAGGGTAATTTCTCAGGTCAGGTCAGTTTTTTCATGTCTTCAGGTGCATTTGGATTTTAATTGATAGTCGGGCTTCTATACAGCACCTTTTTCGTTGGACAACTGTTGGGGATATGACAAGCCTAAATATTCTGGATCTTGTGGTCGACTTTCCTCTAGACAGTCTATATACTTTCAATGTGTCCCTTAACATATAGGATTGAATGGTAAGCAGATAGCCGATGGCATAACCGAGTCTGCCACTGCTGACACCTTGCGAAGTAACATTTGTCTAACTTTCTGTAAATTTCCTCTATTAAATGATAGAGTTAAATGCACTTTGGAGAGTACCCTCTGCACAAACTTGGTATTTTGGGAAAAAACTTTGTTGGTGTCACCAACTTAATATTCCTATGGATCAGCAGACAGCTCTATTACGCCTTTTTAGTGGCTACATCAAATCTCTTACTTTTCAACAGGACAGGAAAGTCTTTTTCCAGATTGACATAGCTACGAGAATAATCAGGAACCCCCAGAGTCATATTCTTAATCGCTTGAATTTTACTAATGACAATGTTTTGGAAATTCTATTTTCGAATATGGAGATAGTGCAGCTAAGCTACGTCATCTGGGATATGAAACAAAACAAAAACACAAACCTGATGATTTAAAAGAAAAATTCCTTCAGTGTAATTGTAGGAATACAAAGTATGTTTCCATCGCCTGTTTTTAAAGTCTTTCCTGTTTTAAAGGATTAATTTTATATATTTACTATTGTTTCGAGAAAATTTTCAAGATTTGGACCAATCCAGCTGTTAAGTCATAACTAGCATCGAGTGAGTCGTTAGTACACGTGTCTTTTTCAAGTCCAGCGAAAGTAGAAGTCAAAGTTCTTATGCGGGAGGTGGGTTGAGTTGTCCTGGTAGGATTTTTACCCCAACTGATACTTTAAGGGCTAAGGATTCATCATAGTTTCCCCCCTCCGCATGGCTCGTACAACAAAAGGGACAGGATCACTGACGACACAACGATGACTGAAAACTTAGTTTTATTGTTTTTTAAATCTTTTATGAATTATTTTGATAACCTTCATGGTGTGGAGTATCTAAAACTATATAACACAAATACACAAAATATTTCCTATCAAGTGGTTACGGGAGGGAACAACAATATCATAATAACTATTACAGCAATATATAGTTGACATTTACAAAGCATGATAGCATATTTCAAAGTAATACAATGATATACTAATGAAGGTGTATGATGTAGATATAAGAATTCTTCATTGAACACCCCGAAAAGAAATGTTTACAACAATATAGATACTAAACACAATTTGTCTCAACTAGAAAAAAGGTATATTTTAACAATTGTGAGTAACTTGTTTAAGACATAAGCATACAATAGCAGAAGTTGAGTTTTCATTCATGATTTAACTTTAAATTATCAGGGGATTTTTTTTTTAGAAACATCTTAATTTAGAAATATGGACAATTTGGGAATCTTTTTTTGCCAAAGAATTTGGTTTATTAATTTCATAAGTAACTTTCGAACATTGCTTTATTATTTTATAAGGGCCAGAAAAAGAGGAGCTTAATTTACTCGTATTAGGATACTGGAACTCTTCATGCCCAATAGTTGATTTTTTTTCAATACAACGAGCACCATATTTAATCTTATTTTTAATATGATAATCTATTGTTCTCTGAAAGGCCAATTCACGTGCTTCATCCACAGGTTCATAGTAATTATTCTGATCTATAGGTCATTGATACGGCAAGAGACCAAATAGCAAGTATCCTGGTAGGTATTTAGTTATTGAGTGTGGAGTTGAGTTATATTCACTACACACTTGGTCTAGTAGTTTGGACCAAGGAATTTTAGTAGATGAAGCATTTACCTTGCATATAAGTCTAGTAACAAGATATTGATTGACACATTCATTTTTACCATTTGTTTGAGGGTGATGAGCTGTAGTCAACAAATGTTTAATATTATAATTTCTAAGGAATTGTTTAAATCTGGAAGAAGTAAATGCACCATTTATATCAGTTAATGATTTTTCAGGAATTTAGATTCAAAAAACTTGTTTTAAGATATTTGCATAGGTTTCTGAATTTTCATTTTTTGAAGGAAAAGGCCACACGTATCTTGTTGCATGGTCAATCACAATGTGCAATTTTTTTTGGTAGAACTATAATAATTGAAACCTCCAACAGCATCCACATATATTAACTCAAAACGTTTACTGGTAGGTGGAAATTGTTGCAGTAACCCAAATTTCTTTTCTTTTTTTTTAAGCTTACATACCGTGCAATATTTAACAAATTCACTAATATCAGTTGTAATGTTAGGCCAATAGTATTGAAGTGAAATTAAATTCAACATTTTTTGAACACCAGGATGACCAAACTGCTCATGATCATGATTCAATAGGTTTAATCTTAATGAAAATGGAATAACTATTGTGTAATTTTTTTCTTTTTAATTACTATTTCATTTTGATCTCATGGTATTTAGGTCCACAAAGATTATCTTTCTTTTGATGAATTTTATTAATGTCAAGCAAATGGCTTTTTGAATGTTGAAGGTGATGAGCAACCGGATGCCTGGATAACATATCTGCTTCAATATTAGTAGAACCCTTTAAATATTTAATTTCATAATTATACATACTTATCTTTAATGATAAGCGGAATAATCGCCGTCTTACATTTTTAACATTTTGTAGCCAAACCAGAGCTGCATGATCAGTATGTATGATAAATTTTTGGCCATGTAGGTAGTAATAAAATTTATCTAAAGCATATATTATTGTAAGGCATTCTAACTCAGCTATAGCATAACTTTTTCGTAGTCTCTTAAGTTATAGAATGATAAGCAATTGGGTGTAACTCATTTGAGGCATCAGGTTGTTTCAACACTGCTCCAAATCTTTTTTTTTATGCATCAACAAAAACATGACAAGTTATATCAAGATCATTCAAATGTAAAATAGGTTTCGTTATTAAACTTTCTTTTAGTTTCTCAAATGCATTTTGGCATCCATCAGTCCAATTAAAATTCACATCCTTTTTTAATAACATATTTAATGAGAGTATCTCAGGTCAGCATATTCTGGAATAAACTTATGATATACATTTATTGAACCCAAGAACCTCTCTCTTTGAAGTTCTTTTGTATTATTTGGCGGTTTCAACTTTTTGATAATGTCGATATTAGTATTATTTGGAATAACTTTACCCTCTTCTATTTCATAACCCAGAGAGTTAATATTAGTTTGGGCAAAGACACATTTAGATAGTTTCAATTTAATATTTCCTTTTTGGCAAATGTCAAAAATTGTTTTCAGAGGATTCCAATGTTCTTTTTCTGACGAAGATATGATATCATCGAAATAGTTGCAAGCAAAATCAATTTTATACTTAGTTAATATTCTTCGAATTAATCTATTAAAATTGCAGAAACTCCCTTAATTTCCAAATAGTAATCTGCACCATTCATATAAGCCAAAGTTAGTGCAGAAAGTGAGTTTCTCAGTATCCTTTAGGGGAATGGGTACATGCCAATAACAGGAAGCTAAATCTAAAGTTGAAAAATTTTTGCTCGAGCTAATTTGTCTAATAAACTATCCATAATATGCAAGGGATCAGAATCCACTTTACATAACGCATTTTATTTTCTGAAGTCTGTACAAAGTCTGGTCATTTTACCTTCATCACGTTTAAAAGCTAAAGTTGATGGGGCTGAATAGGGACAGTTACTTTAATTAATCCAGCTTGCAATGATTCCTCAACTTTGACCCTTAATTTATTTTTCCTGAATAGAAGAAGAACGATAAAGCCTGAAATGAACTGATAAGTCAGATTTAGGTGTAATTTGAAGTTCAACTCTTAATCGACCTACATCATACTTGTCTTTAGAAAAAATGGAATCATAATGGGAAAGTATTTCACTTAACTCACATTTATTCTCTATGGCAATCTGTGGTAGAACATTTTGATCGTCAGAGATCTGAGAATGAGGAGGAGTTACACATGTTTCTTCGTTTATATGTAAAGAATATTTTCGTTCATTTTTGTATTTATTTATTTTATTTACAATATTTCCATTTTTTTTTTACTTGTAGATGACTGCAGTTAATAGTAAGTTTAAATTTTGATAGTCCTGGTATTCCAAGTATAAGATAGGGTAAAGTGTGATCTTCAACATACATCGTTACTAATTTAGAAATAGCACCTATTTTAGATAAAATGAACATATCTTACTCAGATTAATTGTACCCTGAGTTTGTTGTACAATTATGCTTTGAGCATTTTTCTTTTGTAACTGGTGCTTACTTACAAAATGATGAGATATAATGGAGATAGTTGAACCAGAATCAAGGATACACGGTGAGGGTTTCTTTTTAATTTATCCAGATATTTCCAATAATTGTCAAATTTGGGATTTTTCCGTTGGAGAGTCAACATTTGCTTGCATAGGTATTTGAGGGGGTACTTGTATTGCCGAGAGTATGAATGGACAAGTTTGAGCCCAATGATAGGCACTTTGAATCCCCTGGCATTTGCAAAATCTACACGGGTTAGGTGGTAAGTTACTCTGGAAGTGCAATTTTGGACTATTAAATGTTCTAGGGGTTCGGTTAGTAACCTGGCTTTGTGCAAACTTATTTGACCTAAAATGTCTAGGTTTCTAATTCTAGTAGTTCTCCCTAGGAGCATTAAATATTGGGGATCTAGAACTACTAGGATTTTTAATTTTGTTCTGTTCACTGTTTTGAATTTTTAATAATTTAGTCGTGGTTATTATCCATTCTGATGGGTTACTAGGAGAACTTACAGTGAGTAACTGCCATAAATTAATGGGTAAGCCATCTGTTAATGCTTCTAATATAGATGTGGGTAAATTTAATTGTCCGCTCATTTCCAATTTTTCATGCAAGTATTGAGCAATTTCCTTTCCATTAAACGTTTTTTGCGTGAATTCATTTAAACTAGTAATTGATATGGCGCAAGATATTTTTCTGTTAAGAAACAAGTGAATTCCTCCCAATTGTTAATTTTATCGTAACAATTAATATAATCCGTTAAGGAACCGTACGTCCGTTCTTTAAATAGTCAGATATATTGGTAATTTTCCAAGAATCATCTAGGCTCAATTTTTGACAATAATCATTAAAATATTTTAACCATCAAATTACTTGCATAGAATTATTTGGATCGAAAACTATTAATTGATTTGGTTGATTTAATTGGTTTTCAGAAGTTTGAGCTTTTGATATATCACTTGTTTCCGTCATATTTGTTTTTTTACCACCGCGTAACTGCATAAAACGTTTAAGAATAGATAAATGAAATTAAAATTTACATACACCGAAAAACAGTATCAAAAGGCTTTACATATAAACAACCGATCGTGATTAAAATTAATTAAGTGCAAAGGAAATCAATGCAAAATTTGAAAAAAAATACTTATACCAAAATATAAGAAATCAAATAAAGATACCAAATCAAGCATTAACTTATTCAAACTTAAAAACTAATGCAAGTCAATGATAATAAATTTACCATAATAGAATTCTAAGTAATTATTTTGCTAACTTAAAATAGCTAAACTTACGAACTTGAAGCACTGGAACAAATCACAAAATTTTAGCATTTGAAGAGTAAGAATACCCCTTTGATTAGTCACAAAGAAAATTTTAAAATTTTTCCTTTTTCTTCTCACTACACACACTTTTTTGAATTTGAAGAGACGTACTGGTAGACTTATGTTCTGTTGATTTTCTACAATGAATTACTTGAAGAATTTTCTTGACACACACAATTAGAATTCCGTTGATTTTCGAAATGAAATCTTTGAAGAAACTTTCTTTTAAATAAATCGTACTGCGATCTATGTAGACGTACACATTTTTATAAACAAGTTTCTATGTTGCGCTCTTATTAAATTTTTGAAGCAAGCATTTTTATACTTGCCACATATATAACAAGATAATTAGGTTTCACACCCTACCGGCTTTTATCATGTATTAGAGTAATTCTTAAAGATTGACACGAGAAATGCAACTTGCAGCCGTTTATCATATTATATTTTATTCCAAGCTTCAGCAAAACAGTCTGTACTTCAAGCCATGACAAGACAAGACCTCTTTTAGCACATTGATCAGCAGCGAGTGAGTCGTTAGTGCACGTATCTTTTTCAAGTCCGGCGAAAGTAGAAGTCAAAGTTCGTATGCGGGAGGTGGGTTGAGTTGTCCTGATCGGAAGTTTACTCCAATTGACACTTGAATGGCTGGGGATTCATCATATATATATAGGGAGAAAGTGAACTATAATAGTAGGGATAGATAAAGCCTTCAATTAGAGGAATAAACCTTTGAATCCTGTATAAATAGTAAAAAAAAAAAAAAAAAAGAGACAATGATAAAAGAATGAAAGATATGGTGGCCTTAGAATAATTAGAATGAAAACAGTTACAATTTTTTGTTTTTGTTTTTGTATAGGCCCAATAGGTGTCCATTTATTGTCGTAGTAGAGAATAAATAACTATTCCATGTTTATAATCAGCTGAACGAATGGTGGACTAAACAAGTTCACTATAGTGCAGTCTCAGATGCGAACGATTTAATTAGTAGTCAAAATTTAAGGAGATATTATTTCCTAACGTTCTTTTATATTTGGAAAGGAAGCCTATTATGGGTTTACGTAAAATTAAAAAGCAATATCTGTTTCATTAAGTATATTACTATTACTTTAATTTATCAGGCGAAAAAAGAACGTCTATCTCGGGGGTCTGCAACCTTGTTCCTGTCGTGTGCCAAACCAGTCTATCAGTATGACTCAGTGTGCCACACATTAGGAAATATTCGAAACAATTCGATTCTAGCAGCAGTGCATGTAGAGTTAGGAGATGGAGGGCAAATAATACTGATTCAGAATTTTATCATGTATTATTTATGGATTATTTCAAGATACTTATTAACATAAAAACAAACTTAAAATATAACTATTCATTCAACATAAATAAAAACAACTAAAATTGCACGATGGGTGATCAGAAAAAAGGTTTACATGCCACAGCATTTGAAAACTACATATTGTGGAGAAATTTCGTTTCTTCAGACTGGAGACAAATGGCGCTACTTGTTATACATCTGGTTTGCGGGTAGGTATTCAAAATTCCCAGATGGTTCAGAATGATTGAAATGGTAAGACGCTTAGGAAATTGGTCCCGTTTGGAAATGCGAGCCGTGATTCGATTTTTATGGGCAAGGAATGTGTCCACGTCTGCCATTTACAATCAAATCATGGAATTTTATGGCGAACAAACAATGAGCAGACAGCTTGTCACGAAATGGTGTCGCTCTTTTCAATCAGGAAAAAAGGATGTCGGAAATCGCAATATGGCAGGGAGCGGCCGGCCAAGTTCTTCAACGACACGAATTGAATAAATGTTTCAAAATGATTGCCGCTTAATTCTGAGTGAAATCTCATCAGAACTGGGGCTGAACTATGGTAGGATGCAACATATCATTTATCATGTGATATAATATTTCGAGCCAGTGCTACGAAAACATCCACCGAAATCTTACCAAATGAACAGGGACCTGATTCCTACCAAGACTGGTCCTACCAAGTCTAAATAGACTTCTTGATTATGTTGAAATGGGATAGACACGTATGCCTCTTAATTCTTTTTGGGATTTTCTGTCTATTGTTAATAAATATTTCTTTATTCGATTTTTAACCTTTTTTTCTGATTGCTTCTTGTACATATTTTTTGAGTTAAGTATCTTTCAAACGTAATCATTAAAATAGGAAACAAGCTCAAGAAAATATAAATATTCTTTCTATAGAGTTAAGTATTTTAATGCGAACATTTTGTCCCGGCGTTTCCCAAATTTGGTAAGCTTATTTAGCTTGAAAATGAAATGTTTTTTTTTTCAAAACGTTTCCGTTCCAGCATATTTTTCTCTTGTGACATTTCTTTACGTACTTAACCGTCTGGGGAAATTATTTAATATTCTTCTAAACTTTTTCATTGAAGAGATTATTCTTTTCGGCATGTGTGTTGCGGGTCATATAATGAATAGTTATATTAGTATTAAATATGTCCTAGTAGATATCTAAAAATAGCTTCGTTCTTTTGAGCAAAATTGTAAGGAAATGGCTGACAATCGCCAAGATGTGGTGGGAAAAGACATTATAAATGATTCTGGATGTGATTGTTGCGTGATATGAAGTGGTTTTATGCTTGTTATATGTCCTCGATTTTTGATGTTGTTGTCGTTTCGTTTGTGCACGGAAGTTTTGGATTAAGTTAGAAATTTCTACCAAATGCAATAAAATTGTTATATTTTTCTCAGCATTTTGTATGCGGGATTTTTAAAAATACTAATATTGTTTCAATAAATTAAATTCATGGGCTTAATTAATTTAAAATATTTTATCAAATATTCAATTACTGAATAATATTAGATTTCTTCGGAATTCTGAGTACTATTATTTATTATTAGCTCGATGAATTTTGCCTTTGAAATCCTATTATCAAAAATTATAACTCATTGGTTTCGCATCGTGATAATGCGTTTCCTCTCAACGCCATCATTACTCGTAAATTTCAAATTCTTTGTATTTACCTAATATGACAACGTGTGACTATATCCATTTAGAAAATATTGTATTCACTCTTACTATTCTTAGTGTGCTTGTTTTAGTGATATTTCACCGCATGGTGGTGGCATTTGTAAAACTAGTAACAACATCCATACTAAGGTGATCATTTTAGTAAAGTGGCTGTATTATGTGCTTACGAATCAGAAGGTAGCAGGTTCTAACCTTCATTGGTGACCCTGAAAGAACTTCGAAACAACGCAAACCTTCAAAGAACAGACGTGGCTCCATCTATCCGCTCCCAGAGCAACCCAAAAGCCGCTATACACGCAGCACACAAAGCCTTCAGATGACATGACGCAGCACTCAAGCCATCAATACACACTTGACACAATAGCAATAACTCACACTCTTGCCATAACAACGGTATCGTTCGTTCGTCTAATCACCGACTCACTGGAAGGGGAGTGTGTGGCGGTGGTATCTATATAAGCCAGTAACAATCTCCGTACTAAGATGATCATTTTAGTATGGCTATGTTATGTGCTTACGGATCGGAAGATACCGAGTTCTAATCTACCGGCAAACGTATACTACTTTCTTTAAGATTCGTATTAAATAGTAATAGGAAAATAATTGCAATATTGATTGAGAATTTCTATAATTCTTCTAATAATCAAGAACTAAAAATATCCAATAATTGTTTTCACTGTTAGAAACAATTCATTGGAGTTTTTATTAATTATATATGTTATGTTTCTTTTGAGAATATAAAAAAATCATTATAAGTCATGGTAGCATATAATTTGATGAATCTCAGTAATTTTGTATTACTTAAGGGAACCAGGACATGCTCGAAAGAATAAAATGCCAAAATTAAGACCATTTGTTTATGAGACATATATCATTTACAATTTCCAATAGAGCTTCGATTTTTTACGTTCTTAATAAAGATAATTTAATTATTCTGTAGAACTACAAAAATAACTTTTTACTCCAAAAGTTTTTTTAACTACTTAATTTAAGTAATACATAATTTTTTTGAGAACTCCTAATATATACTTATGTTTAGGTACCATTTTTTTAAAAAAGAATCCTTTTTTTATGCAAAATATTTTTACACATATATAAAACAATACATAAAATACAGTGAACCCATTTTTTTAGTAAAATGTTAATATAGTTTCTTTAAAAAAATTATGAAACTTTAAAATTTGAATTTTTTTTTTATTTTTCTGATTTTTTTTATGCATAAAACTATTTTAAAAAAATTAGGCACTATCTTAATAGAAAAAAATAGGTTTAACTATATGCGTAGGCATCTTGTATAGAAGTATAAAAAATCTAAAATCATATAGTGCAATAGTTTTTTTTAAAAAAATGTACCTAAATGCAAAAAAAATATGCTTTTGAGAAAAAGTGAAAAAACTAAAAACAATATTTTCACATATTATACACTTGATTAGTATTTGCTTGCCTATTTTTATATGACTAATAATAATCCTTAATAATTTTCTAGAGTTACAAAAGTAATTTTCAATTCATATGTGTTTTATCCCCTTTGTTTTAGTTAACATGAACATAATTTTCGAGATCTTGTAATACATATTTTCATGTATAGGTACCATTTCTTACAAAAATATTCTTTGAATATACAAAAACACATTTACACACATATATATACTACAACATATCAAACATAATGCACCAGTTTTTTAACGAATTAATTGCATAATTTCTTTAAACTAATCATAAAACTTTAAAATTATGAAAATCTTAATTTTCTTTTTGCACGTATAAATTTATTTTTTAAAAAATTAGACATTACATACTAAAAGATATTTTGTTCACTATATAGAACGTTTATATAGATAAAACACATGGGAAACTACATTTTTATAGTTCAAAGTAGTGTGTCAAAAAGGGCATGGTTATTTGTTTAGATTTTTATTTTTCATATTTTAGGGCTATTTTATCAACAAAACTATAAGTATTATACATTTTTAAATTCAGAAAAATAAGCACTAATTTTTAGAACTAAAATTGAAAAATCAATTTTTTCAAAGTATATGATGTCCCTGTTATCTTAAAGATAAAAACCTTCTAAAATCATTTTTGGGTAAAAAAAAATAGAACACACTCAAAAGATGGGTTTTAATTTCAGTGATAAAAGCCCCAAAATCAAGCACACTAACATAATGAGCAACTGCATGATGTAGTGGTAAATGTTGTCTTTATTCAAAATTTTGTTGTACTTAGGCATTTCTGCGAGGGTGGATCCAAAAAAAGGTGACAAGTCAAATAAAAAAATATTTATTACCAATAGACAGAAAATACAAAATGGAATTAAGAGATATATGTGCCTATCACTTTTCGACATAATCACCAAGTCTATTTAAGCCTTTATCAGAACACAGAACCAACTTGTTTAACCCGTCTGGGTAGAAATTAGGTCCCTGTCCATTGAATCATGTCTCAACGAATGTTTTCATAGGACTGTCTTGGAATATCGTAGCACATCGGAGATGGTATGCTGCACGCTACCATAGCTCTTTCCCAGCTTTGACGAGATTTCACGCAGAGTTCCCCTTCGATCACTTTAAATCATTTCTCCAATTTGTGCCGTGGTGATTTCTGTCGCTGAAAAATTTCGCCGGCCGCTCTCTGTCATATTACAGCTTTCGACATTTCTCTGCCTGATTGAAAAGAGTGACACAATGTGACCCAGAGTGACACAATGTGACCCAGAGTGACACAATGTGACATAGAGCGACACAATGTGGTCTGCTCATTGCAGATGGGGACACATTATTTGCCCATAAAAATCGAATCACAGCTCGCACTTCCAAACGAGACTAATTTCTTCAGTATTTCCATTTTAATAGTCTTAAACCATTGGAGAACTTTCACTTCCTACCCTTAAACTATTTGTATCGCAAGTAGCACCGTCTATCTCCCCTCTGGGGGAAAAAATTCCTCACAATGCATAGTTTTCAAATACTGCGGCTAGTAACTTTTTTTGAATCCACCTACGTACTTTGAAAGCGCTGGTAAAGTTTTGGGGACTAACGGCACGCGCAAGTAACTTGCTTGTAGTGAAATATTAATATTATTAAAATAATAGCAATTGTGAAATTTTAAATCTGTTTTGAAGATATAATTTAGGTCATTTAATTCGTGGAAGGCTTATCAGAAAAGGTGACAAATAATGGATGTGTAGAATTGCCAGAATCATCTGCAGTGTTCTTTTTCAATTTTCAATTTATGTACCATATAAGCAAAAGGATTGTGTTGCAGGTTCATGTTTGCATCAGTAGATTACTTTATATTAGCCTAACATCCAATTGAAACTGTCGCTCAACAGCTAATCATGAGGAAAATGAACTTCGTTTATGAACAAATACAGTTCCCAAAAAAAATAAAAAATTTTACCGGCAAATTTATATACCAGAAAATCTATTGATAATGCCCCAGTTACAAAAAAAAGAAACTGTATAGCACGTGTATGCATTGGTTTCATTTGCACTAATATAAGATTAAAAATTATCTAGACATATATATATATATATATATATATATATATATATATATATATATATATATATATATATGTTTGTTATGGAATCAGAGTGGTAGTAGATATCGACTTCAAAGTATCCGTGAAAGGTAATGATGTGGTTCTTATATTGGTATAATGGTATACATTTTCATCATATTGTGTGTGTGTGTGTGTGAATAGAGGCACACCGCTGCGTTTGATGTTAAATGGGAACTGCAATAATGAAGTTCTGCTGCCTCATGAATGTCTATCCTACATTGTTTTCGATGAAATGTTCCATTATATGAAAGGCAATGCAAAGTTTCGCCGCACAGATACTGTATAGGTAGCTGGAGTATTCAATATTCTTCATCTCGTATAGCATTTGCGTTCTATCTTTGGATTTGAATCCGAATTAAAATGTTTGGAATACCTAGCTACTCAACCCCAGCCTCTTATGAACAAGGCTCCATAACGAACATTGAAAGGTAAATGGGGAAATTTATTATAAAATCTACTGGGTGATATTGAAAGTGGTATTTTACTTAACAATAGACGTATGCTATGGTAACACAGGTTTGCAGAGTGCCTGTAGTCCATATTTTACATGGTTTATAAAACTATCTGTTAAAAGCACCATTTACATCTTAAATCATCGATTCATATTCTTTACATAGTTTCAGGAGGAATCCTTGATATTATTTGATACTTTTCTGACGATATAATGGGGCCATGGTAGCCTAGAGGTGAAAGTCATGGACTCGTGACTGGCGTGTCATGAGTTCGAGCTAAGCATCGCTGAAAACCCTCTAAATCTTTCGTGGCGCAAACATCCTCCCTTTGATGTAATGTGGATCTTAGGAGAGAGAGCGCCTGCTCACACAAGTAGAGTCCTCATCACTTGACCATAGTTCAAAATTACAAGGTCCGTTGGCAATAACCCACGTACAGCTGAACAGTGAGACGTTGTTAGAGCTATCACTGACAATACCATATTCGAAAGAAAAGACAGAACAGTTCTCCTTTTATAGGTTCTGCCCTTCCTCGAAAAAAGTATCCTCCTTTTCAATATTTTAATACTGACCAATCTCTGTATTCAGAGACATATTTCCAAATTGCATTCTCTGTATTCAAACATAATTCCAATACGTTGATTGATTGATTGATTGAATATTAACGTCGCACTGTTCAGCTACACGAGGGCTTTTGGCGACGGACCACGTAATTTTGAACCATGGTCAAGTGACGTGGACGACACCTGAGCTGGCACCCCCCTCTCCTAACTACCACACCACACCAACGGGAGGACGTTTCAGCTCTCGACAGATTTAACGTGCATCGCTGCCCTACACGGCAGGTCTTTAGTGGTACTGGGCTCGAACCCGTGACAAAGCAAGCCACGGTCCGATACCTATACCACTCGGCTACCGCGGCCTCCAATACGTTGAAGATTGGTCTGAAACAAATATCACAGGAAATAACAGTTTTTAATGGTTCTTTTTGAATTCACCTCAAGTAAATTGGGCTGATATAAAAAAAAATTGTGTTAAGTTTTATCGAAAGAAATGCATAATAATAAAATCGATGACAATGGTCTGTTTGAAGAAAAAAAGACGACTGAATGCAGATTTAAGTTCTAATAAATTAGAACAATCGGAAAATTAACATGCTGAAATTCATAAAAGATGGGTGAAAATGCTTAAACTATTTCGAAAATATATAAATTCCATATGAAAATTTAGTTATTCTTGTTGTTTACGTTGTGCTGTCCTGGAACTAATGCAGCAGTTGAAAGAGTTTTTTCAGTTGGTAATGATTTTTGGACAAGTGAGAAATCAAGATTGAATGTTAATATATTAGCTACAGTGCTTACTGTAAAATTCAGTATAAAGGATATTTTTTGCTTGGAAATTTCCAAAATTTTAGAAAATGATATGTAGACAAAATAAAAATTATTCAATGGAAAAATACTCGTTAAAGAAAATAATTAAAACCGTAACTAGTGTAATTTTGTTTGAATTAATAAGTTTCATACATTTGCGTTGTAATTTTTTCTTTTAGAACCGGATATTAGAATACGTTTAATTTTAGTGGATATTTATATTTAGAAGTTTACACCGATTGGCAATGTGTCCCTGATTTTAAGGCATTTTTACTGTTAAAAGTTGTATTTTTGATTAAAAAAGTACTTCGTATTGCATTCTATTATCATTTTGAATATACTACATTCTGTGTTCAGGGCATTTAATCAATTAATACATAATTTCAGATTCAAATTATTTAAAGTTTATTTATTCTACAGAAAATAATTACTATATCCGAGATAGTTGTAAATAAAGTAAATTAAAAGCTCAAATGTGTTTATAAATTTCGAGTTTAGTTTATAGTTCACCCATCTCGATGACGTACCTTAATTCATTACTTTTAATTTAATAAAACTAAAAATAATTCAATGCAGTGAAGGAACGACAGTCTTTATAGACAATAAATGATGACAGATTTTCTCTCTCTGGACATTAAATGGTACAGTCCACTAAGACCGAGTAATGAAACTTTTCCAAGAACTTTTCCAACTGTCGTCACGGTAGTGAAAAGTTTTATTTGACATTCAGACATGGACTTTGATGTTTCGGTATGCAAGCGAAATTAGAAATGAAGACAGATGTGATGATTTTATCGATTTCGCCTGTCATTAGAATAAGACCGGAGGTCAATGTCCTGATTACAGTAACTTGCTATTAATTATGACCAAAACTAGATTCTTATCGTGTTTAATATAATTCCAAGGTATTCCAGTGTAATAAATGTGATTTAAATCTATTTCTTGTTGCATGTACGTTAATAATTACATTGACACACACACTAAATATAAAGATACAACATGAATTATTATTTGATTGTGTTTATTGAGATTTTTTATTTTCTGTTTAATTAACTGAAATTAAATGAAACTAGCTTAAGTCGTATCCAATCGTTAATTATTTCAATTTTCCAATCAGACAGCATATTCCATTCCTGGTTCCACCAATAATTTCGCATTTCAATACAATGATAGTTGCAGTACGTTCAGTGCGCGTAAAATGAAATCACGTCGTGAGATAAGTTTGGTTTTATAGTTCTGGTGTCAATATACAATGGGCTGTAAAATTAAATGATAGTGAGAAACAATTTGCTCACTAAGTTAATATTGCAATTAATGCCCAATACTACAATTATTTCTGTTAATTATCGTATTTTCCTGTTTATAATCCACGGATTATATTTTAAAAATGTTTCAAATTTCGTTGAGCGTATTATACTCCACCGTGGATGATGTAATAAAAAGCATTCTCCATCAGAAAAGCTTACAATAAAGTTTTAAAAGAAATACCATTTATGTTTTATAAAATGAATAACAGATGGCGCTAAAAGATTTTGCGATTCGGATGGCGTATTTCAGCTACAATTAGTTTTGTCCAACTACGTTCAGGAATGAATTCGGTTCCTCGGAAAGATATTGCAGTTGCCAGTCGCCAATATTATATCGCATTCTGTCTTGACCTAAGCTGTTTCGTCCTAAAAATATTCAAATTCAAATATCTTGATGTTGAAGCAGAGAAGCGTATAAATTATATGGCTGAACTAAACGTTATAGATAAGGCTACTACAGTTAATAGAGCGAAGAAAAATTGAACGAGTATTGTTTACTGACGAGTTCAGAGATGGTCTGAACACTGATTTTAATTGTATTTCCAACTTGAGCGAGGAAGGAATACTCAATTGACCTTCTCTAGTCCATGTAATATCCCGTTTGCGCGACCGCAACTAAATGGTTTGAGAAGAAATTATGCGTTTACTTTCAAAGAGGTTCTGTAACCACTCGGAATTCTGTGGTCGAAGTATTGGAACTCACAGATACGCTGCTTAGAGATGCTGCGGGCCAAAGAATTTTTTTAATTGAGGACAATACTAGGCCACAACGAGCTCATGGGATGCCAGAACTTTTGCAAAAAAAAGGTACCACGTGAATAAATTGCCCATCTTACTCATCCGAATTTAATCAGGCTGTGTATGTGTGAGATATTTTTAGATGCCAAAATTTAAAGAACCAAATTCATCCCCAGAATCTGCAAAAACTGAAAAGTGCAATTTTAGAGAAATAGCGTGCAATTTCACAAGACTCGATGAACATCTTGTTAAAGTCCATGAAATAAAGATGGTAAAGGTATGCATATATGTCCGATGATACCATACACTAATTTAAAGAAAATGTTTTTCCACAAGATGTGGCTTAATCTTTCATCATTTTCCGATTTCCATAAATTTTGTTTTAATTTGAATAATCAAACACCAAACATTCTAATTTGTATTAATTAATAACTATGTAGAAGTGTCTGATAACAATTTTTTTAATAAGTATCAGTTACATTTTATTTCTGTCATCACTCTTTAGATTTTATGACCAATGTATATGCGAATTTGCACAAATAACACTTGCACAATGTAAAAAAATGCATTTCTTTTCTATGCAATGATTTTATGAGAGGAAAATAACTGAAATGGTTTCATGTATAAAAACAGATGGACTACGGAGAGAATTCAGGTAAATGCATGTATTGAAATTTTTATAACTTAACATTTCTTAGAACACATTATTGCAATTTTATTTGTATTAACTACGAAAATTTCCAGTGTAGTTGGAAAATCACTTATATTATTGCTATGTCTCATTAAACGAAATTCATAATAAATTAGAACATTATATTTATGAGGATTTTATATTTGCCTAGACATATCAATGTTATTTAACGTCATAAAGGGCAACGCTGATAAACATTGAATCAATCAGTCTCCTATCTCCTAATAATACAATAATTGCCCTAAAAATTGCTACACCAGGAAGAAAGGATATAATGATCTCATATTGACAATGATATTATACTGGAAATAACAAGTGCTTACATTTTGAAGATGTTTGGGTTCATAGAACCTGTGAAATCACAGTACCCAGAACAACCACCTCCGGCAGAAATAATGGCGCTTATACGCCTGGGCATTGAGTCAAACAGAGATTGGATGGCATGTACATGTACAAATGCCCATGAAGCTTCAACACGATGCCACAACTCATCAACCGTAGTGACTCGCATTTGGCAACGAGCCAGTCGTTCGGCAACCATGGACCATACATTTGTAATTGGCGAGAGATCCTAAGAAAGTGCAGGCCAGGGCAACAACCAAACATTTTTTGTATTAAGGAAGGTCCGTGCAATGCCTGAAACATGTGGTCGTGTATTATCCTGCTAAAACATAGAATTTTACAGGGTTTGAAGAAAGGGTACAGCTACGGGTGGTAACACATCAGAAATGTAACGTGCACTGTTTAAAATGCCTTCAATGTGAACAAGAGGTGACCGAGACGTGTATCTAATAGCACCCCATATCATCACGATAGGTGATGGGTCAGTACGACGATGACGAATGCACGCTGCCAATGTGCTTTCACCACGATACCACCAAACACGGATGTGACCATCTTGATTCTGTAAACATAATCTGGATTAATTTGAAAAAAATAACATCTCACTACTCGTGAACCCAGGGTCGTCGTTTATCACACTTTTGAAGAGGCTCCTGTTTGTGATGCAGCTTCAAGGGTAGCCGCAGCCATCGCACCGAGCTGAGAGTCCATGCTTCTGCAAACGTTGTCGAACTGTTCGTGCAGACACTTGGGGGTAACATACCTGTCTTCTCGGCTGATAGTGATGGATGACCGTTGAGATCCTGCAGGGAGTTCCATATTACTGTCCTGAACCCATAGATTCTATGGTTTACTAACAGTCATTAGATCTCGACCGACGCGAGGCGCAATATTGTGATACGATAAACCGCAATCCAGGTACGCTACAACTCGACCTTTATAAAAGTTAGAAACGTTCTGTTACGCCTTTCTGCTTCTTACACTAGACATCACAACAACTTTTCACCAGGCAACAACGTTCAAATGAATTTGTATATGAGAAACTGGCCGAAGAATTTCCTCATTTAAATGCATTGCAGGTGTTGCTATCTGTGCCTGCTTTGTTTTAATACACTGAACAGCTAATCATTTTCATATCACAGCACCTTCTTCCTGTTGTTTAAATTGCAGGTCTGTAGCATTTCGCCGTCTTGGTGTAGCAATTATAATGACCAGTAGTTTATTAATATATACTTAAAAAGTTTACATAAAATTTTGGTAAAAGCTAACTACAATATATTTAGAATGAAAAAAGTCGGCTTGGTGACTTAGAGGTAGCGTGCCCGATTCGTAAGCCCAAGGTTGTGGATTAGATCTCGGCTGCAGTGCATAGATTTTCAGGACGCGAAAATCGTAGAAACGCCTGTCATATGATTTTGATATGTAAAAACCCTCTTGAGTATCAATTTGGCTCTCAGCAATATTTAGCATGCTCCGAGAACTTCAACTAAAACTAACTCAAGCGTCCATATTTGGTAATGAGGGGCGCCACGAGATGGTACCACCATTAAATGGCTCTCACATTTGGGGACTTGCTGTGTCTGCAAAGGCTTCGTTGACAATATGCAGCCTATTAGAGGAAATATTTACAAAAAAAATTCTTAGTGACTTTAAATTGGTAATATAATTTATTATATAAATTAAAGCATAATTAATTCGTTTTTCATATCGTCTGTTTAGTTTTTTAACCCCTCTCAAATTACTTTAAGCTTTTTAGAACAAAGGATTTTGATTTTTGAAAAGCTTAAGTCAATATCTTTTGCGCATATTTACTTTAAAACCAAATCACGACCAAATATTTTAAGGGGATAAGGATAACGGCAGTTCTACTGCTAAAATTTTTTTTAGATACTTTTTTTCTTGGGACTTCTAAATTGGCTACTTAACTTGAGTGTTAGCTGTCACTTAGTCTTTGTTTGGTAGTATTCTTAAAAATTTTATTCAGCTACATCGAAAGACAAAAAAAACCCCATTCAAACTTAAAACAATATTAATTTTGGATGTTTCTTATATTTTCCACGGACATCATGAATAACATAATTGTGTGAATTTGAATGACGTCATACTAAGAAACGTAAGGACACCTATATCTTTATGTTTCAAAAGCTAACATATCGGATCTCAGGAAAAGTAGATTAGTTACAAATATATTTTATACGTATAAAAGTTTGCCACAAAATCTTGATGCGCAGAAGTTTGAACTCTCTAATGATAGATGTCATTACTAATGTGATTCATTAGTATTTAACTAGAAAATTTTTAATCATGTGTTAAATGCATTAACTAGCAGTGATTTTTTTTGACAAAAATAAAGTTTGTAATGGACGCCCTGAGTTTTTCATTATTGTGAGAGTGTTGGAAGGAAAATTTCCCATATTCGAAACAACTTCTACTTATTCAGAGAATTATGACTAACAACACAAATCCAGTAACACAAGTTAAGATATACACCAATTACTTAACATGGAAAGCATCAGCGAGGTAGATGAGGTACTAGAAGACTTATAAATCAGATTACTTACGTCTAGGTAATATACCTTCTAATTCCAAGCAACTCGTTCCAATTCAATCATTAATTGATCAAATCGTCAATCTTAATATTACTCAAATAAGCTACGAAGTGCACACGACTAGCTTCACGTTAATCATTCACTGATATCCGTTAGCATTCTAACCTCTCTCTCACTAACTCGAAAGTTTAATCTTTATATTCAAATCTTTATTTACATAATCACACCTTCTTCGGAGGCAGGTTTATAATGGAATAATTTTTAAAGACCCAATATTTTTTCACCCAAGAGGACTATTAGTGGTAAGAACGCGGATGGACCCGTTACAAGTTTACGAATGCTTAATAGAGAAATGAATGTACACTAATTTGTTTTGAATTGCATAATTTTTTGAAACATAGATATATAATCCCGTAGAATCCGAGCAAAGATAAAATAAGAAACTTATGCATACATACTTGATACAAAGAAATATGATGTATGTATCCCAATGAATATTTGAGGGCATAGAAATTCACAGAATTTAGAAATACCTTATTGACAGCAATAGTTAAGAATAGTTTAATAAGTGGTGAGTAGCTTAATGTTCTTCAGCTCTGTTAGAGAGAGAAGTATTAAAGAATTCCATTAAAATATTTCCAGACAGATTTAGAAATCAATTATTTTGCGAGTATTTTTTTTCATCTTTAATTTTTGATACTTATTATTTCCAATGGAACAAAAAAATATATCTAATCATTTTTAATATAAAAAACCAAACAAGCACATATAAACAAATTATTTTGGGAGGGACTCGACTCGAATAAGCTACGGTAAAGATGGGTGACGAAAGAAAAATTAATGCTTCTTTAGTCTATAATTGTTTCGTGTGTCTTCACAATGGTTGGATTACAATGTCAATATACTCTTAAGATTTAGTAAGTCCTTACTTTCTTCCTCAGTGGCTCGACAGACCAGGCTGGGCCTTGCCCTTCTAAGAAGCCTTTTCCAGGCCAGCCTTCTTCCTGCTAGTGTTCTCCAATTCTTAGTTCTCAAAGCTAAGAGATATTTTAATATGTCATCAATCCATCTAAAATTTGGCCTACTCTTTCTTCATGGAAAAATTGCTTGGGCACTGAAGACTTTTTTAGTGGTGCGGATTTCATCCATACTGACCACGTGACCTGCCCATTTAATTCATTGTATTTGGATGAAGTTAACAATGTTAGATTCTTTATATGATTGACAGATCTCTAAATTTGATCATCTTCGCCACGTTCCATATTCCTGAATTCCTCCAAAAATAAATCTTAATATCTCCTTTTCGTAGATATTTATCATGATCTATATTGTTCGAAACATGGACTAAGTTTCACATGCAAAAGTTAATACCAATCTTAAAAGACTTTAATGCAATAGAACTTTTGTTTTTCTTTTTATTACATTCGATTTCATATATTTTCGTATTCCATTAAGACATGTATTAACCATAGTAATTCTCTTTTGGATTTCAGCAGTACTATCCTTTCTATTGTTAATTCCCGAGCCTAAATAAGTGAAACTGTTAAAGAATTCAAAATTATACTCTTCTATTTGAAAGTGGCAATTGTTAAAACAGGATTTAGTGCATGTATTGGTCTTATTCTCATTGTTTTCAGTCACATCCTAAGGGCCTATTTATCTAAAGATAAGAAGGCTTGTCTTAGTGCTGTGGGTGTTCGCGCAAGGATATCAATGTCATCAGCAAAAGCCAACAACTGTGAATTGATTTATTAAAGATAGTTCCTCTGACATTGATATTGGAATATCTTAACACTTTTTCTAATGCTAGATTAAAGAGAAGACATGACTGCATCTCCCTGTCGAACGCCATTTCTTAAGATTTAGTAAGTAGTCGCAAATTAACAATAAATATTATTTATACTTTAGTGTTTGACAAAATCAAGTACATCATTCATTTACAAATAAGCAAATTTAAATTGATTCTTCGTAAATAAATGCTTCTAAAATGGTTATAACACTTTAACAAATATTTATTTTTGATTTTATATTAGGGAACTCAACTTGGTATCACTCATTGTAAGTTTTAAAGCTATTTTCAAGCCCCAATAGCAATTGATTTGCTTCCTTGATAGATATTACACAATCAGCCCATATAGCTACAAACGTATTCTATTTTTTAAGTTTGTCTCATATTTTTTCTTGTGCTTGTGCTATCATTTCTAGTCAAAACAAAATAACATGGTGTATTGACGGAGTTCAGCTTATCTTCGCAATAGTGAACAAATTTATGTAGTGGGAAAACATTTTCTAACAAACACTTCTGTAATATATAAATCAACATTGTTCTTGTGTGATACTTGAGTTGTTTTATATGTTTGGATTGATCTTTCCAATAAAAATATATGTAACAACATATAAATCAACATTTGTTTCTTGTTTAGCTTCTACTGCAAAAAACACATTATAGTAGACATTTACTCGCTTTTTTATTTTTAAAATAAACAGGTTTGGTTTCATATATATATATATCACTTGGTCTGGATCTGCCCCTTCTTTTTCTGCAACTTACTGATCTTTTTATTGTTCTTTGGGTGATATTTTGGTTGCTTTATTTTTTGTTCTTGTCGTGACATGATATTTAGTGATACTCTGCTCTTATGGTATCACCTCCGCTGCTATCACCACACCTCTTTTCAGTATTTCTGGTTTGTAGAATGTTGTTTTATTTGTGGTTCTATCTATTTCTAGTTGATATAACACCGTTTGTTTTAGATTTTTTTTTATTTCTGGATTGCTGGATTTATTTTCATGTAAAAAACAGTTTAGGGATATTGATGAAGAGCGGTACAGATATTATGGAACAGGGTCCTATTCTTTGGACTCCTTTAGAAGTATTTAAGGGGTGTTGAAAACCTAAAATCTTCTTAATACGACAATTTTTACATTTTTACATTTTCAAGTTGTATAGATTTTAATCTTTCTAAAAATACCTTACTTTAACATCTAAGATAAAAAGATGCCCTTAAAAGATATTTTTAAGTAATCATTGAAACTGGACCACGCCCATTTAAATGGCGAAAAATGTAAACAAAGTATTTTTTTTCTTTTTGCTTAAAAGTTGAATGAAAGATGGAAATCAAAACATTTATAATCCATAGTCGCTAAAAAAGTGTTTACAAGAAGGTACACAAAATCCCAATGAAAGTGTAAGCAACCTAATATGGTCTCGTGTACCGAAGAAAATATTTGTACAAATAGAAGTAATATCATTGGGTACATAGGGTGCAATTTTCTCATTTAACATAAAAAATGTATCAAAACCAGAATTTTTGAGCAAACTTAATATTGAGCGTGGTGATTACACGGTGCAGGCAATGGAGCGCCTCGAAAAATAGAGGCTGTTAAAGGCTAAATACTCATGTTTACAAAAAACAAAGGTACTTAGGAAAGGAAAAAAGACTTAAAAGAAAGAGAGAGGATGATGAGTTTAAAAAAAATGTAGATCATTTGGAGTAAGGGGAGGAATATTTTAATTAAAGATTAAATAAACACCAAAGTTCATTTATCTCAAACGTAAATTTTTGACGTTCGATGTACCTTTTTTGAAAAAGTAATGTTCACAGGTGTGCAAAATATTTTTATGGGATATTTACAATGATAGCTAATATATATTAAAATAGCTTTTTGTAAAATTTAAAAAAAAATTACAATTTTTTTTATGTGAAAAATGGGTTAAATTTCACTATGTTTGATAAAAATAGTTTATAAGGCATTAAAAAATTCAAAATTAGCTAAAAGCTGATTTCAGCATAATGAGAAAGGTATACTTTATAATTGTATTAAACATTTCAAGAATGTACATATAACGGATTTTGAGAAAAAGAGTACATCGAAAACAATCAATTTAACATTGTTGATATAGAGATTTCCTACTCTTCTTAAGCAAAAATTATGTTTGCATCCAGCACAAATTTGTCAAAACAAAGCGTGATTGCTTTACCGAGCAACTCAGCAGAATAGTATTTTAAAAACCAATATTTGCTCTGTTTGTTAAACAGATACTATGAATATGCAGCAATTGCTCGTTTGCCTCTCCTTTACTTTAAGTAAGAACATGAAGATTATGTTTGCCTACTATGTTGGATGGCCAGGAGATCAATGTTCTAAATTCAAAATTGCTTTTTCTCAATATTTGTCTATTGGTCAAGGTAACGGGCTCTTATTCGGCCTGTCATGAGTTCGAGCTTAGTACCCCTGAAGACTCACATGTAGGTGAGCGATGCATGTTAAATCTCTCGAGAGCTCAAATATCTTCCCTTTGGTGTGATGTATTAGGTAGGGGGAGGGTGTCAGATGAGATATCATCCTAATCGTTTGACCATGGTTCAAAATTGTGATGTTCGTCACCAAAAGCCTCTGAATAGCTTAAAAGTGCGATGTTAATATTCTCAAGAGTTTTTTATTTTCGATTTTTCTGCATTATTTATGTAATTTGCGCGGTTTTGTCTTTTAGTCTGGTCAGGTCCTAACTTTAAACTTTCAGGTTTTGATTTTGATGCAGTGTTATTTTTTTGCGAGTGACCTGATGTGGATGAATTGATTTCCGATTTTGCCACAAGAAGCAAAAACAAATTTTGGGTTTAAAGCTTATGTGTCATGTTTTTGTAATTTGTGTTTGCGATAGCGCATTTTTTAAAAACTTAGTTAAAATATCTGGGTTTAAAGAAATTTTTGCAATTTCTCTTTCCAAGGTTTGGCAACAGCGCTAGTATCCAGCACTGAAGTAGTCGGCAACATTTCTGTACAACGTGTCACTCGTCTTTTTCGTAGTCGTTGACATGTAGGAGACATCGCAGCTTCATTGTCGATCTGCACCAAAGAGGAAATGAGGTGATTTTTATTTGTGGTGATACCTGCTCTGAATACTGGTTATTCCTTCCATCACCATACCCTCAACAACAACCCATGGAACTTGCTTCACGATAAACTGCTGATACCATACTGCGCTTGAATGCGACGAATAATTTCTGAAGGTTTCACACCTTCCACAAGCCAAAGGCGAATCAATGCCCTCCTCTTTCCTCCTTGGTGCAATGCAGCTGCCATGTTGAACGGTCTGCTACAGCCCAACGACTACGAGAGAAGACGAGTGATACGTTGTATACAAGTATTGCTGACTACCCCTCATTCAGCGCTACACATTAGCGCTGTTGACAAACCTTGGAAAGAAAAATTTCTAAAGTTCATTTTTTTTACTGACCTTCATATTTAAGTTGCCTTTAAAATAATGAACGTATTAATAAGGGAAATAATATTACATTTAAAAACCAACTCCCCACTGAAAGAAACCAATTGTATTTTTTCAAAGTAAAACATTTTTCGAAATATATCTTAATTCCTACTCTTTCGAAATCTGATTTGCACTTTTCAACACTCCATGTTTACTAAAATAAGCATATAGCTAATTAAAAAAGCTATTCTAGCAGTTAATAACAGCCAATCCTCCCATACATGAATTACATATAATATTGAAATATTTGCAATACAGCTATGCAGTTTAATAAGATTTAGTAACTAAATTATACCTTTGGGTTATGTGACATCAACGAAATTGCAACACATATGTTTGATAATGATACAAAAGTGTTCTTAATGGTTTATATGAGCAGATTTTTAAAATTTATTCCAATTTGTGCTTCTGGAAAGAAAAGTTCTAGAAAAATATGCATACTACTAGCTACTGTACTAACATCCAGAGTAATAACGTTGTTGCCAAACCTAAGAAAGAGAAAGTACAGAAGTCCCTCTTCCTTTTGACTTTCTCTCGTATCAACTAGTTTTAAAAGTTGAAGTCAACGCAAATTAAAATATTATAAGATCCCAAAATTATGTCCATCTCCATTTTATAAATATATTTCGTATACCATTCAAGTTTAATCAATTTTTGTCAATTAAATAGTCAATTTAAGAAAGTAGTAAGTTATTTATAAAGTTGTTACCATAAATTGTTTTGTCACAAACTTAATTTCTCCATAAAATGAAAAAATGATGTATTAAAGCTAATAAGTTTTTAATGACAATTAAGAACCTAACTTATCCCGAAAAGTTTTAATCTCCTTTACAGATAAAAGTAAAAATAAAGAAACAAAGCTCTAAGTAAATTCGTATTTTTTGAAAAATGGTGTCCAATAAAAGTAAAAGTAACTCGTTAAACAGGTTTAGAAAAATGAGTCATAAATAAATTAAAAATGTATAACAATGGGCACACAAAATTTTTAATAACGAAGGAAACCTCAAATGAATTTTTATAACCCAAATCTTATCCACGGAAGTGCGCAAAATTTTTAGATTTGTAAGAGTTTTAAATTTAAGTACTCTCTTTTTCTTTATGTACTGTTTATTTTCAAAAATTTTCATTCTATCTTCGTCTTTTAAATAAATTTTCAAAGCTAGTATTTATAATTAAAACTGTTGCTAAATATAGCACGAATGAGTTGAGAGGACGCAAATATAAAGTCATCTTTTTTTAACACTTAAAAAATTACATGTAATAATTCATAGGAAAGAAATTTGACTTTACTTCTATGAAATGGATTTCGCGCGCAAGTGAAGAGAGATCGGGGACTTCATACAATAAATTCTATGATTGTTCATAGAATATCATTTTCATCTTGATGTGCATAAATTGGTTTTTAAACATAAAAATATATAAAACATAAAACTAATCAAATTATAACAATAGAAAGTAAACTAATTTTACGTTGAAAACGTATATGTAATGCATCTTTTTCCTGTTTCTAAGAAATAAGTAATGTAAAAAAAAAGTCAATTCCTTCTAAGACCAACAAAGACAAATTTTATTTTATTTACTTTTTATTAAATAGTTACAATTAATATAAATATGTATATACATAAGACAGAATCACAATATTAAGTGACAAAAAAAGAAAGCTATTTTCTTTATGATTTTCCATTTTCCTTTCTATATATTGTGTTGGATAATTTTTTTTTACTATTTTTTCATTCATTCAATTGAATTAATCCAAAAAATAGTTTTGTATTAGTTTAACGTGCTATCCATTGCGTTACAAAGGCACAAGGATCGATTTTTCTTTCTATATATGGTGTTAGACTTTTATTTTGGTTTATTAATATTTATTCATTTTTTTAGTTAAATTAATGAATTATTTGAAAAAACTGTATTAACATCAAGTGTCATCGACTGCCAATTAAAAAAAATGTATTTGAACTTGAATGGATTAATAAAAATGAATTGATGAGAGTATTTGAAAAAGATATCTATCTATCTATATATATATGTAGATAGATAGAGAGAGAGAGAGAGAGAGAGAGAGAGAGAGCTAATATAATAGGAGATGAAAAACAATTTAATTCATAAATTATATTGGAAATAATGCACTGAAAGTACAAACTGTTTAAAAGATGAAAAGAGATTAGCACATTTTTTTTTATTTCAATCTTCAACAACTTCCTGAATTATAACAGATTATCTAGAAACACACCTTTCCACAGAAAACAGATGCCTGCAATATTCTTTTTAGAATAGACTTTATTGATCCATTTCTACTTCAGGATATAGACATTCAGGGAAAATATTTTATGTAATAATCAGACGATGTCCAGCTACTAAAGCCGTATGACTTAGAAAATATTCCTTCTGTTTTCATGTACACTTTTACGAATAGTGCAATAATTATTCTGAATAAACACAGGCAAATATTTTCCTTTTCAAACGAGTGCTAATAAAATTGCTGTGTGGAAAATTAAAGAAAATCGTTCTTTTTTTTCTATTATAAAATGTTGGCGCATTTTTATTTTTAAAAATATGAAAAGCATATTACCCTTGAGATTATTTTGTTCCAGCAACATGTTTACTTTTTCATTTCTTAGAGATAAGACAATTATTGAATTTCATAAGCATCCATTCACAATCAGTTTATTTATGTATTTATCTTTCAGTAAAAAGGGTTCATATAAAATTATTTCGTATTGATAACATTACCAGAATGTGGGACCACTGCACATTATAAAACAACCAACTCTCCTAGAAAAATATGTTCATTGTTATATAATTTCTAATGAAAAAAGTGCTTTCGATTGAACTGGCTTATCGAAAATATATTCCCAATGTATAAAACTAAAGGAAATTTCTCAATGGAACTTTTACCAATTTAGTGTCAATTCTTCTGTTTCATGAGTTTGGATATTTTCTTTGGCTGGGACAATGTCTCACTTACGGGTTTATATTTATTACTAGCCCATGTGCAATTTTCATACATGTCATGTAATCAAATACGGCATGGACTTCGATGACGATTGGGCAATCTGCAAAGAGTGGATGAAGAATGGCCTCCGCCGTTAGCCTACAGCCTATAACTGAAAAAAGACAACGTGGTTGTTAGATTGGTAAACATAGAACCGATCTTTTTTACCATCAATGTGATGTTACTATTTGATGTTTTGTTGACAGGTTTTTATATAATCGAAGCTCGCATCGGCCTTTATGCTGCTGACTATTTACGCATGTAAAAAATCTTCGTCTACAGCAAGGGTGGGTAAATAACGACACGTTAAGAATTTTTTGTGTGTGTGGCCCTTCACAAAGCAGTTTGAAAAAATCCACCTTGAATCGATATTCCCTTCCTTTGCAGGAACAAAATTTTGTTTGTACTTTCCACTACGATGCCTATGACAACGCTCTCTAAATATTAGATGCATTGCTTTTCCTTTTGATCTGCTTCACTTAAATTTTGACTTTTCAACCATAAATTTTAAAATTTCAAGTTTGTGTGAAGCCATGAACCCCCCACAAAATCGATGATTTATGTTGTGTGTTTTCTATGGAATGGATAAAAAGGATATTTTTTGGCAATGCTGGAAACAAAGCAATTTGTTTATTTTGTCATAGAAATAGTTTTAATTAACAAGTACAATCTGAAATGACATCACGAAAAATTGATCGATCAGTCTACACGAATATGTCTATCTCAAGTTAAATGGGATTATAGGTATATATATATATGAATAGAGGACAATAAATACACTGATTAAAAATGTCATTATTTCTTTTAATTTATATTTATTGCTCTTTACACCTTTTTTGTAATGGAATTTTTAATTGATGCAATCATTTTAAAGAGGGCGGTCCTCCTCAAACATCCACTTCAACAAAACGGCCTCTAAGTCAGCGTTTCTCAAACTGGGGGGCAGGCCCCTTAGGGGGCGTGATAACTCTAAGGGGGTGTGAGCAGATTGAAAAGTCGAACACAAACGATTATTTAAAAAATTATTAATTTACTGAAAGTAAACAAAAAATATTTCTGACATAATAAAAAGTAAAATACTCATTTTACACTGATATAATATACTTATAAATGTATCAGTACTGCACAGTGTATTTTTATAAGTAATTTAACAATACTAAGTCAAGAACAAGTTTAATAATCATCAGTGATCCCATGGGCTTCTTATATATAAAAGTATGTTTAAAAATTAACAATTATCTTAATTATTTGTACTGTTTACAATTAATTCTTTAACTGGCGGTTAAAAGTTACGTTATTCGCTCCCTAATGCCACGTAGGCGTGCGTATGAAATGTATTGGGGGGTAGAATAAAAGCAATAAAAATAAGCAAATACTCTGAAATAAATAAATCCTTCGCAAACACTGCCAAAATCTTTTTATTGCATTCCAAAGCCTTGGGAATAATTTTATGAACAGCAATGCACAGAAAAGATTTTACTTTGGAACGACGTATGTATATGTACGGGATAATTAGCGTTTTAACTGAGCGAGACGTATATATACGCAAATGGCTCTTAACTGGTTAAAATCTTATTGTAGCTTTAGCGTCAAAGTGTAGTATTATTGAATTCAAAACTTTGTTATTTTATGGAAAGGGGACGCAATGGAAATTCTGATTGAATAATGGGTCGCAAATGTTGAAAGTTTGAGAAGTACTGCTCTAAGTCAAACAATTGTTCATCCCTGGGCTACACTGACTCAGAACTGTGCTTCCTCGAGATAAATTATTTATACTGAGGAATATCTCAATACTTTACTGATGGCAGTGCAAATATGTTTGAGATATTCAGAGTAGCGTAAGGACCGTGGCTCTAATAGCAGTCCCCTCACTGTCCCACAATAATATTTTATGGCCTAAGATTTCATCTCATCTGTAACTATACGCTTTTTCTTACCAAGCGTGCTACATTTTCATCATGTTTGTGTATATAAAAAGTTCTATAAGTTGTGTTATTTTTCTGTGCCAATCCAAGTGGACTTTTCATCAAGATAAAGCCCAATAATAAGTGTGAATGTTTCTAAACTTGATAAATACTTTCTAGGCCAGTTCGGCCACTTGATCTTTCGTAATGTAAAAACTACTGCAAACATCTAATAATATTGCTGATTTAGTTTCGTAGTTTGAAACCGATTTGGCGAGAAATTCTGAAAGACACCATCCGAGATATACCGGGTGGGCAAAAAGTCCATAAAAACTTTAAAAATTCATAAAATCCTGAGAAATGAACGAAAAAAAACTGCTTGCAGGATCAACATTAGTATGTCACGGGATTTTTTTTAAGCTAGAAAAAAATAATTCGAAAATCATCCGGTAGGTGGCGCTGTTACAAGCGTCTGTGGTGGAAATATGCAAATTAGACGGCTATAAAAACCTTTGCTCTCAATGAATCCACATTCATTTCACCATTACAAACAGTGAATGTGAACAAGGATGCTCAGTGCGCCGGATAAAGCTTTGTTGGTGAAGTTATTTTACATGAACGAGGAATCAGCGACCATTGCCTTGCGTAAATTCCGAGTTCAGAAAAATGTGAAGAGTGGAAAAGGCCCTTTAACACCTGCAGGTCTCTTAAAGCTTGTTAAAAGTTTTGAGGAAACTGGAAAGTTGGAGGATCGAGCACGAGCCGGACGACCATGCTTGAAAGAAGCACGTGCACCCTGCATTGTTGTCGAAATGGAAGCGATTGCGTCCGAAGCAGCTTCACGGACCAGCAGTGCTCGTGAAGCTGCCAGACGATTGGGCTTACCACCATCATCTGTCCGCAATATTCGTCGTCGAATCCTCCAGCTGTTCCCATACAAATTGCAAACGTGCCATGAACTTTTGCCAGCAGATACCGCACAGAGGGAAGCATTTGCGAAGTGGGCCTTCTCTAAAATAGAACAGGATCCCACCTGGGTTTTTAACATCTTGTGGACAGATGAAGCTCATTTCTCGCTTCATGGTGACGTTAACAACCATAACTATCGCATTTGGGCGACCTCTAATCCACGTGAGTACACACAGAAGTCATTGCATTCCCCAAAAGTGACAGTATGGTGTGGTTTTACGGGTTCATTTATCATAGGACCTTCTTTGAAACGCAGTGCCCAGTAAATGGATGGATAATGGAAACGGTAAATGTTCAGCGTTATCTAACGCCTCTGCGGGAGACTGCCGTGCCATGTTTAATTCAACGAGGTCAGATTTCGAATGTCACGTTCATGCAGGATGGAGCAACCAATGACACTGCTAACCCGGTTAAGGCATTCCTGATACAGACGTTCGGGGAAGACAGAATCGTTAGCAGGCGCTGCAGGTAACCATGGCCTCCTCGGTCTCCAGATTTAACACCGGCAGACTTCTGGTTGTGGGAAAATTTGAAATCTCGCGTGTATCTATCCGGTCCATCAAGTCTGTCGGAACTGAAAGATACGATCCGCGGAGAAGTATCCTCCATACATCCGGACATGTTTCACTCTGCCGTTGCTGGATTTATCACTCGTCTGGAATGTCTTCTCCCCTGTGGTGGTGGTCATGTGGAACATATTCTGGTGTAATAAAGTTGTGAAAGTTTTCTGTTCATTATTTATACATTGTTTCTTTGATTTGCGTACATCGAAAATCATCCGGTAGGTGGCGCTGAATTATTTTTTTCTAGCTTAAAAAAAATCCCGTGACATACTAATGCTGATCCTGCAAACAGTTTCTTTTTTCGTTCATTTCTCCGGATTTTATGAATTTTTAAAATTTTTACGGACTTTTTGCCCACCCGGTATTTAAGTCCCTTCACACAAACTGACTTTTGGCATTTTGGCCAGAATAAGCAAAAATTACTTACGTAGTAACGACCAATGTGTATTTTTAACCATTCAAATTCCTTAAAATTATAATTATTCCTTTTTTCTCTCTATTCTCGTCCTTTTTCTACTCATTTTTACTCAAAAGAGACATTATTTAGTGTTTATTAGTGTTCTTGTTTTTTTTAGCTTATCCCCAACTATCAACCTACCCAGGTCCTACATTAGGAAAACCTACCCCTGGTCCAAAATGCCTTGTTATATAAGCGATTGGTCCTTGGCGAATGGTAACATGCAGTTTCACTTGATCGAGAAAACTCTAGGACGGAAGACCAACTAAACCCCAGTGTAAGCCTGCAGGCATTAGCTGAGCATAATGGAACGAACTTAACACCTTAGGTAGCCCTGACAAAAGAATACTCTCCTTACGTACTTCATCCTTTTCGCCCATGTACACCCCCTTGCCATTTAGAAGCTGACTACAGAACTTTAGGGGATTAGTGTCTAAGGATGTATAATTTCTTGTTTGGAGTAATGTAATATTTAGTTTCACGCACAGCAGTAAAAATTAATTTAATGTGCTGTTAGCCTAAAGTTTTTCTTATATGATTCATACATTTAGACTATATTAACAGAATATACATTTAAATGTTAAATTGTAATTGAGTTGCATTGTATTTAATCTGCATTGTTATTTTACAGCGAAACCCTAGCGTTTGCAACGGAACCTGTGTTGGCAAGCCTGGCGAATATCTTAGGATACCTGGAAGATCGATTACCACAGAATCTCCCAAGTTCGGTTCGGGATTACAAATTCCTGGATATTGAGATTAAGTACGGCCTATTACAAGTAAGTTTTCTGATATTTTGCTCAAACTTATAAAATCTCATTTTATAACATTACTTAAGGAGTTCTAATATCTGGTTTTTACAAAGGGTGTTTAAATGAAAAGATACGAAATGACACTGTGGGTATCAATGAAGACTTTATCCGAAGTACCCACCAAAGGCAAGAGCACAATGATCCCATTGAATAACGAGCAGTAGGATTCCTTGTTACCAAAATTCCTGTCACTATGACGAGACCCTGTTCTTCGCAGCGTTCTTGATTTCATCGTCCAAGTTGGAGCTCTTCCCTATTAGATGTTTTAGAGGACGAAACACATGAAAATTAGAACACAAGGAAATGTCTGGGCTGTAGGGTGGATAGTCAAGCTGCTCCCACTTGAACTTGGCCAGTTCCGCGCGTGTGACTCTGGAGACATGTGGACGTCTTATCGTAGAGCAAACCCACACCCTCCTTGGCGATTGATACCAGCCGGTTTAACACATCATGTTGTCAGAATTCGGATAACAACTATCTACTCCTCGATTGTCAATTTTTTTAATGTGAATACCATCAAGTTCTAAAACGCATTATCACGTCAATTGGACAGCATTCTTTATAAGAACATCCGCTTTCCCCTGCGCATGTGGGTGCCAGCGCATATATTCCGATCCACACCGAAACTCCATTCGCATCAGTGAATGTTTTGTTACATTCTCCCATAGAGGCATAGGCAAAAATGTTAACGGTTACATTGTTATGATGTTTCGTATCATTTAATTTGAGCACCTCTTGAAGATCGTAGTAAGAAAGAATGCAGGAATCATGACTAAAAAATTTTTTTTTTTCCAGGATCCATCTCGCTAAAAATAATCGAATTCTTGGTGTAAAATTAGATGTAAAAAATTTTTAAACCACTGATAAATTTTCAAAATACGCATACGTTATTCTAACTTTGAAGGTAGATTAGACGTAGCATCGGCTTCAATGGGCTAAATTTACGTGCCTTCATAGCCACATAATAAATGCAATCTCAAGTTCCTAGCTAATCAGTTCATATATTCATGGGATGCCATGTCACACGATAAATACAATCACGAATTTCCAGTTAATCACTTCAAGTGCTTTCGCTGTTGTGTGTTAGTAATTTTGACGCCCATTATCCTTCCCAGAGGGAGGCAACCTAACACAAACGGGCACTTAATGATTCTTTTATATGCCGCATAATCATACGACATGGACGTATTCAAGTTTCTGCATCATGAAAATCCTCCCACTACGGCCGGGGTTGAGCCCTCAACCATGGGTGCAGAAGGCCAGTGACAAACCAACTACGCCACCCAGATTACTTAACAGGAACTTTTCTTCTGAAAATAATGCATATTTATTAACAATAACGCACATGAGAAACCAAAAAATTGGTTTTTATTTAAAAATACACGTATTATGCAAGGATTTTTTA
Organism: Trichonephila clavipes; assembly: GCA_019973935.1. Classification (NCBI taxonomy): domain Eukaryota; kingdom Metazoa; phylum Arthropoda; class Arachnida; order Araneae; family Nephilidae; genus Trichonephila; species Trichonephila clavipes. The sequence continues at coordinate 1,434,137 of BMAU01017308.1, read as the reverse complement.
AATTTTTTTTTTTAAGTTTGAAACTTTTTTGAAAAATTTTAATATTTACACCATTTTAAGAAATTATCAAGAGTGAAATTTTATCCAAATTTTTTACAAGTAGAACAGCAAATACAAATCTAATTTTAGTTTCGAAATCAATGGAAAACACGTGATTGCTTTTATCAGGTGACCTTCATGAATTCAGTACACTTTGACCTTTATTAAAATTTTACTTTAAAAAAGCGTGAAGGTTATTGCTGGCGAATTTCATAATTTTGAACCTCGAGAAATTGAAGGACAATATCAGAGCTTACAAACCTTCCTTCAAACTTTCCCTCCATACAAAGGAACAATTTCAAAAACATTTACTATGATTAAATTTTTTTCATAATTTAAGATTCAGAAGACTATTTTCTCAATAATATTGAATGAATAATCTAACTAACTTACCAATATATTGGAAAATATCATTGTTAATATGGTCAAAATTTTCCTAAAATAAGAATTTTCAAAATTTTTCTGTTAAATTTCGCTCAAGATTCGTACTTCTTACCTTACAATAGTTATGAGAGCCAGATCTAAACAATTTCGATGCTACTTTTCTCCTTTAATCCAGCGGTTCATTAGGAGTGTTGGAAGCCTAAAATCTTCTTAATTTGACAATTTTCAGATTCTTACATTCTCCAATTGTATAGAATTTATCCTTTATAAAAATACCTTAAATTAACCCATAGGGTATTTAGAAGCCCTTAAAAACAATTTTTAAATAATCATTGAAACCGGATCGTACCCATTTAAATGATGAAAAATGTAAAAAAAAGTACTTTGTTTTTGCTTAAAAGTTGAATGAATGATGGATATCAAAACATTTAGTCCAGAATTGCTAAAACAGTGTTTACATCAACGATTCTCAAACGTTCACTACTGGCGACCCAATTTTCAATCATAATTTTTATCGCCCCCCCTTGTATAATAATAATGTATTGAATGTAATAATAATAAACTTTGAGATACGCTAACGGTACAATACGATATTAATTATAAACCGTACAAATTAACAAGATAAGTATAAAATTTTGTATATGTTGTTTTTAAGTATTATATATTTAAAAAAATTACTTTAAAATATTAGGATTATTATGTAATTTTTCCTTTCACTAATTTTAAAATTGGAACATTGCAAAATGTATTTAATTAAAGATTTATTTCCTCTCATCATCAATTTCTAAAAGTACAAATGTCATTAGAACAAGTAATATAAAAAAATTGAAGACAATTTCTACTTAGATCAACAAAGGAAAAATTGTTTTAGTTACTTTTTATGAAATAGTTACAAGTAATATAAATATGTATATACATATGACAGAATCACAATATTAAGTGACAAAATAGAAAGCAATTTTCCCTGCAATTTTTCATTTTCCTTTCTAAATATGGTGTTTAACTATTTTTGTTTGTTTGTTACTATTTATTCATTCATTATTTAATTATTTAATAAAATAGTAAAGTAAAAAAGAAACCACATTCTCAGGAATTAGGCCATCTCAGGTGGGATTCGAACCCATGACCTCTGGATTAGAAGTCAATTGCGCTACAGAGACACAACGAACGATTTTCTGTTCTATATATGCTGTAGGACTATTATTCTGTTTACTATTTATTCATTTTTTAATTTAAATAATGATTTAATATTTGAAAAAACTGTATTAACATCAAGAGTCATCCATTACAAGTTTAAAAAATGTATTTGGACTGCAATGGATGAGTAGAAAGTATATTTTATTAACGATTGAAAATTTGTACAAGATGTATATACAAGGAGATAGTAAACTAATAGTAGGAATTGTATAACAGTCTAGTCTATGTTGCTCTTGATCTTATCCATCACATCTGGCATTCTCGCGAACGTCTGTGCGAGTCTGGCCAAATAATCGGACGTCAGAACAAAACAAGTAAAAAGGCTGTACCTCGTATAATTTTAGTCAGTCTTGGTCGAGATCGTAGGTTTGGAGACAATTTTGCTAAAGAGTTGCAGTGCATACCTCTATCAAATGATACTGTTGCCCATCGAAATGAAGATATAGCTGAAGATGTAGAGCAACAACTTTTAGGTAAGTTGCGTGATAAATTGTTTTCAATTCATCTTGGCGAGACAACAGATATCAATTAAGATGCTCATTTCACTGCGTATGTTTTTTTCGTTTTTGGGATGGTATGTCAGCAGTTGAAGAACTATTTTTGTAAATCAATAAAACTCATAGAGCAACAGCATTATTTTAAATCTATATATATAAAGGGGGAAAGCGATTCACTCACTCACTGACTCATTGACTCACTGACTAATCACGATATCTCCGGAACTCTTAAACCTATAGACTTGAAATCGTCAGCTAAGAACGGATTTTGCAAAGTTTGAACCTGAAGGGGCGTTATAGATAATTTCCATTACTAAACTATTAGATGAACAGTCGTGAAAAACGTGGTACACAGATTTCTTTCGTAAAGTAGAGATTCCCTACATAATGATTTTTACAAAAATCGACCTCCAAGGGGCGTTGAGGGCGCTTCAGGGGCGTTATACATAATTATTCCCATTTTTAAACTATTAGACGTACAGTCTTGAAATTTGGTAAGCGGATTCCTTTCATAGAGTACAGATCCCCTACAGAATGGGTTTTGAAAATCGACTCCCAATGGCGTTGTAACGTTATATAGGCAATTAACTCCTTTTTAAAACTATTTGACGTAAAATCTCGGCGTTGTAGATATCTGTCATATGGGTTTTGTGAAAATCGTTTCCTAAGTGGCGTTGTTAAGGGGCGTTATAGGCCATTTTTAAACTATTAACTACAGTCTTTTAAACTATTGGCGTTGTAGAGTATTAAGTGGCATTCTAGGCAATTAACTTTTTTTTTAAACTTGAGTCAGTAAGCTGATTCCATTCACTTAAGAGAGATAGAGATGGGTTTTGTGAAAATCGTTTCCGTTGCGGGGGCTGAAGGGGCGTTATCGACCTACAATCTTGTTTGTTAAGTTTCCTTTCATAGAATAAAATGGTTTTGTCAAAATCGACTCCCAAGTGGCGTTGCGGGGGCGTTAAGGGGACGTTTTCATAGATAAGATTATTTCCATTTTTTGTTAAGGTATTAGACGTTATAGATAGTCTTTTTAATTTATTACACGTACAAAATTTGGTTTAGCGAATTCCTTTAATGGTGTAGAGATCCGCTACAAAATAGTTTTGGGGAAATTGATCCCCAAGGGTCACTGAGGAGGATTAAGAGGCGTAATAGAAAAATATTTCCGCTTTTCAACTAATGGAAACACCTGCTTGAAATTTAGAACGCATGTTTCGTTCATGGAATAAAGTTCCTTTTATAAAGATTTTTGCGAAAACGGACCCCCGAAGGAGTGGGTTTGCGAGGGATTAAGGCGTGTTATAGAAAAATTCCTGTTTTTGACTTAACTTGAAATTTGTTGAGCACTTTTCTTTAGTTGAATAGAGTTCCACTAAGAATGGATTTTACGGAAATCAACTCCAGGGGGAAGCGGGGAGAGTTATTGGGCGCATTAGTAGACAAAAATCCCGTTTTCGAACTGCTAAGTCTACTATAATAAAATTTGGTTTGCATGCTTCTTTTGTTGAATTGGAATCCGCTAAGAGTGCTCTGAACGAGGTATTGATGATAAAAATTGCGTTTTTGCTCTGTTAGATTTAGACTTGAAATTTAGCACACATGTTTATTTTATGGAGTATAAATCCACTGAAAGTTTCTTTGGTGGAAATCCACTTGATTATTAGGTTAAGTGAGTGAAAAATATCTTTCTCCTTCTAGTTTAGATATAAATAGAAGGTAGATATTATAATTTATGTTCTTTTTATATCAAGGGGCGAGAGCGTAACAGCTATAAATATATTTTCCAATACAATCGAATTCCTAATGCTAGATATCAATAATTAATATATATGTAAACAGTATAGATATATACAACATCGTGAAATACCCAGTGAAGCGGGTAGGGAACCGTTAGTATATATATATATATATTGCTGAGGACAACTTGATAGCAAATTACGAGTGGGTTAGAGATACATTTTAAGATACCCCAGAAGAAACTACCGAGAGAGAAATATTTATAGATTTCCCATCCAGTGGCAAAATTAAAAGACAATTTTGTAATAAATCACTAATTCAGTTGTGGGCAGAGGTAGATGATAAAGTTTCTGCACTGAAAACAAAAGCATTTTGTGTACTATTACCATTTTCAACATCCTACCTTTGCTAAAATTGATTTTCTGCGGTGGCTGCTTTGAGGACAAAATATAGATCTCAGCTAAATATAGAAAAAAAAATCACAGAGTGTCAATTCTAATATCAAGCCTTCCTTTGTAAAACCATTGCTCTGCCAGACAAGCCCATGGAAATCACTAATAATTATTAAACTTGTTCTTTATATAGTATTAATAAATGAGTTATAAAATACATTGTGCAGTACTAATGCATTTAAATGGTGGTTTTTTTAGAGGTATATAACTTTAAAGTGCAATAAAACAACGATGTATTATTCGATTGACATGAATTTTTTTTATTCGAAAGATAATCTTGTGGCATCAAATTTTAAATATGATTTGTGGCATATGACTGCCACAGCTGGCTCGGATGTAGTCCAATCTGGACGTCCAATTTTCGATGACTTTTTCCAACATTTGGGGCCGTATATCGGCAATAACACGACGAATGTTGTCTCCCAAATGGTCAAGCGTTTGTGGCTTATCCGCATAGACCAATGACTTTACATAGACCCACAGAAAATAGTCTAGCGGTGTTAAATCACAAGATCTTTGAGGCCAATTCACAGGTCCGAAACGTGTAATTAGGCGGTCACCAAACGTTTCTTTCAATAAATCGATTGTGGCACGAACTGTGTGACATGTTGCGCCGTCTTGTTGGAGCCACAGCTCCTGGTCATCATGATTGTTCAATTCAGGAATGAAAAAGTTAGTAATCATGGCTCTATACCGATCACCATTGACTGTAACGTTGTGGCCTTCATCGTTTTTGAAGAAGGATTCCACCAGCCCATAAAGCGCACCAAACAGTCAGTTTTTCTGGATGTAACGGTTTTTCGACATACACTTGTGGATTAGCTTCACTCCAAATGCGGCAGTTTTGTTTGTTGACGTAGCCATTCAACCAGAAGTGCGCTTGATCGCTAAACAAAATTCGCTTATGAAAATCGACCATTATTTTCGAAATAAAATTGCACAATTTGAAAGCGTTGTTCAGGTGTGAGTCTATTCATGATGAATTGCCAAACCAAACTGAGAATAAATCACATGACAGCTGTTCAATCGGTCTTCATCTTGGAAAGTAATGCCAACTTAATCTTCTATACCTGGAAAAAAACATTCTTTATAAGTATACTGGCTGAAGTACCCGCCCTTGGCAAGAGTTTATTGTTTTAAAAAATAATAAATTATTCTTAATATAATAGCTTAAATATAAGGAGAGTAAAATCAAGTGAACAACAATGAAATGATTTTTTTAAATGAATGCTCATATTATAAATGGTTTTAAAGGAACTGTACAATGTTTTTTTTAAGCTTCACAGAATTCGCATTTAAAATCAATGTTAAATAATGAAAAAGAATGCAAAATTCCAATGAAGAATAGTTGTGTTATTTTTAATATTTAAAGCGATAAAATCGGGGCGCGCAATTGATTCTAACGTTAATGGTCAAGCAGGGTGAATGAGTCTCACTCCAACCCTTTCTTCTATAATTACTCTTATAATATATGATAAAAATCACAATTCCAGTGAATAATTTAATTAAGAGAAAATATACTTACCTATTTCCAAGAACTTTTCAGTTTTTCTTTGATAATTTGAGAAAAAATCCAATTAAACTGAACTAAAATGTTCAAAATGTACGTGACCTTAATAAAGAACATAAATTACAGACAATTTTTGCTAACGTTAGAGAAATGTTATTTGCAAGCAAGACTGTCATATTTTGCTTACGTTATTGTAGTTTTGCAGTCGTTTGATGATCAACAATTATGCTGTTGAACTTTTTTTGCTTGTGTCTTTTTGGACGAAATGTGTCTTAAGGTACACTACTGATGGTTTCATATTTTAATTAATGGAGTTCTTTAAGTAGCAATTGAAAATTTTCCTTTCGTTTCATGTTCAACGCCGTTCTCAAATTTACTTTCGCTATCCATGATTAATATGCATTTTTTCAGCAAGTTTTCCTCTTGCTTCATCAGTTTCAACTTCCTTCAATAGAGATCACACTGGCCCATTTTTTTATATTCTGCTCATTTACATTTATAAAAACTAAGTAGTCGTACAACACAAAAATCAAAACCACGGGGAAAGTGTAGCGTGTTCATAGAATATATTTTTGAACAAAAGTGGTAGCACCAGGAACTCGATTAGAACAAGAACCTTAAGATTGTATAAAAAAACGATTGTCACACTCCCATATAAAGGAGATATGTCACAAATTTATTTTAATTCCCATTAAGACTGCGATATAGGAGAATACTTCTTTGCCAAGTTTTCTGGTAAGAAATAAACAGTTTTCCCAAAATCAACGATTTTTTTAGCCTAGGGTGACTCAGAGCATCGCGCGACCACTCCAGGGTTAAAAGTATATTTATTATAAAAATAGGGATGTTAGTTCTAAAAACAGATTGTGTAAAACGTTTTTCATTATGCATTATATGTTTCAGAATACTCGTAAAAATAAATCTTGGCCAAATAATCCTTCAAACTGCTCAATATGCTTATCCATATATCATAAAACACTTTCCCATGGAAAAACGAGCAACAAAAATATATATATTTACAACTTCCCTAAAAGAAAAAGGGACGGAGCTAAACATATCAGTAAGTTTGAAGGTCAAACAGATGCTTAGCAAAAGTACTATTTTAGGTTGAAAGAAACGTAATTAAAAAATCTATCTTCATGGGATTACAGAAAAGCAAACAAAATATTTTTTTTTATTTGGTTATAGGATCAAAGATAGCTAATGAGCGTTTGAAGCGGAACCTTTTTTTGATGATGTAATGCCGCAGATGATATATATATATATATATATATATATATTATAGTAGTGTAAATGTGTATTTTTTATTATGTCAGAAAGTATTTTGTTTTACTTCATTCCAGTAAATTAATTTTTTAAACCTTTTATTTTCGATATGCTCGCGCCCCCCTTTTAGGGTTTTCGCGCCCCACATTTTGAAAAACGCTGGTTTTCATGGAGGTACACAAAATCTGAATGAAAGTGTAAACAACGTAATATGGTCCATGTACCGAAGAAAATATCTGTACAAATAGAAGTATTATCATTGAGTACATATGATGGAATTTCATCATTCAATAAGGAAAATGCATCAAAACCAGAAATTTTATGAAAATTTTATATTGAGCCAGGTGATTACACCAGTGCTTCTCAAACTTTCAATACTGGCGCCCCCCTTTTCGATCACAATTTTTATCGCGCCCCCTTATACATTAATAATGTACTGAATGCAATAATAATACACTTTGACGCTAAAACTACAATAGGCGATCTTAATTATAAACCATACAAATTAGTAACATAAGTATTAAAATTTTGTATACTGCTTTTAAGCAAAAAATAAAAAATAATAATAGGACAATCATTATGTTATTTTTCCTTTCTCTAATTTTAAAATTGAACACAATGCAAAATGCGATGGCTGCTTAGAAGACAAAATATAGATATCTGCTAAATATAGAAAAATAACTCAGAGGGTGAATTTCTAATCATAAGCATTCCTTATAAAAACTTTGCTTTGCAAGACAAGCCCATAAAAGTCGTTAATACTTATTAAACTTGTTCTTAATTTAGTATTAATTAATTAGTTATAAAATACTCTGTGCAGCACTGATACATTAAAAGTATACCGGCTGTAGTGCTCTTTGCACGAGTTTATTTATAAGAAAATAAAACATTATTGATATAATAGCTGAATTGTAAGGAGTGCAAAGCCAAATGCTCGATAGTGTTTACAAAAATGTAAAATGATTTTTTAAATGGTTGCTCAAATTATAATTAGTTTTAAGCTAATGGTAATTTTAAGCCTCACAGAATTAGCATTTATATTTGATGTTAAACAATGAACAATAATATAAAATTCCGATGAAGAATAATTGTATTATTTTTCATATTTAAAACGAAAAGACTTCAACATGATTTAACCCGGGAGCAGGTGCGACCTCGATAGGGTCGAGCGGGGTTATTGAGTCACCCTAATCCTTTTTTATAATTATTTTATTGTACACGATACAAATCGTGATTCCAGTGAATAATTTATTAAGAAAAAGTTTACTTACCTACTTTCAATGACTTTTCAATTTTTCTTTGGTAACAATTTTCAATGTTCCTGAGTGTATCTATATTCTTTACAACAAACACAGAAAAAAAATCATGAAATTCGAAACTTATTCTTCAGAGGTCTACCAAAAATCTAAATTTTGGTGCTTTCAATTGAGTATAGTTCATTCGGGGCATTTAAGTTTTTAGTTTAAAACGTGGTTACTTCTTTTTATATCAGATAAGCCAATCAGGTGGTATTGTGAAGGGGAAATGAGCTTCCATTTTTTCGAGGCGGGTGTTATTAGAGCGCTTTAACTCACTTTCTATTAGATATTTTTGGCTAAAGATTTTTATACCTATTCTTAAGATACATATAAAAAAAACTGGCCGTTACATGGGTGACACCCCTTAACTCTGGCTTTTACTATCCACAAGGAATATATCTTCAAATGTCTATAAATTAAAAAGAAATAGGCACAAAATTGACTAATACGCATTTGAATAATCCCTTCTAAATTATTCTTGTTTGCCAGCATTGAATTAGACTGAATTGAGAAATCTTAACAATCAATTAGAAACCGTTGTGATGCTCTGGGTACCCTCGAGGATTTACGAACCACAGTTTAATAACCGCTGCTTTAATATATTACAATGTATCATACATGTGTAGTGAAAAGAAATTCTTTTAAAAGTCACTTAACTAAATATCTAACCTGTTTTATATTAGGGCATAAGTTTCACTCAACTAGCAGAGACTAAAATTGAAAAAAAAGAACCCATTATTACGGACATAAATTTGTATGTATGCATTGTAACATTATTAATAAGGTTTATCATCTTGTTATTGTACTTACTTTTTTTCGTTGCCATTCTCCGAATTCAACGACCATTAATGTAAGTACTGTTAATTAATCGCAAGTGATTTTAGTTCACAAGTACGTTTGCAAAAATTATTTCCTGATTATTTTCATACTTAGAAGGTTTCCACAAATAAATCTTTAAATACGGCTGATACTTCAAAAGACTTGAATGAAACAAAATAAATGCTCTTCTAATTTAGTTATAATTGCAAACAAATAGCGGAAAAAACTATTAATGAATATATTTTTGTATTGTTTATTATTCAAATGAAAAGTTGTATCGTAAATAGTTACCTATTGGGAAACTAATTATTAGCTTTAAATATATTTGTTTCAAAATGTTTATTTCTTAATTTTAGTTTCAAAATAATTAAAGCCTCTTATATTTAACACGAATTTCAAAAATAGAAAAAATTAAATTTTTAAACGAATGTATTATTTTAAACATATAATAGAATAAACATGTGATAGAATAAAACAAGTAATATGAAAAAGGTTAGGCCAATTCCTACTTAGGTCAACAAAAATATATTGATTACTTTTTTATTAAATAGTTACAATTAATATAAATACGCATACACATAGGACAGCATCACACTATTAAGTGACAAAATAGAAAGCGATTTTCCGAATAATTTTCCATTTTCCTTTCTGTATAGGGTATTGTACTATATTTTTTTGTTTGTTACTATTTATTCATCAATTGAATTTCGTACAAAATTTTTGTACAAAAAAATAAGGTCACCACCCTTAAAGTTTAAGCACCCTTGCTTTAAAGCGACATTAATTTAAGTATCCACTTTCTCACATAAAGGATAGTTACTATTTATAAAGCAAGCATTCTTTTTGCACAGAGAAGAAATAGTGTGATGTTTTATTTTTCACGAATCAAATATTTGTAAGGCAATAAAGTATTTACAGCATTTCCAGAGCATCATTCTGAATACATTTTTATGAATTTTCTGTAATGTTCTGATGTTTCTCAAACTGTTAATTTATTCAATTTTCATTTCTTTATTTTGAAGTTATTGCTTATTGTTTTTTCTTTTTGCATTTTTATATAATGGCTTACCGATTCCCTCAATGGAGAATTGGTTCTATTTAAACTCGCTTTTTGGTCCTATGTCCGAAATTACTTTTTGACATGCTAGCATCCAGTGTTTTTTTTCTAATGTATTTTTCTACTTCATTTCTCATATTTATTTCATTGTTTTGTTAAATTTTTCTTATTTCATCAATTTTTTTCGTGTTTTAACTGTATTTTCATGGTTTCTCTCTCTATCTTGCTGTGTGTATATATAGCGTAGATATTAATTCACAAAATTAAACTTAATGGAGCAAGCAAGTTAAGAAAATGTATTATAATGTGAGGAATTCTAGTAATGAAATAAACATGAGAACTGTGTTTGGTGCGAAATGACAGGATTTGAATCGAATCACTATTTCATATTGAATGTGTTTCAACATCAATATTACTTCTCGGTTAAGGAATATTTTTTTTACTATTGTTCTCTGTCTAACTAAATTAATTCAACTTTTTAATATAAAATGTGTAGCTTAAACTGTATAATAAACGCGCTTCACTTTTATTTGTGTTTTGCGGTTAGAAGAAAGATCAGCCATAATCAGAACAATTATAATTTATTATTCTCTCACTTAGCTTAACAACCCAGGTTAGGAAATGCACACTTCTACAAACTGTATGAGCAATTGCACGGTAGAAAGAATACTTAATAATTCGATTAACTTAATCTTGGAACGCTTTGGATATCTACAGTCCAAATTACCGTGATTGTATTCTTAGCTCTTTAACCTCGGGTCATTAATATTCATTTTCCACTTGTTTACTAAATCGTCTCAATTCGCATTCTTTAAATTACTCAGCAATTAATCGTCGAGCAATTCTCGAATAGCTCTCAACAATTTTTCGCTAACCACTAACTTCTAACTCTTCGCACCTAAAAGTTAATGATTAAAATCACCCTTCACTTACATAAAACGTGTCTTCTTCTTCGGTTGACAGTTTTCAATAGAACAAACAACATTTAGAATAGATTTGAAGAAATAGAAGAAATATTTTTCAAGAAATAGATTTCTCCAAGAGGATTAGCAAAGGCTTGTGGATAGACCCGTTACAACTGTCTGGCATGAAACGATGCTGAATAAGTTTGTACCATGCTGAATTAAAAAAATTGCGTATTTATGAAAATGTTTTTTTTAATGTAAGGAAGTTACTTTATGAAAGTAAGAGCATTAAAGCGTTACATAAAAATTGGACCGATTTCTGACTGAAAATGCATAACATGTTTAATTCGGGTTTTCGAAATCACAAAACAGTTTAAGATTGTTAAAATTGTGAAATAATTGACGCCCCCCAATTAAGGTATCCGACTATGTTAAAAAAGTATATTTTAGGTGTCAGATGTTAGGATCACATTAAGAAAAAAAAAGGAAATACAAGTATTAAAGAAGAAGGAATAATATATAAAACTGGAGAATTTTAAATTGTTTCTTTAATATATTTGCTTTATATAACTTATAAGAGTATCTTTTAAATGTGTTTTTTAAAGAATGACATTTTCACGATAACCTGTGCATGAAAAATGGGATATATCTCCAAAACAATCCAATGAAATTCAATGGCATTTGTAAAACTTATGTTATTATAGCCCTATAGATTGTAACAAACCACGGGTTTTAAGATAATTACATTTAATAACACTTTACAGCTATTTTTAGCTTAAATCATGTGAAGGAATTTTGACAAAAATCATTAACGTCGAATGTGAATACACTTATAAAATATTTACTTCTTAAAATATATTTTTACTTTGCGGTTTGTGATACTTCTGAAGTCTCAAGAAGTATATCAATCGAATTAAAATTATATTATGTCCAAAGTATTTTTGCTTATGCTGCTTTTCTTAACAATGAAATTTTAAAAACTTTTTTTGAAAATAATATTTATCCAAAAAGAAGGGGTTATGTGATATATGTTTTATTTAATAATTGTGACTCTTTAAACCTATTTACGTTCTTTAAAGCCAAAAAAAACTCTTCTGAAAATCTATTTTTTGAAAAATTCGGATCGGATGCCTTAAAATTCGAAAGTAACTCAGCCGACATTTAAAAAATAACTTTTTTAAAGGGGTATGGTACTATATTCAATTGACAAAAGTCGGTCAAAAGATCCAATCCTATTTTTAGCACACAAATTATTATTTATATATTTTTCTATAACCTCAAAAAATTTGAAAGTTCTAAACTCAAAAAACGCAGAATTATAACAGTTTTTACGTTCATTTTTATTCACATCCCTATGCCAAATCAAAACATTAAACTGACTCATCTCAGAAAGAAAAAAATAACTAGTTTGACTTCATTTAAAATGCTAAGGCTTTTTTTTTCTGTTGTGCCTAATGCTTTGATTTTTTTTTACCAATTGCCAACAGTACGCGTAACAAAAGTTGGTATGCATTTTGAATCAAAGCAATACTTATTATTTTAAAACAGATTGAACTCAGAATTTATACATTTTTAAAGGAATTTCCAATAAGCATTCATAAAAGGAAGTATTGTACAAATACCAATCATGTTATCTCAAAACCCATACCTACTTTTGTTGCACATAGTATGATGTACCTCTGTAAATCAAATTTCATGCGTGTGGGTAAATGTTTGTAGGAGGAGAGAGTAGCATTTTAAAATCACTTTATAAATTGTAAGAGTTTTCCTTAAAAAATTAAACGGCTAGCTTTTTATGAAATGTTGAGCTAAAAATCTGTCTAACATAGTATATACACATTGGAGGCGACCAAAAAGAATTTTGAAAATCCTTAAATTAAAAATGTTTGCTTAAATCGTACCATGTCCTCTCAATTAGATAATATAGAAAATATCTATACTTTCACCCACACAAATTTAAAACATACGAAACATTTTAAACGATAAATATTTTTCAGAAAAACGCATAATTTTTTATTTGCGTCTGTATAAAATATTCTCCTGAAATGTTTCCCCTTAATTTTTCTTACATTTAAATGCTATAAAATATTGATAAAAAATATTTTAAAAAAGCGTTGATATATTTCAGACTGAAAACTATTTTTCTAAGTTTCTGAAATTTCAAGCGATGCTTCTACACATCATTATGGGAGGGAATTTAATCTGCATCGTTTCTTTCTCTTTTTTTCACTTGTTCTTTCTAGCACATTACGGATCGCATCAAAAGCGAAAGAAAATAAATTTCTTTTAGTCCTAGAATTCTTTAAACTTAATTACTGTCAAAAAATAATAGTCTTTTGCTCCCGAAAAACTTCGAGCAGAGCAATTATTCCGGGAACTGAATTGAGCTAAAGTCTGAAAAGGATTATAAAAAAAAACTCTTGACAATAATTTTTCACAAAAATATTTTGCAATAAGTTTTATCCTTTTTTTTAAATGACATTTTTTAGAACTGAACTAAACCAATCTCTCATAAATTTGTATAAATGAGCTTATTGATGCATTAGTATCTAATTAAAAATCTCTCAAAACTGTAGGCATAATCTGAATTTAGTGTTGTTTGATTTCCGATGTTAGCTGTATAATTCACAATTCATATATAATAAGGTGTTACTCCACTAAAATAAAATATGTAAATAAATTATTTTAATCTTCTTTACTAAGTCTACCAAGACTCTGAGTAAAACTGTCAGTTTCTATATAAAAATTTGTGAAACTTTTAAAAAACCTGATAATCGTGTTATATTTTCCATTAAATTCATAATTATACAATAAAAATGCAAAAACTTTTTGCCAACTGTCAAAAGTAAGGCATGGGAACGGCAAAGTTTAGTTTTTATTTTTCACCAGTGTGTTACTTTAATTTCTTTTCTCAATAACACGAAGCTTTTCGATGATATTGCCGAATCCCTCCCCCGAAACTTTAAGAAAGGATGGGGCTCTAGCGGATATATTTTTCAAGAAAATTTTTTTCAATATTTAAAAGATTTGCAACTAATTATTCCTTCATGCTGGCTTTGATATGCAGATTTAAATAGGGTTACCAATTTTGTGTAAAATTTTGTAAATAATTTTTATTTGGATGTGTAATGCATTTATATTACTCTATTATATTTATTTTGTGTTAAAATTGTAATATTCGCAAGTATCGCCATCCCTTACGTTATAATTGCGATCCAATGGAATCTTGGAGATACAGCCAGGTTGGTATCACTTTTGGCAACCAAGCTGGCGATTTGGTGGATTTATGGCAAATTCGTAACCTTGTGGATTCTTCTAGAAATTAGGGGAGAAATTCACTAATTTCAAGATCTAAGACGCAAGCGGATATTTCTCGAAAGAACCGCGTAACTTATAAATAGAGAGATGATTGCCGAAATTTAGTTAGTATTGTTTTGACTAGTGTTAGTAGTCTTTTCTTGGCCGTAAGGAGTCGATTAGCGATTAGATTGGTTGTTGAGTAAGATGAGCGGTGCTTGTGAATAATCTTTTACATACGTGTATTTTAAACACTGATAATTGTGTCTGAGCGCTGTTAAAGGTGTAAGAACCTGATATTTCTTCTATGAACTTCGCTGTGTATCCTGCATTACAATAATTGGTTTTTCGACATTAATTCTCATCGCACTTAGAGAACTGTCTTTTTCCTTGCGACAGATCTGCATAAAATCCTCGAATCCCGATCAATGTAACAATCCATTCAAAATAACTACGCGAAGAACAATAAAATATTTATACTATTTCATTGTCCTCTGATTTCGGGTTTATGATATAAAGTATATCGTATAATACCATACTTTAATTATTGTAACTGAATGCTCTTTTTTTAATTGTAATTAAGAAAACGTTTTCTTAAGATGTGAAAGAAATCTTCCTGTGCTTTCATCCGCCGTAAATCTCTTTGTTAAATACTTTATTAAAAATCCACATACGAATTCATTGCAAAATAAATACCGTAAAAATGTTTCTGTGTAAAATTATTTTATTAACATTACACTTTACATGGGTTTTTAAATCATTTGTATTCAAAAGAGACTAAATATTTGCCTTAAAAATGTACTAAACATATAGTTTGTTAATTTTTATTCCAGCTAAGATATGATAGTGGAAAAATTTTGTTTGCGTGGTTGGATATTTATTAAATTAAGAATATATTTTTCTAAGCTATGTGTTCTTTAATTTTGTATCAACATGATGTCACCTTTTAGCCACTTTTTGACATCTTAAATGTACAGGATAGATGACATCACAAAAATTCAAATTAGCATAGCAACCCATGGTAAGAGAAAAACGTCATGGGAAAGTAGTACGACAGGGACAAGAAACGAAAAGACACAACCCTGAGATCTTCTGAAATATTTATTGGTCAAAGCTGGGTCGTTTCGGGAGCTCAAGTCACTCGTGTCCCACCCTCACTATGCAAATTACCTCCAAATAATCAATATTCGCACAAATTTTGACATTCGATGGTCAGGCGCATCTTTCTGTGGGTACCTTTTGCGGTAAAATCATTCTGTTGATCCGGAATTTCCTTCTGTCAATCCATAAATCAGGTGCATAGCTGCTAGCTCGGTATTCTCAAAACGTTTTATACTAATCTGAAGGTGATTACAGCTCAAATGACTGCGGTAATATAAGTATGTTTCCTTTAATGATCTTGTGAACCATTCCATCTATCGCTGAACGAAGAAGTTTCCGACCATGGATTGCTTTGCAAATCTGAATCCTTGTGATGTCCCCTACCACCCCATAATTTTGTGTTAGACAGTTTATCTAAGTTTGTTAATATTTATCCGATTTCCGTGCCGTGATCATGGATTCGAGACTCGAATCCGATTTGTACCCGATCCTGGATGTTTATTCATCTGCAGTTCTCAACACCTTTATTGCAAATGAGGACGTGCTATAAATACACAATTGTAGACGACGAAGGTGAGATAGAGTTTTTTATGTTGGAGTGATATGCGTATCCAAGAGATCGGGTCCGAATCACTTTTTCTTCAAATGTTTTTTTAAATGGAAGTATACTTTTACGTTTACTACAATAGATAGTAACACACACACACACACACATGTCTTTGATCCTGAATAAGACATGTGTTTGCCTAATAATCCTAGAACATGTGGTCCTCGTATGTTAACCTAAGTTTAAAATTAAAATGTATGTTGCCAATAAACTCTTGTTGCTTTAGAGCGCCAGGTCTACACTCAAGGTCACCCAGGCCGCCCTCAAGCATTCATTCTTGTTTGCTGTACCACAGATGTGGAACCTGTTAGCGTCATTGTAAGTCAAAATGAGATCATTTGTAAGAAACCCTCACGCACTCATTTCTGTGTGCCAGTTCTTCTCAAACTTTCAATATTTGAGACCCAGTATAAAATCACCATGGGGCATTTGTAATTATTAAACTTGATTTCAACTTAGTGTTGTTAGATTAACTATAAAATGCATTGGTTTACATATTGTAAGTGCATTATGTCAGTGTAAATGTCTATTCCACTTCTTTATGTCAGAATGTACTTTGTTTAATTTCAGTAAATTAATTATTTCTAAACGATCTTTTGTTTTTGATTTTACAATGTACTAGCGCCCCTCTCGTAGAGTCACCATGCCGTCTTAGGGAGGCACATCCCACAGTTTGAGAAATGCTGCTGTACGTTGTACCAATTATGATGTGTGGGTGTTTAACCTCATCATCATCGTCGTAGCTTAAAATGTCTTTAAGTTTTTCACAGTCTTTATTAATTACATACGTATAAAGGCAAAAGGATAGTTTGTTTGTTAAAGTAATTGACTTACCAATAGATAACATATTTGGGTCTTAGTTTTGAAGCAACGATGACGTATAATAAATCCTACGGGGTTTAGATTCCTCGCGTTCGAATGGCGAGAATATAGCAGTTCTTGTGGATTTATTTTCGTTCCCATAACTTAACCGCAGACCAAAACGATAGGTTCATTTCCAATAACAATTGTGCTGCATCTAAAATGATTTTAATTGGGACCAATGCCGACTGCTTTTATATGTTACTTTAAGTAAGGCGGCACTTAAACTATTGTTCATGTATTTCCAGGTAACTGAAGCGTTGACGTTTTTCCATTATTCGTGCAAGCTGATCCACCGGAACCTGTGCCCTCAGTCGGTCATCGTGAACAAACGTGGAACCTGGAAGCTCGCGGGACTCGAGTTTGCAGAGAGGTGTAACGAATCCGATCTAATGGTAAATATAAGATGACAGACTCAACCGCATTCATGCACAGTTCTCCATGTATCCATGATATATGACAATTTGAATTTTAAAATTAGTAACGTGATTCTTAATAAGTAATTGCATTCTTTTATAAATTACATGTTTCCCATTTCTAATATGGTATTTTATATTCTATAATTATTGTATACAGCTTGTAGCTACGAGTTCTCTTCTGCAAGTCGCAAAAAACAAAGGACAGTAAAAAAAAAGTCCTTAAGGTATCCGACTACGTTCGGAGCCATGATTTTTCAAAAGCTTGTAAATGGATAATATTTATGATATTTAGTGTCACTTAGATTAGAAAATGTACATAAAATTGTTTTAAGAATAGTATTACAGTAAAAAATTATTTAAGTACAATATTTTGACAAAAAATGAACATAGAACGACCCATTTTCAAAATGTTCTCC
The DNA here is from genome assembly GCA_019973935.1 of Trichonephila clavipes. Lineage (NCBI taxonomy): Eukaryota > Metazoa > Arthropoda > Arachnida > Araneae > Nephilidae > Trichonephila > Trichonephila clavipes. The sequence goes on along the minus strand of BMAU01017308.1, from coordinate 1,416,272 downwards.
TTTTGTGAAAATTGCTTCTATTATAATAATATTTTGCCTGTATATAGCTCATACCTCTGTATAGAGGCTCAATTAGAATGTTTGAAATATATAACTTAGAAGTGGGTTTATATCCATGTTTTACGACAACAGAGGGAAGAAATTTTAGGAAAAAAACGCCGATAATTATTTTAAATGGTTGTAACTCTGAAAACAATGTGAATTTTTCAAAATTCATAGTTGAGCCTCTGTACATAGGTCTGCGCTATGTACAGGCAAAATATTATTCTAATAGAAGCATTTTTCACAAAAGGAGAATATTTTGAAAAAAGATTATTCTAAATTAATTTTTTGCCGAAATATTGTATTTAAATAATTTTTTGTCAAAATGTCCTTAAATAATTTTATACATGTATTATAATCTAAGTGACTCTAAATATCATGAAAATTATACATTTAAGCACCTTTTTAAAATCACGGTTCCAATCATAGTCGGATACCTTATGGGTGCTTTCGCCAAATGTACGTGAACGTGAACTTAACGCGGAGCACATTTTCGGACAGAAGAAATGGCTCAATTTTTATAAAAATTTGTGAATTGTAACTTATATATTTGTTTATAATATTGTGTTTTTAAAATTTCAAAATATTTCATAAATAATTATTTTCTTATTTTAAAGAGTAAAGGGATAACTCATTTAAAATTACGATATAGGAGAAAAAAGGCGAAACGCATTTTATAAAAGAAAAAATGTGTCAACTAGGACAAAAATGCGTAATATGATAAAATCAGGGATTCTCTATAGGACAGTGAAGGCAGAATATAATATTAATGTTCGAGTACTTTTATATCTGAAAAAACTTTCAAAACTTGGTCCTATTCTTTAACATTAGCCGAAAACACAGCCTTAACAACTGGACCGAATAGGGATTCCTTTCGTCTCCATCGTATAAGGCATGAATGACGTAGCTATAGACTTTTAGCTCAATGGCTCAAACAAACACCTCAGCCAAGGTCTACAACTTGTCGCCAAAACCATTTTTCACTTAATGATCTTTCTTTTTGTCGCATTAAAACTTTAATCTTACATTAACAATACATGTGTATAAATCGCTATATTTAGATCATACACTGGTGTGCAAAACTTAAACAACAGGTGGGTTTATTGCCATAACTTCATGAAAATTCATCTGAGAGACATGAAATTCAGAAATGAGGGAGAGTATTATGTACGTAAAGGATGACAAAAGCTTCGACGCTGATACAGGAATACAATTCATACGGTATGGAATCAAACAAAAACAAACTTTATTGAACGCATAGTATCGTGACTCATGATGGTCTATCCAACAGGAAGAACAACAAGCAGATGTTCCTTAATATGGTATATGCCCTCCCCTCACTGCAATGGTTGCTTCGCACCGTCTCCGCGTGGCCGCGGTAGCCGAGTGGTATAGGCATCGGATCGTGGCTGGCTTTGTCACGAGTTCGAGCCCAGTACCACTAAAGACCCGCCGTGTAGGGCAGCGATGCACGTTAAATCTGTCGAGAGCTGAAACGTCCTCCCGTTGGTGTGGTGTGGTAGTTAGGAGAGGGGGGTGCCAGCTCAGGTGTCGTCCACGTCACTTGACCATGGTTCAAAATTACGTGGTCCGTCGCCAAAAGCCCTCGTGTAGCTAAACAGTGCGACGTTAATCTTCACTCACTCACTCACTCGCACCGTCTCCGCATACTCAGAACCAGCTGGTGCAACAATTCTTGCGGTAGGAGTACCCATTCTTCAATCAGCATCTGTTTGAGTTTTGTTAGGTGTTCTCCGGATGATGTAAGCGTGCTGCAATACGTCTTCCCAAAGCATCCCACACATGTTCGTTGGGATTTAAATCTGGGGAGTAAATCTTCACTTTCCAGCAGCTCCTCAACAGCAAGAGTCCGATGTGGCCGGGCATTGTCATCCATAAAAATGAATTCTGGGCCAATGGCACATCGGAACAGAGGCACATGGGGAAGAAGTATCTCCTCACAATAGCGATCCCCGATTATAGACCCTCTATTGAAAATGTGGAGCTCCGTTTGCCCGTTCAGCATAATGCCTCCCCAGACAAGAACTTCAGGACCACCGTAATAGTGTCTTTCCTTGATGTTCCTGGTATAAACCCGTGTCCCGATCTTTTTCCAAATCAAAACGCGTTGAGAATCGCTTCTGGTACTGAACCGACTCTCATCCGTAAAGAGGACACGACTCCATTGATCAGTTGTCCAATTTTTGTGCTCTCTGCACCACTGTAAACGGGAGGCAGCGTTCAGGACGGTGGGCGAATAGGCCCCCTTTGTGAAGGCGTCTGGCCACAGTAAACCATGACACTTGTCGCCCCGTTGGTGTAGAGAGTTGCTGAGCAATGACGCTTGCTGACCGCCGTTGGCTTCTTTTCGCCTGCAGGATGATATATCGGTCATCCTCTGCAGTTGTTGTCCTCGGGCGGCCACCACCAACCTTTCTAACAGCTGTACCTGTGGTTTGGAACACTTTCCAAGCACCCGAAACGACACTCTTTTTTATTCCGAACTCTGCAGCTACACTGGTGACGGTACGCCCCTCCCCCAGCTTTCCGATCATTCTTCCACGTGTGAAGTCGTCCAGGTAATTTCTTCTAGTCGTATTTCACGAACTGACTCACTGGCACTTGCAGCGAATATGTTCAATTGCGTCTGCGTCCTTCATTTTATTCTACTGTTGAGCAGCACATCACGCGTTTTGCGTACGCTCACGTCGCTTCTGACGTTTCGTTCCTGATATTTGCATACGCATGACGTTTCTACCGACTTACGTGTTCACTATACTGATCTCCAGACCTTTTTTTTTCAATTTCATGGTTATCTGCTTAATTTTTACATTGTTGCTCAAGTTTTGCACACTAGTGTAGTCTCTAGAAAGGGTTGGTACCATCCATCACATTAGACATTGATACTTTTTAAGGATTAAGAAACAATTGTAAGGACCCATAGTCCGATAATAGTTACGTACTTCAGGGGGCTCAGAATGCTTGGGCAGGAATACAGACGCTCATAATCAATGCTCACTGTTCCTGGAACTACTTAAGACCGTCGTGTAGAGGTGCAGATGTATATTAAATCTGTCGGGGTTTGAAGTCTTCACGTTATCTTGGTTGGGAAAATTTGAACAGTGGTGCCTACTCGGGTTTCGACCTTGTCACCTGGTAATAGGGGTGAAACCTACAAAATATGCTACCATATATTACTTTTTTTGCAACGTTAATAAACAATCATTCAATCATTTTTCCCTTCAAGGATAATATGAAATTCTCAACGAATCGAGGTGGACTGGATTTCAAAAATATTAGAAGTAATGTTTTAGGATCAAGCTTCATTTGGTTTTCGGGGGCTTTACCAAGAATCTTGGATCGAAAGTATACAGATCGGTTACGGAAGCCATAGCAAAATGATTTGACTCCTAATTAAAACTTTTATTTTGAGAATGTTGTAAAAAGTCATAATATATATTGCATCCCATCTGAATCTAAGAAGAGATGTTGACATCTTAGTGCTGACCATCTGAAATATATTTCATGGCCGCGGTAGTCTAACGGTCAAGGTATCGGATCGATCGTGGCTGGCATGTCACGAGTTCGAGCCCAGTACCACTAAAGACCCGCCATGTAGGGGAGCGATGCACGGTAAATTTGTCGAAAGTTCAAACGTCCTCCTGTTGGTGTGGTAGTTAGGAGAAGGAGTGCTACCTCCGGTGTCGTCCTCGTCACTTGACCTTGGTTCGAAATTACGAGGTCCGTCGCATAAAGCCATCGTGTAGCTGAACAGTGCACTCACTCACTCACTGTAATATGCCTTTATCATGTCTCCGAGAACCAATAATTACCTGTGTTTGACGTACCCCAAAATATTTTCAAATAGAAGAATGGAACTTATTCGACTATAGAAGCATTTGATTAACCCTCTGACCGGAACATCAATTACTTTGCCATTCTGAGAAGCATCCGTCTGACAGACGGGTACGCATTTTTTTAAAAAAAAATTTTTACCGTAAGGACTGTTTTAAATGTCCTTATCGTTAATGAAATTGTGTATCGCTCAGATAAGAAGTGTGAAGGGTTAAACCAAGCACAACTTTTTTTTCAAGATGCATACACACTCGACAATTTTATGGGGAAAAAAGTAAACATATAATTGAAAATACAATTTGTAACATTTAAGTCTTTATGAGGCACACTATATTAATATATTTTTATCACTAGACTTGTGACAAGTATTTTTATAAAAAAAAACTGATTAGAAATTATTTCTATTCATGTAAAAGTACATAAAAATAATAATACAAAAAACGAAAAACTATAGGAGCAAAAGTAATCCAAAAGTAAAACTAACAATGCTTAAAATTATAGAAACAACAGTAAACATAACATTTTTATAGAATACAAATAGCACGGTTTTTTTTAAGGGACAAAAACGGCAATTCCTTCTTTTTTCATAGCTGTCATCTATAATAATCATAAATAATTCAAAAATGCAAATTTAAATATTGTAAAATAAATATTGTCGATAAATCCGTCTACGAGGATGCGGGACACTAAAACATACTTACGGAGTAATATCGGAATGATTGACGGAGATAGATAGGAAAAATCGCACATACCATGAGATGAAAAAAATCAGCAAGTACCCCGAAGGGATCCTCTCACTGGGTGGAGTCTAACTGAATATATCAAGGCCGCCCACCCCAAAAATCACACTACAACGTTATCTAAAGATATCAAAACAAATCATCCACATCTAAGAGACGGATGTTCCGGTCAGAGGGTTAAAAATAGACGTATTCACTATCTCGGCTCGACTTCCGATATGTGGCGCATGTTATTTATTAACTTCACTTTATGTACATATGTATAATGTATTTTACTTTAAAAAATTTTACCACGTAAAAATCATGATTAAGCTTTTGAATTTTCATGAAAATAAAACAAATAAAATATTTTGCTTTACACTAAACATTTTTTAGCCCCACCTATAACGTTTACATCTCCCCAAATGAATTTTAATTTTCCGTGGACCCTTTAGAAATCATAAGGTACGTAGGAACCACTTTGAGAATCTGGGATTTCGATGAACGATTTGAAAGAGTTTTTAGATTATTATTAATTTCCCGACAACACTAGATAATTCTTATCAGCATATTTTTCAACCTCGATCAAATCTTTTGATTCTATTTTGTGAGAGCTCCATTATTCTTGAAATAACGGATCAAAAATTGTTCACAATGAGTGGCGTAACGGGGAACATTTGGGCCCCCTGCAAAGTCAAATTTTTGGCCCTCTAGAGCCCTGCTCCTCCCACGCAATGCCGGGGTTGCGGGACTTTACGCCACTATTCACAATTTAATGTACACTAAATGATAATCAAAGCTCAAACTGGAAAGAATAAAAATGTCTATCCGTTAAGTAATTATCCATTATTCATAAAAAAATGACTCAAAAGTTATTCACAATTTATTATGCACTAAATGATGATCAAGTTTCAAACTGAAGTTTATAATAAAAATACACCTTATATAAGCAACTAAAACAAATACATGTAGTTCATTTTAAATCTTGGAAGCTTTACTTTATTTTAATGAATTAATAAGTGATTATCTTTCATCTAGACGACTTTTATGTCATTATTATTGAAATGATTCAAATGTATTTATTTATTTATTATTGAAACTTAAATGCACTGAGCAATTATGTATAATTTACCCATTTCACTTTAAAAGAGTAGAGATATTGGGGTTTAGTGATGATCAAAAACACACACACACAATTAATTGGAATTAGCATCAATCACCTCACTTGTTTCTTTTAATTGCAGTTATTCCCATTTAATAAAATTAGAAGGCATCGTGATTTATGAATTTTCATGATTTGCGTTGGTTTTAAATTACGTCGATAGTATGGCCATTCATTAAGCAATGGATAATTTGAAAAATACCTTATTTTTATATATGACTAAAACAGGAAATTACAACAATTTTTCCTTAAATATTCAGACTGAAAAATCTCACAAAGGTACGAGGCATTAAACAAAGACTGTATTGAATTAAATCTATGAATTATCTTCACTTTTATTTGGTTTAACAGATAAAAACAAATGCAATATATCTTGAAATAGATAACGAACCGCGTATTACAAATCATTTTTCAATCCTTATTCAGTTAACTTTAATTATGAGTGAGGTACGTTTTCTTAACATTAATATTTTAATTAAATCAATTTGAACAATTCTAAAGAGCAATTAAAAGTTTTTTTGCACAATGAATTATTTAATGTCACTAATGGTCTTTAAAGATGCGGCAAATCGCAATTTATAGTGAAATTTGAAATGATTTCCTTTTGGAATTTTTTGTTTTAAATAAAGAATTGTTGCACATAATTGTGAACAAATTAGCTCAAGTTGGGGTAAGAATAGGTCAAAAAATGAGTTTTTGATATTATATATATTGTTTCGCTTTCTTCTCTTTATTTTTTGGTTGACTCTATTTCTCTACTTTCTGTAATGTTGTGTGACATTTTAGGATTTTTGAAAACTGTTTGTATTATAAAGGCTGTTTTCGCCATTTTTGCAACAGCGAACAACAGCGCAGAACACATTTTCTGAAAATTTGTTACATTGCAACTCATGCATTTGCTTATACTATAGTGTTCTTACAATTTCAAAATATTTCATAAATAATCAGTTTTTTTTCTTATAGCATGTAAAGGGATGGCTCACTTAGCATTACGGTATAGGATTTAAGAAACACGAAACAAATTTTATAAAAGAAAAAAATTGACAACTCAGGTAAAAATGAGTAGTATGATAAAATAAGTGATTCTCTCTCTACATGATAGTGAAGCTACAATGTAATATTAATGTTTGAGTACTTTTATGCCTGAAAGTGTTCCGAAATTGGGTCTATATTCTTTATCATTTTTCGAAGACAGCCTTATTTTTGTTGAACTTTAAAGTTGTCTTAACAAATTCAATTATAATAACCTAGAATATTTTTAAGCGACATTTGAAACATTGTCAGTAATCATTGTTAGCTGTCGACATTTTAAACATTTGCAACATGATAAGACATTTGAATTTCTGAAGAACTGTCTTAGTTCTTTGTGACAGATTTACATAAAATCTTCCAACCCCGATCAACGTAACAGTATTCTCAGTTAATCTAATGCTACTCATTCTTAAAAAATAAAAGCTTTCAGAATTCAGATATATTGTTTGCAGCTTCTCCTAGATATCCTCTGCATCTACAGAAATTCTTTTAAGAAATCCGTTGAATTTATTATGTCTTCATTAGATATTTATTGGAATTAAGTAGCTGCTTAGGGTACTCATCCTTTCATTATGGAGCAATTTACATTTTACTATTTTATTGATTAATACAGTGTTAGTCAATCTTATATATAACGGGCCACCAGTAGGCTTTCCTGCTTTCAAGGTGGGAGATCCTGTTCGATAAAAAAGCGGTTTCCCTTTTCAATATTAATTAACCAGCCAACAGGGTGGCGTAGTTGGCTTATCACTGGCCTTCTGCATTCAGGGTTGCTGGTTCGACGATTGCCAAAGTCGGTGGATTTTTATAATACAGAAAATTGACAGCGGCCATGTCGTATGATTATGTGGCATGTAAAATATCTCTTGGAGTACCCGTTCGGCATTGGTGCCCTCGGCAAAATTAAATTTCCAAGTTCAATTTCGCATCGTCAGATCTCAGGTGCTTCCCTCTGGGGAGGAAACTGGACGTCAAAATTACTTGCAGCTATTGGTACCACCGATATGTGATGCCGAAATAAAAAAATGATACCAGCTCCTGGAGAATGAATTTGGTCAGTAAAGGAAACAAATACCAATACGCAGCCCTATTAGAAAAAAAAAAGAAAATATATATTAACCTTTTAAAAACATTGCAAATGATTCGTTTTAAATCATTTTAAACATTTTCATAGCATTACTTTGGAACATTTTCATTTGTTTTTCATAAAATTCTTCAATGGTTTCATTATATAGCAAGTCACAAATTAAAAAGAAAAATAATATTTTTCTACTATGATATTTTCGAGTAAATATGCTATTGCGGCGATGTGATAGCTATATGAACTTGTACCAACATCACGCGAAGACGATCGTTTTGGTGTGATCTGTTAAGTACTCGCATTTTCATTCGGAATGGAAGGTACCCAGAACGAACCTTCCTTCAGCGCCGCTGTCGTGGCGCCATCTATCCACCGCAACCAAACCGTCAAACATTGACGCAAAATAAGCCGTTACTTCTCGAAGTCGTCAAACAATGACGCAATTAAACCGTCACACACATGACGAAATTCTCATGCCATCGCGCACGAAACTGACGCAACCCACCAAGTGACGCAACTGCTCACATGCTCGCCACGAATATGGTATCATTCGTTCGCCTATTCGCCAAAACACTGGCAGGGGAGCATGTGGCGATGTGATAGATATATGAACTTGTACCAACATCACGCGAAGACGATCGTTTTGGCGTGATCGGTTAAGTACTCGCGTTTTCATTTGGAACGGAAGGTACACAGAACGAACCTTCCTTCACTATCAATACTTAATTACATCATCATAATGATGGAAAATAGACGAAACCAACCTGAGTTCTAAGCAGAAGTCATAGATCATGTTAATTAATATTAGCTCACATTACATAAGGGAAACTAAATGGGGCCCTATATATACCACCATCCAGGATTAGGCTGGGTATGGTCAGTAATTTATACCTAATCAGTGCGCAGTTAGATTTGGGGTAGCCAGCACTTAGCTTCAGCTTCAAACAAAATATTGTAAGATATTGTGAACCAATTCCTCAAGAAAAGAAATACTTTTGACAGTGTACCTATAGATGGGATCCATAAAATCTGTCGTAAATATACAACATTCAGTATATTTATTACGTCATAAAACACTATCCAATGTAGTAATGCAGCAAAATTGCTTACGGGAACCTATCTAGAAAGCTTCTAAATCTTAGGATACTCCATTGAATATTTTGAGGAAAAATTTTTAAAAAATCAAAATCGCTCAATAGTCGCTACATGATTTCAGAAATAACATGCATCGAACAAAGACAGAATAATTGCTACTAATCGCATTTCACAATTACTTATGAAAGTTGTAAAATTACTTTATAAATTCCTCAATCACAAATAATTTATCTCAACATGAATGCAATTGAAGAAAAGTCATTTAATGTAAGAAAAAACTTTTCAAAGTATTCTCCAAAACTCTTTCTTTTCCATGCAACTGGGAAAGTCTGCCATTACAGATAGTATTGCCTTATTTATTGCATCTTTGCTTCATTTTAATGAAAACAATAATTAAGATCGGAAATGCTGCGTGCAATAACCTTTACTACAAATACAAGAGGAGTATCTGTATTTAATGCTGGAAATTCATACTTTACAATATATATATATATACACTGGTGTGCAAAAACTAAGGACGAAGTCGAAAAATTAACATATCAGCTGAACGAAGAGGCAGAGCGGATAGAAAGACCAATCAGAAGATTAAGTAAGGTGATGTACGGTAGCACATGCGCATATATGCAGGTAGATGTAATGGGGGAGTGTCTGAGTAGTATAAAGCATGTTGTCGGTGTAAGATCAGTATTTCTGGCAAAGAGATTGCACGCCTTATAGCAGTTAAAATCACACCGAGTTGCTGCCTCAGCGAGAAATGGCGGATAATCAATCTGTTAGACGACATCTGGATGCTTTTACCCGAGGTCGAATCATTGGGAAGTTGGAGGAAGGCCGCAGTGTGACAAGTGTGGCTGCAGAGTTCGGAATTGCTCACAGCATCATTTCACGACTTTGGAGACAATTTCAAACTACAGGAACAGCTATCCGGGGGTTCAGTAGTGGTCGTCCACGAGGAACAACACCCGCAGATGACCGGTACATTGTCTTACAGGCCAGAAGAAACAGCGGGAGAAATCGTAGACACACGACACGGGCGACTGGGTGACCGATATCGCGTTTTACCGTGGCCAGAAGACTGCACGGTGGTGGTCTGTTTGCACGACGCCCTGTACGGTTTGTACCTTTAACGCCTGCCCATCGGAGAAGGCGTTCTCTGTGGTGATGGGAACACCGGAATTGGAGAGACAATGAATGGGGACGAGTACTCTTTACAGATGAGAGCAGATTCAGTTTGAGTAGCGATTCTCATCGCATACTCATCTGGAGAGAGCTTGGAAGCCGCAATCATCCCTCGAATATCATTCAAAGGGACAGGTATGGAGGTCACGGGGTTCTCGTTTAGGGAGGCATCATGCTTGGTAGTCTTACAGACCTTCACATCTTCGACGCAGGTTCAGTCAACTGGACCCGTTATTGTAACGAGATTCTTCTTCCATATGTGCGTCTTTTTAGAGGTGCTATCGGTCTGCAGTTCCTTTTCATGGACGACAATGCACCATGTCATCGCACAGTAGCTGCCGAATAGCTCTTAGAGAGTGAGGATATTGAACGTATGGAATGACCGGCACGATCTCCGGATCTCAATCCCATCGAGCATGTATGGGATTTTCTAGGCAGACGCTTGGCAGCTCGTACCTTACCACCAGTAACGATTCGGGAGCTTCGATTGGCGCTGCAAGACGAATGTGCAGCAATGCCTCAACAACTCTTTGACACCCTCATTCTCAGCATGAGCAGACGCTGTGAAACCTGCCTAGCAGTCAGGGGAGATCATATCCCCTACTAAAGACCGGATGTTTCTTGCTGGACACCCATCACAGGGATGTTTCGGCCTTCAGTCGCATTGCGCTCCATGCTACTTTTTCAATAAAGCTTCTTTTTATCCCTCTGATTTCTCTTTTAGTAAGTGTTGCTTACATTACACATGTCCTTACGTATTGGGGATCTTACGGTATTAAATGTGTTGGTTTGGAAAGCTTTTGTACAAAGTTAGATTGAAAAAACCGTCTCGTCCTTAATTTTTGCACACCAGTGTACGTGTACATTATATATATATATATATGTATATATATATATATATATATATATATATATATATATATATACATTTTTTAATAATGATGCATGCTCTACTGAGGGCGCTCCATCAACAGTAGATTTCTGTAGTAGATTTGTTGCTTATTTGAAGGAAATAAAGACAAATGTTTCATGCAATCAATGTGTAGAGCCCGGACAACGTGTTGTACGAAAACATCTATGTGCAAGTCTCCATTCTTCATTAACTATAATAAAAGACGAAAATACTATTAATTCCAACTCAACAGCAGTCTTTTGAAGACAGTAATAGAGATATAATAAAATAGAAGGTATACCCGCTCTTTGCACCGATGAATAAAAAAAAATTAAACATTACAAATTGAAAGATTAAGAAGTTTTTAATGAGTTAATTTAACGTGAATTGCAAATGAGAAAAAAAACTTTTTGCATTCTCAGCTGAACAAAAAATCATATTTGTTAAATTTTAAGTTTGTAAGTCTAACAGATGTTATAAAAGATTTTTTTTTACTTATAACCCTTCCCCCTCCCAGTAACTCCCCTGTGGGAAGATTTTTGAAAACATATTCCTAAGCTGATCTCTGCTCAGCAAAAGTAACATATTGTTACAACGTTTTTGCACTGAATGCTTAAAATATAGTAAATAATTAAAAATGTATGTTTAATGCTTTAATATTACTTTCTTTTGTATTTATTGTTAAAACTGTAATATTCACAAGCAACGCCGTTCCTTACATTATAATGGCGATTGAAGGGAAGCATAGTGAAATGTTGGCGATAGAGCCAAGTTGGCATCCTTTTTGGCGAACCTGTTGGCAACTTGGCGATCGTTTGAAAGGTACATAAGTTAATATGCTTTATATATAGCGCTACCTGGTGGGGAGCTGCAACAAGGATTATAGAACAAAAACCTTCTCCACAAAATAATACATTCACATGCCAGTTTTCATAGTGATCGGTTGAACGTTGGAGTGAAACGTGGCAATTTATATAAATATTTATTTACATATATAAAGATTACTTTTACACTCTGAGGGTTATCAAAGGGTACATCTTGTACATAGGGTCATGTATTTTTGGACATTAATAATAAGACCACATATGTGTTAGCAATCTAAAACAGCAAGGATTGATGCCTTTTGTTTAGCAGATAATTTAAATTAATTTGAGCCACTTGCCAAGAAGTGTTGTTAATTAGATATAAGGAAGAAAATAAGCATAAACTCAAAAGGGATGGATGTGAAAACATATGGCAAAATAAAAATGACTATATCATATCCAAGGCAACATTCAGTTTATTGACAACTAACTCTCCCTAACTCATATCTCGTGCAGTCAGTTTTTAGTACTGCTAATCTTATTAATACTGAATAAAGAAACCGCCTGAATATTTCCAAAAATTGCGTAACTTCGTTTATTGCATACAAAAGTTGTGCCAGATGCCTTGTATTTAATTTCTCAGCATCTGCCTCTGGAATCTCGTTAATGATTTATTTATCTAAACATAATTTCGTCAGACTTCATGCTTTTGTGTAAAGAAAACATAGATAACATGTTTTTAACATCAGTAAGTTTATGATAAAGGTTTGTTTTTCCAAGCATTGCAAAAATCCCACAGGAAGTATTTGTTAGGTAATTATTATTATATGTTTAAACTTATACCTTTACTTTATAAACTATCGTTACTGTGGAATTGTCGGGGTTTAGAAAGTATGACTCTGAACAAATATACAAAAATGGGAAGGAATAAGAATGTTGACTACCCCTGGATTAGTATATTTGTAAATTTGCGTGGGTCAAAAGAAGACTACAACTTTAATTATTTGAATAACAAATTTATTAATAGACAAAGAACGAGCGCACGAAGACAAATCGACATATATGTCGCAGAAAAATGATGAAATTAGGGATTTCATCAAATCCCTCAGGGAGTTGATCAATTCACGCACGATGTTAAAATAACGTTTCTTAGAGGTCATTTCCCTTATGTAAGTAAGTAATTTGATCAAATACCCGTGCTGTTTTAGGGAAATGAATAAATCAGCATTTGTAGAGCTCTGTTTTTGCTTGTTCCCACTCCCTATTACCTCCCCCTCCCCTCCGCTCCTCGTCCATGCCTTGCAGCACCGGGCTTTTGACGTGACGCATCAAAACAAAATGACCTAAATATCATTTCTTAGTCTTATTTAGTTATATTCCTTGCATTATTATGTTTCGATTGGTATATCATTTTGCATGCCTGAAAAAATTAGAAACTACATAAAACTTAAATTTTTAAATGTGAACAAATTAAGGAAATCGACCACGCCATCTTTATACATAAAAAAAAGCTTTTTGATAATTAAAAAAAAAGCTATTTTACAAAGGGAAATAATAACTGAAAAAAAGATGTTACAAATAAAAAGCAGGATATTTCTGAAGTACTACATTAATGTATAATTAAAAAAAAAGTTTGAAATTCTGCCACCAATATCCTTCTTTTACAAAAAGAATCCAGCTTTGATATCTAACTATTTTGTATATTAATTTTGAATAAATAATTTATAATTCAATGATTATTGTTGTATTATTTACTCTACTTTTAATTATGCCCAACATTTGTGTTAAATGAACACTTTCAAACTCTGGACAATATTATTTCATCATTTCACTGAAACAGGTTAGGGATTTGATTAAATAACTTTCTTTCCTTAGAGAAATCACCTTACATAGTCCTTATTTTAACATCTTGCGTGAATTGTTTCTATCCCTTAGGAATTTGATGAAGTCCCTAATTTAATATTTTCTCTGCGACATATATACACACAGAAATATCATAATATATTATTTTAAGTAATATAAAACACACTCGTTATAAGCAAACTTTACATTGCTCTAGAATCGGCTCTCTACAACAGTTCCCGTAAAAAGAATACATTTTGTCGTATCGCAGACACCACACAAGCAGATTCTAATTTCGACTAACTCAAACGTTGTCTCAAAGTTTCCTTATATAGCTCCAAAGGAAATTTTCAGAAGGGTCGATTCCATAGACTTTTTGATGGTTCCTTGACGATAAGGTCTTTTTACAAAAATTTTTTCACCAATCTGATAACCCTCATCACATCTCAGATTGACATTTTTTTTTTTACGTTGTTGCTTTAAGTGAACATTTTCTGTAAAACTAGATTTCACAAAACTTGTTGTCAATCTGATATTCACAATTCCGATATTCAAACTTGTTGTCAATCTGATACTGTACACAATAAATATATATATATATATATATACATATATATATACATATATATATATATATATATATATATACATATATATATATATATATATATATATATATACATATATATATATATATATATATATATATACATATATATATATACATATATATATACATATATATATATATACATATATATATATACATATATATATATATATATACATGGAATAAATATCATTATTCCTCGAGATTATCATTACAAAAATCGTGAAATGCATTGCCTAAATCAATGAATTAAAACATTCAAGCCTTCAAAGAAATTTAACGTTTTTATCTGCAGTGAATAAAGCTTCAAATTAAAATACATCGATGTCTGTCTCGTGAATCTCTACATAATTGATTTTCTTTTCCCCAGAATAAGAACGCGCCTGTTTAGAGGAAATTAAATTTTTCAATTAAGCTCTACCTTAATCGGTTCAAAAGCTTTTAGTTATACATAGACAGACTTTAATTCAATTTACTTGTGCACTTTAGTCTTCACTCATTTACTGGTAGTTAAATTGGAGCATTAAGACCTTCTTTTTGAAAGGCAGAATGAGCAAGTCATGTAGAAAGTAAAGTCCTTTTCTGATTCCATAGCAAAAAGGTCATTAATAACAAGCAGGGAGCAAACAGTCAATTGGATAATCGCATTTTAAGGAAGGCTTAACTTTTGATTAAGCAAGTAGAAAGATTTTTAATTAGTGGCAATTAAGGGGATCAACAATGGAGTGATTGTTCGTTTGGCTTGGAAACTGAAATCCGTTCGATGTGTCATTCTGTTATCAGGGTTAACAAGAAATTAGTTCAACAATCGATTTTGCCTTCAGTGAAAAAAGTTGTTTCAATGAACTTGTAAGCCATTCACAACAATTTGTCAGCCAGTTATTTTATCTCACTTTCCGCTTATTGAAGCGGAAACAAGTGATGTTTACCTTTAACCTTAGAATGTATTACTTTGACATTTAATGTTTTTTATTTGTGTTACGGATTTTCTATACTGATATACTGATTACATTTGTTACTTAAATGCAGTGGTCTTCAAAATTTTTTAGCTCATGGAACCCCTTGAACTTGAAGGTGTTTTTCTGGAACCCGTAGAACTGGAAAGTGTTTTCATAGAACCCCATTCCACACACATACTTAGAAGAATGTATTTCGAATTTTTTTTTAAAGTAGCTGAATATGCGGTTGGTACTTTAGGTAAAAGCAACTAAGAAAAGTATTACATTTATTATTAAAAAATTTCTAATATAATTTTATATTCGACTTTAATTATTAAAAATATTAATTTTTGATTCAAGTGTCGCATACTCAAGCTTTATATTTAGTAACTGGGACCTGTGCTTGTGCTTTTTTTACACAAACTGTCTATGTCTAGATTTATTGAGATTAAATGCAATCGCATTATGTATTCTGAGTTTAATTTATTTGAATAATTTATAGCCACTCAGATTGATAAATATATTTCGCTTAAACATAATTTTCTGAATGCCATTAAAATGTTTATAATTGTGTGAGAAATAATGTGTATTTTGCTTGCATTTGCAATAAAAAATTTAGGAGCTTCATTGCTTAAATTTAGTTTATAACATCAAATAAGTTGATAAGTTGTTTTCTCTCCTTCATTCTAGGTGTTTTCTCCACAAATGCAAAAAATTGAATTTTCCATTAGAAAATCCATTTAGTTTATCTAGACATTGTGCTAACGAGTATAAATGTTTCTCGTGGAACCCGAGATATAGTAAATAATAGCTTATTCACAATCTCTAGTAGGAAGTATAGACACAAAGAATGGGCTTTAGATACTTGTAATTATACAAATTTCATAGAGAAAGTGAATCCTTTTTGCATACGTATTCATAAGTTTATTTTCAATTTTTTTTTACTGTGACTCGGGGAACTACTAGGTATGTACCCCATGGTTTCGTGAACACAGTTTGAAGACCACTGCTCAAATGCAATATGTTTAAAGGAAAAAAAGTCAGCAGTTATTACTTTCAGAATTAAAAATAGAGGACAGTCCAGTATTATGGAATATAATTTATATTTTTAAAAATAACTTAACTGGTTTTTATGAAAAAAAATCTCCAAAATAATTATGGTTACATACTAATAACGATCGTAAGAAATTATCACTTGTGAAAAGAAATAATACTTGTTTTTTTGTTGTAAAACAAAATTATTTTAAAGAAAAATGATAAATGGATGGTATTTTGGAATAGTCGGGTAATATGCTAGCTTAAATTATTTGAAAACCAATTCAGACCTCATAAAAAGTAGTTATTTTTAGCTATAAAAGCCATATTTTTAAAAACACAACCTTTAATTCTGTTAACAAAAGTCTATTTACAAAAGTCACAAATATATTATGTTTCTGTTCTGGTACAATCAAGTGAATCTACAGAAAAGTGTTGAGGCACTGAATCTGAATTTCTCCTCGTTGGGAACTTAGGAGAATTTTCCGTTACAGAATATACATTCAACGTCTTTTTTGTGCGATTCTGTAGCTGGTGGCAAGAAATTTATTACAAATGATAAATAAAAATGAAAAGACCATTGCTAAACGTCGGGTAATATAGAGTTACTAAGTATTCCTTAATACCGGACACCTTTCTTGAAAAAATTAACCTTTAAATTGAAGGACAAAACATTGTCAGCTATAAAACGATCAAAGTTTCACAAACTAAATTTCTTTCAGTGTACATTATACTTTACTTTAATGTTCACGTCACATGTGTACTGGTAGGTTAAAATGTTTGAAAACTTACATGTAAAAACTTTTGAAAATCACGAAGTACACCTTGTTCTGTAGCGAGTGATATGGTAATAACAAGTCGTCAACTCTCAAAGCAATACATCAGGAAATTCTTTCTTCAGTTGTTTAAGGTTTTCCCAACAATTATCAGCTACAAACACAGAACCAAAATCTTAATATTCCATATTAACCAACTATTCCATAACACCCGACATTCCTCTATATGAAGTGCTTGTAAATATAATACAGACTGGAATGAAATTTTAAATTAAATTTTCTCACATTATTTCTTGGCATCGTGCTTAAGAAAATTGTTTTTGTTTTAATCTTAATTTCAATTTATTATATATATATATATATATATATATATATATATATATATATATATATATATATATATATATGCGAAAGTTTGTGAGTATCTTTGTGGGTCTTTCACGCAAAAACAACTGAATGGATTTTAATGAAACTTTACAGTAATATAGCTTATACATCAGAATAGCACATAGGCTATAATTTATAGCATAGACTATAATTTATAAAGATTTGTGAAAAGTGTCCAAAATATAACGATATTTGTCAAGTAAGTAGGAAAAAATTCTGCCATCTGCTAGGAATTCTAGCGTGCGCTGCAAAAAACGCCCACGTCAGCATATATCTATCTTTTGTTTGTGAAAAACTCTTTTTGTTTTGTCTACGCAAGGGGCTCGCTTCTAATTAATTCCTGTGATCAGAATAATGCCTATTTTTTTATTTCGGGATAAAACTAAGTTTTGAAGGGATAGATTGTTAGTAGGAAAAGATTCTGCCATCTGCAAGCTTTTCTAAAGTGCCACGTCAACATGAATGAACGTCAAAATGTATGAAGTAAAACATTCCCCTCTGTTTTGTCTACGCCAGGCACCACTGCGTGCTCGATTCTAATATTTTGCTTTGTAATCACAATTTTTTTATTTCAGAATAAAACTTACTTTTATCGCTTCTGGTATTTAAATTAGATAAGTCTTTCACACTACACTACATCATTTGGAAAAATTTTCAACTTTGTTTGTGGTTTGTAGTTAATTATTACGCTATAGTTTTAACTGAATAGGCAGGCATTGCATTTTTTAAGTATAAAAATAATAACTGCCGTACTGTATTTTTTGGAAGTGTAAAAAAAAGCACCTACTAAGAATTATGCCGCGAAAGCGTAAGTCTAATCTTTCCCAACGCTCTAATTCAGCTCGAGCTATGAAAGTAGCTAGATTTAACGAAACGTTTCCGCAAGCCGAACTGCGAAGGCTTGAACAGGCGGAGCGTGATGCAGCTCACAGAGCTGCTAAGACACCCGAACAGTTCCCAAGCTCGGCGTCTTCAGCATGCAACTTACATGGCATCTCAGAGAGATATGCATTGCAATAGCTACTATAACTTTTGCATTACTATCAATCATCATATACAGCCGTACATCTATCAATACAAAATATAGGATTTATAATACCCATCAGTGAGATCATCAAAAATACTTGGTTTCAGTTTACATACATAGAACAAGGGTCTCTCAAAGTAACTCTGTCTGTTACGCCTCCATGACTAAACCGTAGAACCAATTTTGATGAATATTGATATAAAGATAGATAGAGAGAACCTTGGAGAAGAAAATAAAAGCTACTCGAAGGACTAATCCTGCGCAGACGAAGTCGTGGGCACCAGTTATATAATGTATATACGTATCTATGTAAATAAACTGTACTCTAATAAACTTATTTTTGTTAAAAATATGGGGTTTTTTTAGTATTCTTTAACATGAAATTCTTTTAGCACGAAAAAATAAATTCCTTCCCTCTCAGTTTTGTGTTAAATGATTTTCACTGCATGTAAATTTTCTATGAACTATTTTAATTATCCGAACTTTAAGATTCCTTAATGCCATTTGTTTATCTAAAAATTAAAAATGGATGTTTGCATGTATGCATGACCTCACTTCACTCCAACACTGTCCAACCGATCACTATGAAAAATGGCATGTATATGTATTTTTTATGGTGAAGAGTTTTAAAGATAAAGGAACGGAGTTGCTTGCGAATATTACAATTTTAACATAAAGTAAATACAACAGAAAGTAATAATAACGTATTACACTTCTAAATATAAATTATTTACACTACTTTAAGCGTTCATTACACAAAATTTGTAATAATGTTTTGCTTTTGCTGGGCACGTATCAGCTTAGAAGGTGTTTTCGAAAATCGACCCACAAGAGACTTAAGGGGCGTTATAAATTAAAAAAAATCATTTTTAAAAAAGCTCAGTTATATTAGATCTACAGACTTAAAATTTTTTTAATGTATACAGTGATCAGTTTCCCAATTTGTTAAATGTAAAAATCTCAAATTGTCGTTTAATATGCATTTCATTTTTATCAGTAAAATTAACTCATTAAAAACTTCTTTATCCTTCAAACTTTATTGTTTAATTTTTCAATTCACCCGTGCGAAGAACGGGTATACCAGCTAGTATATATATATATATATATATATATATATATGTTATGTTGTTACAGGGATTGATTCATAAACTCCTTTGACAGAATAATCTGTTTATTTTTAAAATAAGAATAAATAAAAATGTAGAATAAAATTAATTAATTAAATGAACATTTAAACGTCGTTGCCTAATTGGCTTTCATTATTTTTAAAGAAATATAACGGCTCTGTCGATATGCGTCTGCTTCCCTTGCGGTCCCAACGGATTCTGTCTTGTTCTGATGTTCCTTCTATCGCTGCTCCTTTCCCCCGTCGGTGACATTGCCCTCTCTGGGGGGATGCCACGGGGGCTTGCAATAGCACCTTCTACTTCACAATCGGCCATCCTGAAAATGAGCTGGCCACAGCGAAAGAAAATCCAAAATGTTGTAAGCAAACCTATAAAACAAAAATTGAAAACAGTGAAAAGAAAAAATAACAAGTGCGTTACTTTCCAGTACTTCACACAGGTGTTGTTTTTCTGGAAGTAGTTCGTCATTGCTGCTCACAGCTATTCAAAAAAAAAGCTATAAAAAGGGAAAGAGAAAAAGTTCAGTTCGTTTTTCAAAGTTCTGTTCACAGAGAGTCACTGTGGGGGGTACTCAAATTGCAGTCGTAAAATCGTCAGGCATAAGCGGTTGACCACATCTTCATGAAATCAACAGCTGTGGATGTAAGATGAGGACCTTCCTGTTGACCAACCTTCTCCACTTCATATCTATCTGGGGTTTGACGATCTTAATTAGGTAGGGTCTGTAGAAATTGGGTCGTAATTTGAGTCGTGTTCGGAACTGGGTTCTTTTGATTGTCACTGGTTCGTCTTTTTTATATATGTGTTGTTTGCGTTTTTTAACGAAGTGGGCTTTACTCTTGTTTGACTCTTTCAACTTCGTATCCAAAATGATGGAGTTAAGGAAATCAATCTGTCTAAGCCAAACATTTTTCTCTTTGGCAAGGGCTTGATTCTCATCACTATAACTTGTTTTATTAGCATTTCTTCCACTAGACTTTGACTTCTTAGCTTTGCGCTTGCTAGGGTTAATTTCTCGTTCTTTAGTTGACATCGATGTTTTAGGATGATCGTTTGATTCCGTTAGTGCGTTTACGATGAGTATTTTTTCTGTTAACGATGCACATTCAATTTCTTTCTCAACAAGTCGCTGTTCTGCAATTTTAAGTGTTTCTTGTAAGATCTCGCACTTTTTTTCAAGTTTAACTAACTTATCAACCTTTTCTAAATTTGATTCTTCTAATTTATGCGATTTATCTAATAACGCCGTTTTTTCTAATGATAATGTAGATGTGTTACATACGTGCATTTCTAAATTTTTACATTTATCTTCTGCATTTTTTAATTTTAGTTGTAATACTTCTAGGGCATTATATTTTAATTCCGATTGGTTATGTGCCTTAGATACATTAATTAAATTAATAAAGTGATCCTTTTTATTAGGTATTAATTCTATACCATTTGCACTAATTTTAAATTCAGTTTGTTTTAAAACATCAGTTCCAATAATTACATCAATAGTTGTTTGCGAATTGTTAATAACATAAATGTCCGTCATAAATTTGTTATCTTCAATATCAATAGTAGATGTAAAAGATCCAAAGGTTTTAATTTCACTCTTACCGAAAGAAGTTAAATTTATTTTCGTAGGATTTAACGTCGGTCTTCCAAGAATTTGATGAACACTTTCGCGTATTAAAGTAATACACTGCTGGACAATTGCTTAAGGACGGATAACACTATCATCCATAGCAACCACAAAATGAAAGGAAGCAAAATGTGGAAAATTAGAATAAGTGCGGGATATTAGTAAGAAGAAGTATGAGTATATGCAAATTTTTTTCCACGTCTGTTCATCACGTGATCGCGTTCATAAGAGCTTTAAAGGTTTTGACGCGTGTGGACAGTTGTTGTTTCAAGTCAAAGTTTTACAGGAAAGATTTAATAGACGAACTTAAAATTTTTGGCATGTCTTCCCGACATCACATAGATGATTTTATGCGTGGCGGAATTATTGGAAAGATCGAAGAAGGGTGAAAAATAACAGATGTTGCCAGGGAGTCCGACATTGCTCACAGCGTTGTTTCACGGCTGTGGAAGTCATTTAAAACTACTGGAATGTGTAGTAGGCGGCACGGGGAGGTCGTGTTAGAAGTACGACGCCTGCAGAAGACAGATATATCGTCCTATCAGCAAAAAGGAACAGGCGCACCACAGCTCAGCAGGTGGCAAATCAGTTTCTTGCTGCCTCAGGAAAGCAGATCTCTCGAAAAACTGTTGCCAGACGTTTGAGGGGAGGAGGACTATACGCACGCGCAGACCTGTTGGGTGTGTCCCATTGACCAGACAGCACCGTACTGCCCGTTTGCAATAGTGTCGTGAGCATCACAATTGGACTGAACAGGACTGGGCATGCGTTCTGTTCTCAGATGAGAGTAGGTTCAGTCTGTCATTGGATTGTAGACGCCAACTGATCTGGCGCGAGAGTGGTACTGCTTATCGTCCAGAAAATATCCAGGAAAACGACCGATATCCGACATGCAGTATCATGGTGTGGGCCGGCATCATGATCAATGGCCGCACGCGCCTACATGTGGTTGCGAATGGGACTATGACGGGCCAACGATACATTGATGAAGGTCTACTTCCTCATGTTCGTCTTTTCCTGGTGCAGTCGGTGATAAATTTGTTTTTATGGACGACAACGCAACATGTCATCGAATACTTGCTGTTCAGGATTGTCTAGACAGCGAGGGTACTCAACGTCTCGTATGGCCAGCGCGTTCTTCAGATCTAAACCCCATTAAAAATGTGTGGGATGCTTTGGGGGAGGCAAGTTGCTGGTCGAAACTATCCTCCGACAAACAAGAACACCCTCATCCGTGCACTCACAGAGGAATGGGATAAATTGCCTCAACAGCTGCTGGATAATGTTTTGCAAAGTATGGTACGACGTGTGGAATGTTGCATCACACTCCACGGTGGACATATCTCGTACTGATACGTTTCTTTAAGGTGCCTGCTGACTTTTAGATGCATTGTTCCATTTCTCCGTACGCAGATCAAATGAACATTTTTTTTTCTTTCAGATGTTTCACAGTTTTTGTACTTTCCAGAACAATAAATATTCTTTATTCTAATGTCTGAACAGTGTGGCAACTATATTTTATCCTACTAGGCCTCATGTCTCGCTTAATGTTATGCTACATAGCAATTTGTGATCCGTCCTTAGCAATTGTCCAGCAGTGTAGTACTACCCGTATCAATAAGAGCATCAAAGTCATAGCCATTTATTTTAACAGTTTTACGCATTTCTGATGAGGAATTGATTTCATTAACAACTTCACTAACAACCTCATTAACAAGTTCATGTTTAACGTCAGGTTTTTTAAATACACACTGAGAGCTTTTATGACCAAATTGGTTACAATTAAAACATTTTAAACCTTTATTTTTATGGTAACATTCTTTAGAGGTATGATTAAATTATCCACAATTATAACAACGTATACGCACATCACTCTTATTAACATTAGCATCGTTAAATGGATGTTTATTATGAAATTTATTATCAGAACACATATTTTTATTAGATGTAGGAAAATCATACTGCTTAAATTTTGTACGCTTGTTTTTATTATCAATACAATAAGAATTATTTTGCATAAAAACCTTTTCATATATTTTTAACTTTTCTTTAAATTCTGAAATATTTTACATGCATATAAGATCAATTTATTAAGGTTAGAATCAGGTATACCAGTTATACAATACATAATTAGGCTTTGATCGTCTAAACAAAAGTGTGATTTTGAAGCAATTTCACGCATGGCCAAAAAATATTCAAATAGAGATTCCGTAGGGCGTAATTTCCGTTTTTGCATTTCCTTGTGGACGTCGTAAGAACAAAATAAATCTTCAAATTCTTCAATTAATGCAGCTTTTAGAGAAATATACGTTAATATGTTATGGAGAGTTTGGATAAAAGTCTTTGCAGGACCTTGAAGCAAACGTTTAACACAAATAATTTTTTGCAAATCAGATATGTGTGGGATAAAAATAAAGTTTTCTTCTACGTCGCGAAAAAAAGCTTTAACGCTGTAATTATCATTTCCCGTAAAAGACCTCATATTTGAAAAAGGTCCTTTAACAAAAATGCATTCTCTTCGTTTCCTTTTTGGCTTTGATTTCGTTGTGTTTGAGGGAGGGGAACAAAACCATCCTGCGGAGATGGCAAGTGATAAATTGGCGGGGTGAGGGGTTGTTTATTCGCGTCTTTCGTAGATTCTAGCGAAAAGGGCGCAGAGTCTTCGTCTTCGTCATCCGTCAATTGTTCGGTAAAACTATTTTTTAAAGACGCAAGGTCTGATAAATTTTTAAATATATGCTCGCCTAATTCTTTGGCGCTTCCCGCGCAATTCAGTCCTAATACAGTGCATACGGTCATAAGTTCAGTTTTCGTAAAGTCCTTTAAAATTTTATTCTTTCGTGCTTCAATGTCGTAATTCTGTGGGAAACCCGCGAATTTTTTTAACTCTTTTCTAGAAGATTTACTGTAGGGTTCGTCATTTACAATTTTGTGCAGAAGTTGCACCGTTGAAGCAGGGGCCGTCTTTAATATGTTCGCAATAGCAGCAATTTCATCTAGACAGACCATCGTAAGTAAATATCTTCAGAAGAATAAAGGAGTAAATTGGAATGGACTCACCGTTGATGATTTCGTCGTTGTGGTTTGCGTTTTTGGTTCCGTCGTTGAAGCGTGCGTGGTACACCAGTCTTGACTCGTCGTATTTTCTAGGGGTTTTAATTTTAATTTAATTTGATTTGAGGCCGAGCCCCCAAATGTTATGTTGTTACAGGGATTAATTCATAAACTCCTTTGACAGAATAATCTGTTTATTTTTAAAATAAGAATAAATAAAAATGTAGAATAAAATTAATAAATTAAATGAACATTTAAATGTCACTGCCTAATTGGCTTTCATTATTTTTAAAGAAATATAACGGCTCTGTTGATATGCGTCTGCTTCCCTTGCGGTCTCAACGGATTCTGTCTTGTTCTGATGTTCCTTCTATCGCTGCTCCTTTTCCCCGTCGGGGACATTGCCCTCTCTGGGGGGATGCCACGGGGGCTTGCAATAGCACCTTCTACTTCACACACACACACATATATATATATATATACATATATATAAACTCAGGAACATTGAAAATAGCGACCAAAGAAGGAAGCTAAGTACAATCGCGAAACTTTGGAAATAAGTACAGCGTAATGTGATATGCAAATGATCCAAGTTTTGTGCCAATACGCATGCTGATACCAGCCGAGGTGGCGCTACAATCAGGAAGAGGGTGCTATATAAGCCAGCGCAAATTCGAAGATTCATAAACGTGACGATTACCCGCCGATTGTGTTAAGACTTTGGTAAGCGAAACATACCAGGTAAACGTGCTAGAAGAAATTTCTCACAGTTAAGCGAGTTTGAGAGAGGCCTGATCATCGGGATGGAAACTGCAGGCTGGTCGACGAGCCGTGTTGCTGGCCAGGTGGATCGTTTGGAGTGTGCCGTTAGAAATTGTTGGGAACAGTGGACACGAGAACGTACCCACTCACGGAAAACCGGTTTTGGAGCGACCAGGAAGACCACGAGGAGAGAGGATCGAAGGATCGTGCGGCAAGCACTTGTGGACCCCTCAGTGACTCGTTCAACGATACGAGCAAACGTACGCGTGGCAATTGTTCCACAAACAATTTCCAGCCATCTTGCAGAAGCAAATCTTAAGTCCAAGCGCCCTTTCCGTGCACTCCCTTTAACACCGGAACAGCGACAACTGCGTCTGCAGTGGTGCCAAGCCAGATCTACGTGGAATGTCACAGATTGGCAAAAGGTTGTGTTTAGTGATGAATCAGGGTTTGTTTTGGGGACAGATGATAACCGTGTACGGGTGTGGAGGCGCCCTAGTGAGCGGTACAATTCCCCCACACTGTTCTACATCACACTGCCCGCACCGCTGGTGTAATGGTCTGAGGGCCATATCATATGATAGCCGGACCCCTTTAATTGTGAGTTACAATTAAACACACATCAGAGTTTGTGATGCGTGGAAACTTAACGGGCCAACGTTACGTTGATTATATTCTTCGACCCCATGTTTGACATTTCCTAAATGGTCTCCTAGAGGCAATTTTCCAGCAAGATAATGCACGTCCACATACAGCTAGAGTTTCTCAAGACTTCCTACGTCATTTTCAGACTATTCCATGGCCGGCCCGCTCCCCCGATTTGTCCCCTGCAGAGCACTTGAGGGATGAGCTAAAACGGCTGATGCCATAGTGTCACTCTGTACATAATTTAGAGTTGGCTGTTCAAGATTTGTGGGCCCATCTGCCTCAGGACAACATAAGGTGTCTAATCAACTCAATGCCGGAGCGTGTGGCGGCATGTATTGCAGCTGGAGGTGGTCCAACGCGCTGTTGAAGTTGCCCAGTATTTGTGTCGTTGCACACCCTGTATTCGTTTAATTGTCTTGTTTTTGAGATCAAGGGAATCTCTCATCTGTGTCATTATGTGTATTAAATTTCATTTCAATCCAATGCTTTTTTCTTGGGTCGCTATTTTCAATGTTCCTGAGTACACACACACACACCATATATATATAATATTCCTATTATATTTCTGCAAGATTGGTAATAATAAATGTAAGATGTGGCGAATAGATGTTATTATTGTAGCGAACCAAAGATAGGGTGTGGTTTTCCATGTTACGTGGAGCGTGGTCGAATACGGTATTATCAAACAGGCACTCATGTAAATCGTTATTCCATTTTATTCACATCCGGAAACACATACAGATCCAGTAGGACGGCATTACATCTGCAAGAAGCAAATATCATAGCACAAACACAAAAACAAAAATAGATAAACATAGAACGCGTTGCAGCAGGCTGATAACATGATGAATGCAGGTAGACAAAAAAGAACGATTACACAAGATTTTTTGCTTTTATACCAGCTGTGGTTATTACGTAATATAAGTTCTAATTGGATAAAATGGGCGGGACAGGGATTTCGGACTAGTCGATTAAGATTAAGATTGCAGTATTATTTTTAAATCAAAGAATTAAAGTTTATTTAAATATTAGTACAAAGAGTTAACAAAAAGGATACCAGAGGGAATTATTACACACACACACACGCACACACATATATATATATAGTCATATAAATATTTTTAAATGGAAATTATTTTTATTAATTAGAAGTTTACCATACGCTAGGCGTACTTCAAAAACTTCCATCCATTGACGCACGGAATTTCTCAAATGCGTTACCTCATACTTACATTTGAAGATGATTTAATCATTTCGTTGTTGAGATTTGACATTAAATACATGTGACATAAAATAATATTTAAAATATAATCAGGAATTGAAATATTTATGCAAAAAAAAACATGATAAAATAATGGTTATTTATGACCGTGTCACCGCTGTTTACATTTTAAGATGCCTTGCCGCAGTCTTCACAAATCACCGTACAATGTTCAAAAGACATGAATTTTTTGTATAACGCGCTACAAAAATTTAATAATCTTTTATTGATGTCCTGACAAGAGCAGGGACAGTGCCTTCTTGTCTAAGTTCTCGGAAAAGAAGGTATTTGGTCTTCTCTTGGTTTTTAGTCTTGAACGGGGCCTTGTATATCAAATATATATCTTCAATCTTGAATCAAAATGAAAAACGCCTGTGAATTTTACACTCAGACCGTCTTCGAAGGTGTTCTTTCAAAAGTTTTTGACCTAGTTTTCCTAGATATGTGAGCAAGGATCTGAGTAATTTTGATTCCCAACTAGATATTTTGAGAGTTTATTCTCCAGCTGCATTGAGGATTGAATAAAATACAATCACTGGCTAGACGCGCGGTATTTCTCAAATGCACCTCAACTCCCAGTAGTAGGAAAAAAAACTATCATACAGAAGTTACAAAATACTTGTTTCGAATTAATTTTCGTATAAAACTGAAAACTACACGTACAAGAAAAAAAATCAATATTAACGAAATAGTACAGTTATAAAAACTGGCGTGCTTGGGAGTGCTGCATCTATCGTATTCAATTGACCTTGACACGCGAAATATGAACAAATTGCCCTCGTTCTTGACACCGAATCCTAGGGTGAGTGACGAAAAGCAGATAGAAGAATGAAGGGCGTGTTCCAACCCACTTGGTCGACCCCAATTTTATCTAATATAATTATTTAATTCTTTTTATTTTACTTAATTCTTTTCTCTTTTCGAAATTTAAATTCTTCACTGCGATCCAACACTGTTGAATCGCAGAATGCTCTGATTGGCTACATTTTCTAGCAAAGTCTTATACCCCATTAACAGAACTCCTGGCTCGGCCAATAAAATTGCTTTCTATCTCTCTCCAGCCCAAAACCCCACCCCCTGAATTTTTTTTCCCGCACTTTCTGATCTCGGTTCTTGCTGCAACCCGATTGGCCAACGAAACTCCGCCCACTTAATGGACGCATCAAATTTTGTTTTTCTAGCTCTTAAAAGAGCTTTTTATTCTCATTTTAATTTATTTTAAATGTTTCTCATGCAGTTAATTCTTAAATATTACAGATCTACTCATATTAAATTTTCACTTAAATTAATATTTTTCTAAAAAGGGCAATGGTATAATTCTGTACAGTATCTTAAATTCCAGGATAGGAGATTAGAGTCCGGAAGGACTAAGAGCTCCGACAGTCATCCCAACGACACGACACCGTGGGTATGTAATAGAAGCAGAACTATGTTTTAGTATGCGTCTGAAAGTTCACGTGCTTACGGGAGTTTTTAACTCCCGCTTTGATGAACATTGAATGATGCTACACGAATGTATATTTTTTCAAAACATTGTTATTTTAATAATAGTATTAAGGCTTCAATTGTACCTTCAGAAACATTCTGATAGCTCTCGCTTCTTTATTTAAAAGGAATTAGATATAAGTCTCTCAAAATAAGAATATTTACCTCTAATGTTTTAGTAGCCCGTACCCCCTCTTGAAAATCTTTTTCCACAAAACCCGTTCGTAACACATATTTAATCAACAAAAGTAACATGCCAAATATCAAGTCTATAGTAGATTCGTAAAAAAAAAAAAAATTGCGATGCGAATATAAAAAATATTCCATTTCCATTTTTCTGAAATTAAGAAAAAAAAATCTGATTTAAAAAATTTTGATAAAATGCTTAACGGGATTCTTTACGACGTTAGTACATGGATTCATATTTAAACAGTTCTCTGTGTGGTTTTTAATTTATTTATATATCAATGAACTAAACATTCATAATATTTCACACACACCAGTAAGACATATAATGTATAATTGCGTTCAACTTGAATAAATGTAAAATATTTTTTTTAATGAAATTATTACATTTTCCTTCCTAATTTATTTAAATTATATATTTTTGCAAAAAGTTGAAGACCAGTAAGAAATAACTGTGATTAAATTTCTTAATAAATAGTAATTTTATAGTATAGACTTATAGTCAATTTTCGGTAAAATCATAATTTAAATAATTCACAGCATAATGATTCTTATTTAAAATATTTTTACCATTAAGCATCAGTTCATCATTTAAATATATTGGAAAATTTAAACAAGAATGGCAAAAAGAGAATTATTTTCTGATTGCTGAATGCTATCCAATTTTTTTTTAAAAAAAGTCATTCTTAACTCATTACAAAACAACAAAAAAAATTGTTACAATTTCTTTTCTTTTGAATTCATATGCATCTCATGAAACTATTCATTAAATATAAATAAAATGTTCAGGATTACTACATTTTATACATTGAAAACCATAACAATAACCAAGTTTTTTTTTTTAAATTTTATCTCTTATAGGAAATTAATTAAATATTTATATAACTCAGCATAAAGCAAAAGGAAAAAACACCCTCTTCTTTCAACCTCATTTTATAACGCATCGTATTAAAAAAATGATTATATTTTCTAGGGGATTTCATTTTGAAGTGCTTTTTGAAATGTCCTCTTATCCTGGAATTACTTTACTTGTTCCGTGCGAAATAAAAAGCTGCTTTTAAGAGTATTGTTAAAATATAATTTTTAAGTTTTCCCCTTTTTTTAGTATTTAATTATCTGTTTCAGTTTTCATTTCCCCCTTAATTATATCATCTGTTACTCCTTTCAATGATAAAAATATGTTTTTCACAATCGAGCTTAGTATTTTCAAATGAAATATATTTCAACAACTTTGTATTAAAAAGGAAATCATAGAATTCCACTTATACAATTATATTCTGAAAATAGAAACGCGATACTACGTTTTAATCATGAGACTAAACACGAAAATAAATTTCTCTTGGGACGCAACTTCCTTTTTTCTTTAAATGCCAAAAATATATTTATATTTTTACTATCCAAATAACATTTTCCTTTTAAAAGTTTTAATTCAAAATATTTAACAATTGATGCTTTACTTCTTATAAATAGATCTTCTTGATGTTAGAGAAAACAATTTAGAGCTTGTTTCAATGTTTTAGCGATAATATATTTCTTTTTTGTGTTTTATTCATTTGGTAATTATGACATCAAAAATGAAGTTACCAACATAACACTTAAAAATTTTGAATCATTAGTATTTTCTTAAGAGTTTCTTTGCTATGTAGCTTAATCATTACACTTAATTAAAATACATAAGGTACAACATTTTAGGAATTTTCTGATGTAAATTATCTTTGATAAGAACTTTTATTTGATCACACAAAAATAAAAATAAACTTTGTGTAATTAAGCAACACTCCAGAATTTTCATATTTAATTAGTATTTTTCTTATAGTAAAATTCCCTCTTTTTAAGAATAAAAATAATTTTGACATTAATATAATCTAAAAAATATTTTGACGCGGATCTAGGATAATTATATTGAAAAATTTTCTAATATCTTATACTTTTGCAAAATTCCCTCTTTTTAAGAATAAAAATATAATTTTGACATTAATATAATCTAAAAAATATTTTGACGCAGATCTAGGATAATTATATTGAAAAATTTTCTAATATCTTATACTTTTGCAAAATTCCCCTCTCAGATAATAAAAATAATTGTCTATTACATCCAAAACATAATTTATTATTACTATTAAAACACACAAATTACACAAACATACTGCAATACATCAAAGGAAATATAATATTCAAAGAAAATGAAAAAGGAGGAAACGTTAAATGTCTTCTCCTCAAGTTTATCCCTCTTATCCAACAAAAAAATTCTTACTACTGTCCATGTAGCGTCTGACTACTGTTCTGCGGTAGATTCTTTAAGTTTAGGCAATGTTCCCCCACCTGCAGGGGAAGGGTTTCTGTGTTTTGAGGAGGGAGGTTTTTTGACCCCGGAGAGTACGGTGAGGGAAGAGGAAAAGCTCCTTGTTTTCGGAAGTGGGAGGCGCTGAACTGTTTTGGGGCGAAGGAAATAGAATTCCTTCGGTGAGAGATCGACCCCAGGGCGTAATAAGAAGAGATAAGTCTCTGGGGGTTGTTTTAACACGGAGGACTGTGTGTGGTTGATTGTAGTGATGATCCAGATAGTTGTCTAGTATTTGATTATATTACAGTAGCAAGAAAGTAAATGGAATGCATTACATGTAAAGTTTATTAGATATTTGTATTTAATCAAGGTAATTATATTTGATCAAGGCAATTATTTGAGGTGATTTAATTATATTCGTATTGATTGATTTGAGTAGTAGTAATTAGAAAAATAAACGAGAAGTTACTACAGTCCACATCAAAATTTTGTTTCTCTAATGTATTGTTGAGTTTTCTGAATACCTTTTCTTCACCAACTGTTGACTTTCACTCATTTTCCCTTTACGTCAGTGCTTTTCAAACTTATAGAGTTGGCGACCCAATTTTCAATCATAACTTTCATCGCACCCAACTTCTACAATAACAATGTATTGAATGCAATAAAACATATTTTGACGCTAAAGCTACAATACGAATTTAACTATAAACCATACAAATTATCGAGATAAGTATTAAATATTGCATATAACAAGCTCATTGAAGGCACTACTATTTATTACACTTGTTTTTAATGTATTGATAAATTATCAAAAACATTGTGCAGCACTTATACATTTATAAGTATATTTAATCGGTGTAAATGTGCTTTTAATTTTTATTATGTCGAAATGTATTATAATTTGCTTCCTTGCAATAAAAATTAATACTTATTTTAAATCTTTTTTTTCGACTTTTCAATATACTCTTGCCTCCCACGTAGGGTTATCCCGGGGGGGTGCCCCACTTTTTGAGAAACGCTGCTTTAAGTCTAAATTATGATGTAACTGTATTTAAAAGTTATAAAATTTGATCAAAGTTATTAAAAATGTATTTCTAACTGACAATTTATCATGCATTTTAAGTAATATGTTTTCTATATCTAAAGTTTTTAAGTAACTAGATGAGAATGTTTCTTGGGTAATAAACAAAGCTGTGTGTGTGTAGTCTAACAATGCAGCGTATATTTACTTTCACAAATAAACGCATAATTAGGTTAAAAGCATTAGAATCCACTGCAGTCAAGTTTAAAACGAATGCTTTCATGTGACTCAAGTTTACAACTCCATAAAGCAAAATCTGATGTTTTGTATCATCACGTAAGAGATATATTCTTTTCTGTTTTTTTTTCTTTTTAAATATTTTTGACTTAGTTATTATAAAGTAAATATTTTAGTTCATTTTTGTAATAAAGGATTTTGTACATTATTATACGCTATACAATACAACTGATTACTAATTCTATATTTCTGAATGTAAAGCAATTCGTGAATAATATGAGAGTGTATTATTTTTCAAAAATTTAAATGAAATTCGAAACCCATGTATAAGTCGAATTGGAAAAATATCCTGTAATTTTCAAACACGTCGTCATGAGGGCGAAAATGCTGCCAAGCCGGTAAAACGTTTCCAAAACGGAGCATTTTCCAATTAAATTTGTGTAAAGTAAAACACCAACGGCGATATTTTTTTGTATATTTTTTCAGGTAACCTTTATCTGAAGTCAACACATTTTTCCTATTCATTTGTTGTCTTGTACACTGTGTTATCCTTACTTTCTGAGTTATTTTTTGTTTGTTTGGGAAAAGAGCAGGGAGAGCAATTTTTATACGGTTACCTTCAAATTCACACATCCCAATGAGTGAATGTGAATTTTAAGAATTATTTGGAAATTCTCAGATTTTCATACTAACTTTGAAGAACTTGACTTCCTTTATGTAACTCGCTATTCAATTTTTACTACGGAACCTCATGCATTAATATTTTGCAAAATTTGAAATCTAAAGGCCCTATCACACATGCATATTTGGAGCAACCGTTTAGGACAATTCCCCCCCAACTGAGGGTGAAGGGTTGCCGTAAGCAAAAAACGACATGCTCTGACGTCAGCCGCACTCTGAATCCACATTGAAAAATTACTCGTCGATTTTTCTGCATCAGAAAATAAACATCCAATATTATAGCCTTTCTTTCACTCGCGCTTTTGCAGAAATGGAGCTTCATTCTGTTTAAAGTATTTTAAGTCGTTAAAATAGTATACACCATTAAAATATTATACGCCATATCTAATATGTTTGACGAAACGAAGCTGTTCCTTACCGCCATCTTGTTTATGATGTAGGGTAAAGAAAAACCCCACCGGCTGGAATTTTAAGCGACTTTTATTTGGAACAACTTTTTCAACTCACTGGGAAAAAGTTCTTCGTAGCCGTTGCTATGGCAACTGAGTAAGAATTGCAAGAATTGGATGAAAAGTTGCCCAAACGAGTATGTCTGTTAAGGCTTTAACTCTACATTGAAAAAAAGCAAAGTAGCTACATTGCTAAATGAGTTATAATGACTTTCGATCATTAAATAAAAAAAATTAAAAAGCTATTAGAATTCAACAGAAATTTAAGTTCCTTTTTTATTTATTTTGTATTAATATTTGTTAAAAACATATTATCTTAAAGCCCAGTTTAAAAATTTGTTTTTGTTTCAAATATTTATTTACGAGGAAACGTTACCTTAGAACAGCGTTTCTCAAACTGTGGGACGCCCCCTTGAAGGGCGTGACAACTCTTCGAGGGGGTCGAGCTTATTGAAAAGTCGAAAACACAAGATTATTTTTAAAAAGTTATTAATTCACTGAAAGTAAACAAACAAAAATCATTCTGATGCAATAAAAAATAAAATACACTTTTACACTGATATATTACACTTATAAATGTATCAGTGCTACACAATGTATTTTATAACTAATTTAAGAATGCTAAGTTAAGTACAAGTTTAATAATTACCAGGGACCCCATAGGATTGTCACATATAAAATTATATAAAAAAAACTAACGCTTATATCTTGATAATTTCTATGGTTAATAATAAATCTCTTTAATGCCGGTTAAAATTTATACCATTCGCTTCCCAAAGCCAGCCGTTTTCCACGTAGGTGTGCTATGTAATGCATTGGGGGGGAGGAATAAAGAAGCAAATAATTTGAAATAAGAAAACCTTTCGCAAACATTGTCAAGGGACTTTTATTGCATTCCAACGCCTTCGAAATAATTTTATAGATAGCAGTGCACAGAAATATAGTACTTTGAAAAGATGTTCATGTAAGTCCGGGGAAATTAACGCTTTAGATGAGTGAGACGTTTATATACGCTGGTGGCACATAAGAGGTTCAAGTCGTCTAATAGTTTTAGCATCAAAGTATAGTATTATTGAATTAAATACATTTTCATTGTATGAGGGGGGTGCGAAGAAAATTATGATTGAATATTGGGTCGCGAATATTAAAACTTTGAGAAGCACTGCCTTACAAAATGAAAAAAAATTACAATACTTTTCAAAATTATATTCTAAGAAACCAGTAATTCCAGTTTAAAAAAATATATATATCTTAAGAGTTAAAAACGACTAAAAGTTAGGCATTTTGCTCCCTAGTACCACGGTTTTTCACATAGGCGAGCGTATGTGGTGTATTGGGGGGAGACGCAAAAACGTAAATTTTAATCTGAAATATTTAAATCCTTCGCAAACACTGTCACAATCATCTTACTGTATTCCAAGGCATTTGGAGTAATTTTACTGATAGAAGAGTAATGAAAAAAAATTGTATTTTGGGTGGACGGATATATACGTCCGGAGTGCATAACTTATAAATTGAGTGGATATATATGAGGGTGGCACTTTGTGAAGGTCCCCTTGGATCTCACTTTGAGAACGAGAATAAATTGGAGTCATATAAGAGCCAGTAGCCATTTTTATAAATAACTTTCTTTGTTTGGTTATCTCTTCCAAATATATAGAATCAAAGACTTTACAAATATATCTAGATAGTTATATGAGGTTTAAAAAGGGACTTTCCTTTAAATATAAACTTAAATATTTAATGATCCAATTAACAATTAGAATATCGATCACGCAGAGATTACCGCGATAAGAGATCCCAGATTTATATTCAATAATGTTCCTATTGAACATTTAACTTTAATCTCACTCCTAATATAAAACTTCAACGAGACTTTAAAATATAAATCAATATTTACCACACTGCAGCTCAG
Source organism: Trichonephila clavipes (assembly GCA_019973935.1). NCBI lineage: Eukaryota > Metazoa > Arthropoda > Arachnida > Araneae > Nephilidae > Trichonephila > Trichonephila clavipes. The sequence goes on along the minus strand of BMAU01017308.1, from coordinate 1,381,060 downwards.
CGCTTCCCGAGATTTATCCACCTAGAAATCTTACTTCACCGTTATACCTTCCTGCTTCAATCTCCTCTCCTACTGCTTTTCGCTTTACTATTCCGTTTGACTTAAATACTTTATCTAATCTGCATAACAAGGAATCCTGTCCTCTTTTTGGAGCTGATTGGAAATAGGTAGGGGAATTAAATTTCCCTAAAAGAGACGACTCAGAAGGTTAGTGATAAAGTTCTGTATAGGTTTGTCACAACTTCAGAGGTTGATCAATCAGTTAATATTACTGATAGAAGAGTAAAGAAAAAAACTGTATTTTGGGTGGACGGATATATACGTCCGGAGTGCATAACTCATAAATTGAGTGGATATATACGGATATATATGACGGTGGCACTTGAGAGGTTGATCAATCGGCAAATATAAGTATCTTATCTCTATCTCTCTCTTTGGTGGTTCTTTTGTGTTCTTTCTTCTCTTTCTCTCTTTGAGATTTTTTTAAACTCTAAAAACTTAATTTAATTCAATTATTTAATTTAACCATTTAAAAATTCAATCTTACACATTTAACCAATTGTCTTATTGTGTTGCCAATTTAACGAAATTCATTAAGATTATTTAAAAACAGAGCAACGTAGAACAAAAGGAAAAAAAATAACAATCAGCAGAACAAAAAATATTTTCCTGCACAAAAGAATTCCACCAGAAAGGAATTTAAAAAAAAGAAGACAGCCTTCTTTTTCTGGTATAAAAGGAAAAGTTTAAATATATTCATAGGTCAGAGACATGATTAATTATGGTTGAGAAGGATGGAAAAGTGGTTTAATAAACCCTCCAAAGACGAGCGATCCGATTACCCTCATCTTGCGTTACATCTGAAGGGTTGCGGGTGGTTATTATCTTATATTAAGTTCAGGCAAAAAAAAAAGCTTATTTTTCTGGTTTCTGATCACGAACTTCTGGAGGAAGAAGATTCTTGCGAGTAAACATTAAAAAAGATGAAAATATTTTATATCTAACTTTTTAAGTTTTTTTTAAAGATAGTGTCTATGTAAGCTAGTTTATGTATTTTAAGACTATTTTATGACAATAAACGTATGGTTATATGACATTTTCAAAATATTTCTGAAGGGAAGGTGTTAAATTTAGAATGAAGATTGATGGATTGTTTAAGAAAACACATTTTAGTAAATGACCCAGTTATTAGCTTAGTCCTCGTGATTTTAAACCTCTGTCAAGTGACGAGGAAGGCACCTGAGTTTCTACACCACACCAACCTGAGGAATTAGAGGAAACTGATGTAGGTCAAAGCTTCATGTAGCCGATCTCTTGTTACACCAGCACTTAAAACTATGATTTAACTAAAACAAAGGCTATGATTTCTATAGCATTATCACTCGGCTACCAGTGACCGCCGCGTAAAGGGGGCCAATGCACTTTAAATCTAACGAATTTAAATGTCATCCAATTGATGTTGTGGTAGTTAAGAGAGAACGTTTCTAGCTTAAGTGTCATCCTCGGCATTTCAAAATTACGAAGCCCGTCGACAGTACCCCTCATGTTGATTTGTGGTGTATAGGTAATATAACTCTATTTATTTCTCTCTGCCACCAGGGGTGCATTATGTTGGGGAGGAAATGCTGGTAATAGTAAATGACTACAATATTTATTTCCACGATTAACACTCTGACAGGAACATCCATCTCTCAGATGGGGATGATTTGCTTTGATGCCTGTAAATAACACTGTGGTGTGATTTTGGGGGAGGGCTGACTTGACATCTTCAGTTGGACTCTACCCGGTGAGAGGATAACGTAGTGATACATGACGATTATTTTCAACTCACTCACTATTCGTGTGATTTTTTTTATCTATCACCGTCTATATATCACACACACACACACAGAATGGATATTCCTATAGTTTTTCGTGTTTGGTATCATTATTTTTAATTACTTTTACACGAATATAAAACATTTTTAATCAGTTTTTATAAAAATACTACTCGTAATTCTAGTAATAAAATATATTATTGCGCTTGATTTAAACCCACACGCCTTATTTAAGCCATATTCAATTTTATGAGCTATTAGAACATTTAAAACGGTCCTTAAGGTAATAAAATTCAAAGAAAATTACGTACGTGTCTGTTAGTGCGGCAAAAAAATTGATGTTCCGGCCAGAGGGTTAAATTTAACAATTAAATAATTTCTAGATATAATACACACACATTCAGAGTTTTGGACAATGGGTAAGTAACAAATCAAACACTGCTCATTTTATGATGTCTGATTGGAGTCTACTAAGATATCCAACTACCCTAAAATCATGATTTTTTTTTAAATTGAGAAATTTTTTTTATGATTTTATTTTATAGGCCATTTTATTAGCTTTATAAAAATACCAAAGTCTTTATTTTCCAATCACTAGAACAAAAACTACAAATGTTTTAGTCAAAACAGATGCCATAACTTTACACAAGATGTCAGGTCAAACTTTAAAATGCGTTTTGCTCGAAATGTGTTTTTTTCCGAAAAACTCAAACGGAGAAAGCGATTGCTCAAAAAGTTTTAAAAATAATTTGCTTTATTTTTTTTGTATATTCTTTATAACATTAAAAGTATTTTAATCTTCAGATTTATCAATCACTATTTTTTAAGCAATTTTCTGTTGTCACTAAGATAAAGTGCTCTAGTCTTTGTAAAAATTAAAATATCTCTTATCCTGAAGGTCATTTCAAACATGAATAACAAAGTAACACAACAAAATTGAAAAATTGAGAAATTGTTCATAATTTTTTCTTTTGTATAGAGTGGGCCCCGTTTGTGTAATTGTTTGTACATTTTTACCAGTTTTTCACATATTAGTAGTAATACAAAATTTTTTGCTTTCAATTTTAGAATTTTTTTCTTAAAATATACCAAATACATCTAAAAATCACAAAAAAATCCCCATATCTCCAATTTTTAAAAAAAAGTTGTCGCAAGTAGTCGGTTACCTTACCGGTTGGAAAGCTAAAATCTTATTTTTTTGACAATTTGAGATTTTTACATTTTCAAGCTGTATAGATTTTAACCTTTCTAAAAATACCTTACTTTAACCTGTAGGGTATTTAGAAGCCCTTAAAACGTATTTTTAAATAATCATTGAATTTGGGCCACGCCCATTTTAATGGCGAAAATTGTAAACAAATTACTTTGTTTTTGCTTAAAAGTGTAACGACTGATATGAGCCAAACCATGTATCTTTTATTTTAAATTGAGCCTTTTATTTTTTTATTTCCTAGTCGATTAGAAGTCTCACTGTATACATTAAAATCAATTTATCTCAAAATGTAAATTTTAATGTGCGATGTACCTTTTCTGAGAAACTACTGTTCACAGGTATGTAAATTTTTTATGAATTATTTATAATGATGTCTAATATATACTAAAATGAGCTTTTTGTAAAAAACTCAAAAATTTAATTTTTACAAATTTTTAAGTAAAAAATGGGTCAAATTTCGCAATGTTTGATAAAATATTTCATAATTTATTAAAAAATTCAAAATTAGCTAAAAGCTCATTTTAGTATAATGAGAGAGGTGTACTTAAATTGTATGAAAAATTTCGAGCATGTACATAAAGAATATGACACACGTTACAAAGAAGCTTCCATATACTATTAAGAATGAATGAGAAGTCTTACATGAGGAATGGTAGGTAATAAAAATTTTATCAAAAATGTCACTTGACCAGAGGCGTAACGTGGAATATTAGGGCATTTCTGCAAAGTCAGGATTTGAGTCTGAAACGCAAATCCGTACTTGGCGTCAGTCTAGCCTTGGGCTCCCTAGAATCCTAGGTCCTGCCACAATGAGGGGGTGTACGTTACGCTACTGCACCTGATAGTAATTTTAAAATTTGTCCCTGGGAATTTAATTATTCATTCATGTCACTCAAACATGATTTTAATGGATCACACATAATCAAACTACTTATTTCAATATATGTAGCAGGATATGACGAAATTAGGAATTTCATCAAATCCTTAAGGGATATGATCAATTGACGGGAGATGTTAAAATAACGTCTCTTCAAGGTCATTTACCTGATGAAAGTAAGTGATTTTATCAAATCTATGAAAGGTTTCAGTGAAATTATGAACTAGTCAAGATTTGCATTGGCAAAATGCTGTCCGGGTGGGAGGAGACACCTGGGGGTCGAACTCTTGTACTTCCTGACCATACAGGTAGTACTATCAATCCCATAAATATCAACCCCATATCTTTAAAAAAAATGGCTCCATATGATAAACATAGAGATTGATATTTTAGTGTTTAAGCAACCGAGCGGAAAGATGTTACACATAAAAAAATACCAGCCTAATTTTTTCTAATTATTTGTTAATTAGTTTCGAATAAATAATTTGTATTTCATTGACTATTGTTGTATTACTTACTTCTACGTTTAATAATGCACCATATTTGCTCAATAAACACTTTTAAACTCTAGACAATATTATTTCATCATTTCAATGAAACAGATCAGAGATTTGTTCCAATCCCTTACTTTTATGAGGGAAATGACTTTGAAGAAATGTTATTTTAACATCTATACCGTAAAGTGATCATCTCCCTTATGGATTTGAAGAAATTCCTTTCATCATTTTCCTGCGATGTATACAATTTTATCTCTTGAGTTCATGAGATTTTTGCGGATCTTAAGATGTACAAATTCGATTATTTTACGAAATTCTATTAAACCGGTTAATAATCTTATCCTCGTGTAATCAGTTCTTCTATTTTATATTTCAATTTTGAGTATATTTGGTGATAGTCATTTTCCTCATTCAAATAAAATGTCTTACAAAAACTATTTTAATAAAAATTCAAAATTCTCACAAAGACTACGCATTACAGAAATAAATGTGTAACATTTTTTTTTTAAATTTGGTTCTTTTCAACGTTTTACATTCTCTTGATAAGTAGCCTTAAGATCACATACTTACATAAAAGTGCCCCAGTATTTCTTTGTTCCTCCCTCGGGATTTTGCTGTATCTGGTAAACACACATGATGCACCCCCGCGGGGTCCTAGAAATATTTTTTTTCCGCTTTCAACACTTCTATTTGTTATTCTATTCTTAATTTTGTATCGATTTCATTTATTCTAGGGGATACAACTCGGGTATCGTCCTCTTCACAGGATCATGGTTCAAAATAAAGAGGTCCGGTGTCAATTACTTTGGTGTTGGTTCACAATGTAACGTGAAGGAAAATCGAATCAAAGCCATTTACTCACTTTCTTGTAAATTAACAAGTGTGTTTGAAGAAAGTGCTAGAAGTACAATAATTATATCAATAAAAACAACCAACAGAATTTCCATCTAGATAAATCTGAAAATAAAGTCCAGTTTCAAAAGGAAAAAATAAGCCGAGAACTAAAACATATTAAATCAACACAACTTCTAGTCCTTTAAGATTCGTTCCTATTTGTTTTTTGCGCGATTAACCTCTTGAGCGGTCAATTTTTTTTTGCCCAAAATGTTCCAAAAAAATTTTTTTTTATTGCTTATGACTAAGCAGGATAATTAACAACGAATGCAAAAACAAAACTTTGTTTTAGTTTTTAATCTTACAGTTTTCACATTATTTTTTATTTTACAAGTTTGGAAAAAAAAACCCTAAATATTTGTTTTTTATAAGTACTTTATACATGCTATGAAGAATGTTTTATATATCTTATATATAAAAGCATTTCTCTCTTACATACAAAAAAAATGTCATGCTTGTGATCATGGTTGAGAATTGTGTGTGTATGGGAATACATATATATGCAGACACAATTTGAAGCGTGGTGTAATACCAAGTCTTACATTGCAATCTTGACAGAGATAATATCGGACTTTTGGTTTATCTTGTCATTTTCCTTTCTCCTCAAGCAACGAATTGAACATTGCTTTGCCTGTCTTTGTTCCTTATCGAAAATTTTCAAGAATCTAAATTCCGGTCTTCAAAGAAAAATTTCTGTTTTCACTTGAAAAAAAATCCCGGATGATAAACGTTTCAGTACCATGGACAAGTTGCATCTTTTAACCCTTTAACTACCGACGTACTTTTAAGTACCACTCCCTTTAAAATTACTAAGAATAACCATTTTTATGAAAACCCTGACGATATTTAGCATGAATATTCTTTTAAATCCACTCTTCCAAGATATATAGCAGCACGGGTTTTATGATGTGTATTTTAACGGGGAAGGCGAGTAGTTTATTGCAGAAATTGCGTTTTCACCTGACGGCGGTTTCAGCGGATTGCAAAGATTGCCCTTTTAGTTCCGATACAGTAAATGTCAAAAGGTAAGGGTCGTATTTTTTTGTATGTTAATGAAGACCTGAGAAAACGAATGGGCTATTTAGTTTAAGTGAAACGTGTATATAATTAATTATAAGTTGATTATCTTTAATTAATTAATTAGCTTTAACGGATTAAATTTGCCAAATTTGAGTATTTTCTTTTACGTATATCCCTTAATTTGCGATGTAGTGATTCAAAAAAAAAAATGTTGCATGAAAAAAACTGTAGTAAATCATCATGTGGTAGACAAAGGTTTAAAAATACTAGCACTAATAATCTCACTATAAGGTTTGAAAATGAGTGTAAGTCGAAGATAAAAAAAAGTGAAAATATCAGTTTCCGTACAGGGAACGGGAAAACCCTTCGTGGCCAGTTTTCAGTAGCCCGTACGGTGTACAGACAAGCCAGTAAAGGGGTTAATCCGATTGGTCCTTAAAATTCATCACATATTGTAAGGTGGAGACTTACAAATTTATCAAATGTAAATCTCATTATGTAATAGATTCAATGTCACAATTGTTTTTCGTTAATCCACTTCTTTGTGTGCGTAGTACATTATTTTAGTTAATTCAAACTCTTTTCTAAATAGAATAAAATATTTTTTCAGAATTGTGAGAAAAATATTTTAACTGAAAGAACTAGGGAACTTAGAGTTCCTTCAGTCTGAGAAATATAAAAACACTGCAATAAACTGAATATTAAAAAATTATTTATGTCCCAAACCTGCTATTAAATAAAACATAAGAAATTGTAAACAGCTTTAAAATACGTTGCTCCATCTTATTCCACCCTTAATTTGCTTAAGAAAGTAAGACGAGGATCATAACTGTTTATTCACATGTAATATGTGAATTAGTAATTTATATATCAGCGGCCTTAAATGTTAATTAACTCAATATATACTGTCAGGACAAACAACAAAAAAGCAAAAAATTAATTGAATAATAAACACATTATTATGTTTTTCATGAATTTTTTTTCTTAAGGATTATCTCCGAAAAAACTCAGAATTCTGTCATTATTTTAAAAAATTTCAATTAAATTTCCTTTATTATTTGAGTTTGCATTAATTTACGATTTATTTATTATTTTTACAATAAGATTTCTTATTTCCTCTTTCAAATCTTAACGCTATAGAGATTTTAATGTTTATTTTTAATTGGTTGAGTTATTATTTATTGACAAAGCGTTTCGAAACTACACTAAGACTTTTGGCAACGGGGACCTCGTAATTTTGAACCATGTTCAAGTGTCTAGGAGCTGGCACCCCGAGAAAAAATACATTTACACTTTCTACTCCAGGTACTCTGAATAGTTTTAGCATCGACATTTTGAACATACATCAGACATTTTCCAGTGCTCCCCAACCTTTTAACCGCCGTGAACCATTCAACATTTAAAAAAATTTACCACGGCTTGCTAAGAGAGGGGGTAGATATTGATTGTTCATATCTTATACATCAACATATCTCAACATTTTGCGCATCAACGGTACCGGGTGCCCGGTATAATTTGATCTAATGATCTATACCGGTTCGTGGCCCGATAGTTGGAGACCACTCCCAAAACACAATGGATCCTAAGTGGTACCAAGACTCGAACGCACGATTCGACAGAAAAAAACGCTGGTTATGAATTAGTGACCATGCAGACATATTAGCAGAATGTCTCTGGTTTTAACTGTTGATTACAATAAACAAGCTGTTGATTACCTAACAAGCCATCTATGATAATATTCAGAGCATGTTTGTATTTCAAAAATTTACAAAAGATGACCCAGCTTTACAACGTTCGAGTAAATTAATTAAACATCAATTCTAATTATAAAATAACGCACCATATGTTTGATCTTATATTTACGGAACAAAGTACGTTTTATTATAAAATTCCTGCTGGCATATTCCACGCCGTAGATCTAGTTATAACAATTATTCATTTTAATGTATTAGAATATTATACTATTACCAGAAAGGTGCATCAATAAGTCTTGAACGAACCCACTCCCATTATGACAAACGCAGATGTTGATGTCTTATTAAACCTCGCTTGATAAGGGAAAAAAGCATTCCTTCCTTCACGTAGAAATAATAATAAAAAGATTTTCCTCTCATTCAATATTCCCAGAATGTTTTGCAACTAATATGACTTGTTCGAGAATAGGGATCAGAAGTCTTTGAGTCATTTTTCTTCCGTCAAGTAAGAAGGGTGCAAAAGAACCAAAAAATGAAATAAGGATTACGGAACAATGGTGTCAGTTGCAATGCCAGAAACTCCTATCTGTAATCTATAAACTAAAGGAAGAATATTTGGTACAGAGTTTCGGTGTAGAGAATAGGTGATCCGATATGTGTGTGTAGTTGGTTATTTCTCGTCACTTTTTATTAGCGTAATGGAGATTGTTATCCAATATTTTATCTGCGCCCTTATAAAATATGTAATACTGTTGATGATGTTATTGCATAAATGAAGTAATCAGAATTCATCAAATAATAAAGATTAATCCTTGACGGAAAATAAAGGACGAATTAAATTAACAAGGTAATAATGAGTATAGATACAGTGGTGCCCAAAACTGTGGGCATTTTTTTAAAAATTGTTATATTTTTTAAGTTTGCATGCTTACAGAAAATGTTACGTGGCACAAAATTCAAAGCCTTTTATATCATTTTAAAGATAATTTAATACTAAATTCAATACAAGAAACAAAATTCAAATATTTGCCACTCAAAAAATATTATGCTATAATAACTATCAATATACATTGGATACTGATGATAGAAATGGGTTACCAGTGCTTGATGGGGTAGCCTTTAATTTTTTTTTTATTACAGCTTCAAATCGATGCTTCATTGAGCTGAAAACAGTTTTAAGCTCTTCCTTCATTATTGCATGATGCCAGGGAGCAATCATATCCTCAATTGGTTCCTTTTTGTTTCATGAGTCTCTCATTAGGACAAGAGTTTTCAAACGGTGCCACAAGTTTTCGATTGGATTGAGTTCAGGACTCTTTCCTGGCTAGGACAACAACTCAATAATACGGCACCAATCTTTTGATTACTTTACTGTTTGGCAAGTAGCAGAATCTTTCTGAAAAAATAAATCTAGTATTGTTGGTAAATAGATCCCTGAAGGAAGGTAAAAGTTTGGGCTCTAGAGTGGTCTCAATGTACTTTATGGCATTCCTTATGATGATATGAAGGCGTCCTATATCATCTGCTGATATGCAAGGCCAAATAATAAAACTATGTGGGTACTTCCCAGTTACCTGGATGCAGTTAGGATGTAGCATTTCTCCTATTCTTCGTTTTACATATTTTCGGCCCTCACTACTTAATAACAATATCTTAGTTTCGTCCACCCATGTAACTTGTGACCACGAACCATTTGTCAAATTAATGCATTCCTTCGACCCATGTAGTCTTTTTAGCGCTGTTGTAAATTGATATGTCTTTTTTGTGGAATTCTACCTCGTAGTTTCACATCTGCTAATATTATCCATATTGTTTTGGAACTGACATAAACATCACATCATTCAGATTGATTTAATAACCGTTGATGACATTCTTTTACTTTCAAGATATAGTATTTTGTTTTTATGCCATCAACAAATGTGATGCACCTTTTTGAGCCTTTTCCTGCTTTGTTTTTACTAAATTTGTCTCCTGACATCTTAAACAAAACTCAATCTCCCGGTGTAGCTACTAAACCACCCACCTAGCTAGCAGTTTTAACATAGGAAAGACCCATTTCTCGCCCACATCCACATCTCTTTCTAAGTGTTCAATCTACTATTTTATTTGATGATATTGCTTCTTGGCTAAATACCATTGTTGCTCTGGCAAGGAAACAGTCATAATCGCAATCCGTGTTTCCTGACATCATGTAATAACGAAGGAAGAGCTTAAAACTATTTTCAGCTCAATGAAACATCAATGTGAAGTTGTAATATAAGATAAAGGCTCCCCACTCAACACTGATAAGTCACTATTATCATCAGTATCGATAGTTTTTGCAGCATAACTATTTTTACGTTGCAAATATTTGAATTTTGTTTCTAGTATTGAATTTAGTATTAAATTATTTTTAAAATGTTATGTCAGAGTTTGCATTTTGTGAAATGTATCATTTTCTACAAGCACACAAACTTAAGAAACATAACAGTTTTAGAAAGTCTTCACAATTTTGGCAACCACTGTATGTGATGTGTGTATATATGTATTTATGTATAGAAGAGCCACTACATTATCAGCACCTCTAACTTAGATCCAGGAGCTTCCCCGGAGATAAACCCATACCACACACATGGCTATTCCAGGAGTATGTAAAGCATCAATGCGCTTTATTTCCACACGTATAGTGTTTGGTGACGTAAGAGTAAAAACAGCTAAATTCACAGATTTAGGTGAAGTTCAATTCGTTACGATTCGACAACAAGGAACATTAGTTTCAAAATCGACAATGTTTCATGTGGTGTTCACTGTCAGATGTTGTGAGTAATTATCGAAGATGGTGTATGAATAGTAATCGAAAAGTCGCCTGTCAGCAGTTGGATATAGCGTGTTGATTCCAGATTACAGAAGAAACTTTTTGTCATGCATTGTTCGTCATAACCTAAGGGTTACAACGCGCGTTATCATCACAAACTGCGGCAATTGTTGCCTCGACGATGGGTCTCAACATACAGTACATACAGCACAAAGTTTATTGCTTCGTATTAACCCAAGCAGCTGGAAACTAAATTGCATCCCTGCGCTGACGGCACATCATCGCCAAACACGACAAAAATGGGCGACAAAACATGCGCAATTGACCACAGAAGAATAAGAAAGTCGGTCAATCTGTCATTTCTTTTTTTCTATTCAATTGCAGTGATGGGTGAGTGTGGATACGCTGATTTCCTACCAAAACCCCGGCATCCAGGTACACATTTGACAAAATAAAATGAGATGTTGATGGTATTATTAATGGTGTGATGTTTTTATGGGGCACATTATTTTATCCTTTCCCCATAGAACAATCATTTAGGTCTGAGTGCAGTAGGAACATAAGCACATATCAGGGGCATTATTTCATGGTGCTACATCACGTCATAGAGGCGAATCATAGGATTCAAGGGCTGTTATGAATTTTAAATTATATCTTAGTCTCACCTGACAGGAATTCTATAGAACATATTTGTTTGTACTTCAAAAGCCGAATTTCTTCTGCCATGCTACCACTTTGCAATGTGCAGGGAGTTGCAAGAATAGTTCATGAGAGTCTCGCCAGATACCAAAGAATACCTATAAGTAGCTTTGACAAGTTACTGACAAGTGTTGTAAGTCACAACCGAGTGTTGGTTGGTTTTGAGAAAAAAGGCTGAGATCTTTATTATGTTTATACATATTCACAACTAAATTTTAAGTATCTTCAATAAATGAGAAAGGTATAAATCTGATTTGGTACATCAATATTTTTCTTTCAATATAAAGGTATTCCTTTCTTCTTCTTTTTTGTGATTTCGCAGATATATAAATAACTGTTACCGTAGAAAAAGTATTAAACGAAGCATTTTGAACAAAATTTTAACTGATATAAATTTTTAAAGAATGATATCTTTTAGTTTTCATTAATATAATAAATAAATAAATTTTAATTAAAATCATCAAACCATTTAATTTAAAGAAAAATTTTCTCAAAAAATCCAAATTTTTTTTATAATGTTATGCCACTATGAACAAAATCCAATGGGTAGATATTTCTATCATTATTATTAATTACTTTCTATCGTTCCACTGTAATCAATACTATTTCAAATTGCATTTGCTCGTTTAAATTGAAACATTTCCTTTATAATCCTTTTAAATTTTAAATGTTTTCATTGGAATTTAAAAGTGTTAAATCAATATTAAAAACATCTATTAAACACCATGCATGTAAAAAAAATGAATGTATGGAATTTACGCTTATTTTCCTCGTTTCAGAAAATAAATGAGACACTTTGCTTACTTTTTATCTCATTAATGTATAAAATTCGAATGAGAATGAATGGTTATTTATCTCTACTAAATTGAGATTTATTGAAGCATTCTCTGTTTAAACCATTTATCTTTCAATTTGATTTATTTTCATTTAATATTTTTTTATATCGTACTTAAACTTTCTGCGTCTGTTTTCTTAAGATAAGCATTTCAAGGCTAACCCTCAAATAATTACCCTACTTAATGGTTTACAGTAATGTCATCTTCAAACTTTTTTTTTCCTCTTGAAGACAAGCACAAGAAAACACACATATCTATAAGGTATATCCCAAGAATGCGCGACCCAAACTCTTTAAAGTCAGGTTTCTCGTTGGAAGTACATGAAAATGGCCCAAAAAACTGCACCTACAAGCGATCCATAGTTTACGAGAAAAGTTCGAAAAACAAAGTATAGCATCAGAGTTGGTGCGAGGAAAACACAGTATTGGACACATCGACAGTAGTATTTGTAAATATTTATAAATGTAGAAGTTCAAATTGTCCACTCGAGGCAGGCTTGAGTGTGTCGCGGAATGAATGAGTGCACAAGGAGTAGCAGCGCGTGTTCTCTGAAGTACAAGCAGCATGCAGACGAGCAACTAAGTCCATTTGTGCACATTCACTACGTCTCGATACACCACTCCTTGATATTGACCCATTGGAAAAATAAAACGTTTCGAAATCTGGCATCTGGATTTCATGGCAGCCGTAGAACTGGAACCCCACGTCTGTCATATTCTGCCAATCATGTACAGGCGCACGGAAGTTGCCTGGGGCACCATCCTGAATCATCATGCATCATCATTCATCCATCATTTACCGTATTATTCTCGTAAATTATGAATTGTACAGGTACTATTCCGGGGGAATTTTTTATGCTATCCCAATGAGTAATCCAGAAGTCCCAGTGGTCGAGTGGTAGCGTATCGCGCTTCCACGCTACAGCTCCGAGTTCCCGGGATGGGCAAGGTCCAACTCAACCTTTCATCCCTACTGCATTAGGTTAATAAATGATTACCAAGCTTGCTTGGGGACTGAAACACTAGGAACCTCGCTTCAAGCTGGCCACCTGATTGGGACATCTGCTCATGCACTTCAATAACCAATGGCCACATACACTGGGATGGGCACATTCAGCCCTGACCCTCATGGGCTGTTGCACTAGTGGATTTCAGTTTTATGAGTAATCTGATTGTGCAGAGTTTGGGCAGTATATTTGGGACACCCTGTATATTCAAAATCATTTTTTAAATACAAATATTAATCATTAGTTCATATTAATCCCTTATTATGATTTATGGACTACCCTCCTTGCTGTATGACATAAGGATAGATGGAAAAATAACCTAGAAATGCGTATGCTCAGAAAACAGACAATTGAACGAGACTATATATATCAAGAAATGACGCGTGATTTGAGTTTGCCCTTTTTCTCCACATGCCTTGACGCAGAGTCCAGTGCCTTGTCAACCGTTCACCTCGAAACTGCCTAAGATGGGTCAGCCGGACCTGGATTTCACGGCCCCCGAAGTGCAGGCCACGTCCACCTGCTCCCCCCTCAGCGACATGTTCTCCTTGGGTATGCTCATTTGCGCAGTCTTCAACAATGGACGCTCCCTCATCGATGCTAACCACTCCACCACCAACTACAACAAGCAACTCGAGCTGGTCAGTATGTTTTTCTTCTCTAATCAAATCTGTGAAAACTTCGCCAAATGAATAACGAGCAATGGAAAGTTTACCGCCAGTGTTATCATTAGACATCCAGTATTCTACTATTATGTACACTCATAGTCTTCCAGTCTCTTGATGAAATTTAGCCAAAATTTTAGTTACGACAGTAACAAAAATATTTATATTTGATATGTTTGAAAATTTAATTTCATAAAGAAAGGCATTGCTAGATAATTCATTACGCTGATAAAAGATTGGCGAAGTTGTCACCACTTTGTGAGATTTTTTGTTTTTGATTAAGATTAGAATTTATTTTAGTGCCATTGTCCACTCATTATTTCTACTAAAAATCTTATTGGCTTATGATATAACTCCCATGCAGATATATCAGCTAGGTTGACTTGACTGAAAAATCAAGTGTGCCTAAGACAAGAGAATACGTTAATCTAATATTTTAAAAGCTATGTTAAAGACTTTAAATGTCTCTCGCGAATTCTTATTCATTTTAACGATTAAGTGTTTAGAAATATATAGAAGTTACGTAATATTTAAAAAGTGTCGAATTATCCTGTCATGAATGTATTGTTAAAAAATACATAAAAATTGTCAATTTTTAATAACTGGTGATATTTTTCATCAAAAAATTATTTTTTGTTCTACCCCAGCAAAGTAATTAACCAACTAATATAAAACATACAATAACTTAATAAAAACATACAGTAGTACACGAAACTTACGCGATAGGTAGAACAGACAAGGAAAGGGCACGACTAAGAAAATTCATTTGGGGTCGAGAGAGAGAATTGGTGTAATAGTAGTACTCATTTAAGGTGAACAACACCCTCAACGTAATTCCCCCGTATGGCCATTCAATTAGGAGAAAATAGCCTTCGAAATTCATGCTTAGCTTTTACATTTAAATTTTAATGAAGTGATTGAAATTAAATTTAATTAAATTTAATTTAAATCCATTCACACAATAGTGCAAGCAGTTGGGAGGACACCTGTTTTGTAACCAAGCGAACAGGGTTCGAATCACGTAAGCAACTTTTTTTTTTTCAATTCGTTTAATTATTTTTAAAATTAAATACATTTATTTATGAAGTTTTATTAAATATAAATGATATTTATCTAATTATTTTGTATCTTATAAAGTAAAAAGTAATAATATATATATAAAAAATTTATTATTAAATAAAATTAATTTATTTATCATCAATTAAAATTAAGTAGTATATTATTAATGACAATTAATTACTTTATTATTGTTAATTAAAATTAATTAATTAATATAATTAATAAAATTAGATAATGAATTATTATTAAATAAAATTGATTAATTTATTATTATTAATTAAAATGAATTAATTTATTATTAATTAAAATTAATGTATTATTATTATGTAAAACTAATGCATTATTATTATGTAAAATTAATGTATTATTAATAATTAAAATTAACTAATTTATTACTATTAATTAAAATTTATTTATTTATTATTAAATAAAATTAATTATTTATTAATTGAATTAATCAATTAATTATTAATAATTAAAATTAATTAATTTATCATTATCATTTAAATTAATTTTTTATTATTGTTAATTACAATTAATTTATTATTATTATTTATTAAAATTGATTAATTTATTATTATTATTAATTAAAATTGATTAATTTATTATTATTATTTAAAATGAATTAATTTCTTATTAATAAATAAGATTATTATTAATATATTATTAAAATTGTTCATAATTTGTTTTTTAAAAATATTATTAATTTATTAAAATTATCATTAAGTGATTAAAATTATCATTAAATGATTCAAATTATTATTAATTGATTCAAATTATCATTAAATGATTCAAATTATTATTAATTGATTCAAATTATCATTAAATGATTCAAATTATTATTAATTGATTCAAATTATCATTAAATGATTCAAATTATTATTAGTTGATTAAAATTATCATTAAATGATTAAAATTATCATTAAATGATTAAAATTATTATTAATTTATTATTAAAATTATTATTAATTTATTATTAAAAGTATTAATTTATTATTAAAAGTATTATTAATTTATTAAAAATATTATTAATTTATTATTAAAATTATTATTCATTTATTATTAAAAATATTATTAATTTATTATTAAAATTATTATTAATTTATTATTAAAATTAATATTAATTTTTTATTAATTTATTGCTAAAATTATATATAAAAATTGATTAAAATTATTATTAGTTGATTAAAATTATTATTAAATAATTAAAATTATTTTTAATTGATTAAAATTATTATTAAATGATTAAAATTATTATTAAATGATTAAAATTATTATTAAATGATTAATATATCATTAAAATTATTATTAATATATCAAAATTATTAATTTATCAAAATTATTATTAATTTATCAAAATTATCATTAACTGATTAAAATTATTATTAAATGATTAAAATTATTATTAAATGATTAAAATTATTATTAATATATCAAAATTATTATTAATTTATCAAAATTATTATTAATTTATCAAAATTATCATTAACTGATTAAAATTATTATTAATTTATTATTAATTTATTGTTAAAAATTTTAAATAAATTTATTAAAATTATTATTAATCGATTTAAATTACTTAAATAAATTTATTTATAAAGGGGAGAATTATTAAATATTTATATAATTATAAAATAATTATATTAGTAACATATAAAAAAGAAAAATATTATTTTTATTATATTAATTATAAAATATTTCATATTATTTATAATATATTATTGATGGTATACTGGATTTCACATTATAAAACTATTTATAACTCATTTTTATGAAAAATATCATTTGATATTTATTTTATATGTTTTATTATAAATATTATATTAATATAAAAACATATTTATATAAAATTTAATATAAAAACTTATATAATTTCAATATTTTTTTACTTTATAAAATACTAAATAATTACATAAAATATAATTTAATATTTCATAAACCTTCCATAAATAAATTTACTTCATTTTAAAAAATAATTAAATGAATTGAAAAAAAAAAAGTTGCTCGCGTGACTCGAACCCTATCCACTTGATTACAAAGTAGGCGTCCTCCCAACTGCACAATTGCTTGACTGGAGGAAATTAAAATTTAATTGCATAAAAGCTAAGCAATGATTTCGAAGGCTATTTTCTCCGAATTGACTGACCTTTCGGTGGAATTACATTGAGTGTTGCACACCCTGAAGGGGTACTATTATTACACCAAGTTTCGACCCCAAATGAATTTCCTTAGTCGTGCCCCTCCCCTTGTGAGTGATAACTATGCAAGTCTAATTCGCGTAAGTTGCGATATAATTTCGTATAGTAATGCGCATGCATTATTCTTAGTTTGAGTCAAAAACAAAAGAAAATAATAATTTCGAAAAAAAATTTTTTTGATAAAATCTTAAATAACGCAAGTATAAAATGGCAAACCGAAGTTAATTGGATGTAGAAAGATTCATAAAATGTAACAAAGTAATCTGCAAGCTCAAACATTTTCTTGTAACATGCTAAAAATTTTTTATTGTCTTCTTCTTTTTTTAAAAAAAAATATGCTATTTCGTTGGGGCTTATATTTTCTAATATTTATAACGAATATTAAATTTAACTGAGCCTTCTGTCAAATTCCCAAACATCATTCGATCTTTTGATTGAACTGGGTCTAAAGACTCATGTTCTTCAATGTCTTGATCTTGCTGACACATTTCTATCAGCTCAACAATTGCCAGCTCCTGATTGTTGAAATCTAGTAGTTCTTGAACGTCACTACATATCAATTATACATGCAATAATAAACGCACACACTGTATATATAAGAAATAAGAAACAATTATGACTAAATGACGATTCCGCACGTTTCGTCCGATCATGCACGTTATCTAAGCAGTAATCGAGTTGCGTAGCACTCAAACCGAAAATGAATAGGGAGATTTGAAAATCGAGTAACTCCAGGTTTTTTCTGTATCTCTATTTTTTGGGTAAAACATTTGTAGTTGTTATGGTTTTGGTTTTGTAGCGCAGTATATACGAAGGACAGAAAGTGCGACCTATGTATTCGTCAGCACGTAATATACCACTGGACAAAAGTGATGACCCCTGTCCGGAGGCTGTTACTGGCTTATGTAGATTCCACCGCTACAGTACTCCCCACCAGTGAGTCCGTGCATAGGCGAAGGAACGATATATTTGTTATGGCGGCTTTAGTTGCTGCGTCAAGTGGGTCTGATGGCTTTGGTTGCTGCGTCGAGTGGATCTGACGACTTCTGATTGCTCTTGCGTAGGGTAGATGGCTGCGGGAAGGTTGCGCTTTTCTTTGTGCAGTGTCAATGTCACCAATGGTGATGCATATCCAGAGGACAGAACCCTTGCCCTAAGGATTCGCAAGCACGTAACATACCACTACACAAAAGTGATCACCCAGAACAGGAGGCTGTTACTGGCTTATGTAGAAACCACCGCTACAATTTTAAAATGGATCTTTTCTGCTTGTTATGATAAAGCTGTATAAGCTCAGTTTAATATGTTTTGCAATTAAATATAGAGCCAATCTATGTTATAATCAGCTAAAAATACCAATTTAGAAAAAAAATCGGAAAAAACCAATAACAGCAGCTGTTTGTTAAGAACTGTTCAAATACTTAATTTTTTTTATTAAATATCACTTATTTATTAAATTTTACTTTCAATTTCCATTTTTATGTGTGTGCGTTCCATATTTTACTTAGAAGGAATATTGAAATACCCTTTTAAATAACGTATTAGGAAAAATATACAAAAGTTATTCATTTAAACCCATTAAAAGTAGTACGTAATTTTTTTTAAGTTTATTAAATTTACGCAATTGATTTCAAACGAATTCTAATTATTAAATCATAATTGGGAAGCCAATAAATTTATTTGAAATTTCAGTGATGCGGTATTCACTTTTTCGATAGAATCTCTCTACTTTTTTTCACTTAACGCAGTTGAGCATTTTTTTTATATATATATATTGGCAAATACACTACTTTTTTGTAATGTTTCTTGAAGTGGTGAAAGAACTGTTTAATTAAATCTTGAAACGACTCATAATCCAACGTTTTTGTTCATCTGAAAATAAGGAACTTAAAATTAATCTGCATTGTTTAAAATTTGCAAGATACTTTAATCTAATTAAAGATTTATTTAATAATCGTTTTTTTCCCATGTTGAAAAGAACTTAAAACTTTTTTTTCCCATCGAAATGAAACAAAGATTAAAATTAAATCAAACCCGTTTCAATTGTTCTTAATGATTAAATAACGTAGAAAAATATTTGCATTGTCTTAAAACAACACAGGTTTTCGGATCTTATATGCATGGTCTGCATTTTTTCAGTAAAGTGAATAATTAAGCTCAAAATACTATTTTTAATTAGTTTTTTTGTTTTCTAACTTGCTTATAAAGAAAACAAGGTAATTGTTTTGATCATTACTAAGAATTCACAAATTTTCTAAACTAAATGGGTTTTAATAAAATTTTAATTCTTTTTTACTGACGCACAATTAAGTAAGCCATATATTTTGTTTTCTCTGTCGTTAAAGAATGGCAATATGTGTTCGGTGAATCAACAATATAATTGTGAAAGAAGAAATATAATTTTATGGATTTTTTATTGTGGTTAATTTTTGTGAAAGGATTTGTTATGAAAAAGTTTTTTAAATTTGCTTTACAAAAATATTCAGAACATTTCTAATATTCACATGAATCACAGCTGGTGAACATATATCAATATATGTATTTAAAGTATTTTGTCAATATGTGTATTGATATTTTTATCTACTAAAGCCTTTGACTAAAACAAAATTGTTTTCCTAAATATGTTTTCTTGATTTTCACTCAGTTGCTTAGATTTTATTATAACTTTAGGACGTATATTAAGACGAAAACATATATTTCTTCAAAAACTATTGTCATACATAAATAGAAAAAGTGACTATTTCTTTTCAGACAGTGTAATGAATATTTAAAAATCTATATATTGAAATTTATTGAAACATAAAGGGATTTGCTTATTGAGAAAAAATGGGCCTGCTTACTATTCAAAAATCATTATCATGTATGAATAAAAAAATGATTATTTCTTTTTGGCATACGGTAATAAACTTATCGAAATCTAAACATTGAAATTTATCAAAAAATAAATGCATTTGCATATTGAGAAACATGTCCCACAAATTTAATTAAAATTATAAATATTTGATAATGCCTAAATAATATTCTAAATGCAATACAAATTTTTCTTTTTTTCGTCGTGAATGTTTATAATACTCATTGTTATTTTTACCATCAATCAGTAGGCGAAAATTTTATTTCTAGACAAATTGTACAAGGACAATTCGGAAACTAACCACCGTTTGGGCATGGCGCTAGAAGTTGAGTTCACAGCGCCCTCAATCGAATATATATATGAGCAATCTCTGATTCTCTAAGCTTCCAGTCGGCGAGTGTGAGTGTTGTAAGGCCAAGAGTTTGCTAGTTAAAACGTGACAAAATGTGTATCGCCATAAAAAATCCCGCCAAATGTGAGGAGTGGGTTTCTTTGAGCCAAAAAACTGTCACCATCGTAAAGTGTGTGCCTTATACTTGACAAACATTATGAATGAAGGTGTGGGGCGTGAATGGATACGCTTTTTCAAGGACGGAAGAACAAACATCCTTTAGGAATCACAGAGTTGGTGCTGATCTCATCAAAGAAATCCATGAAAAAATTCGTTTGCTCTGTAATTTCACAATCTCCCAACTTTCATAACACTTTCCACACATATCTCGGAAAGTTTTGCATGAGATAGTCACGGGAACGCGCTGTGTTTTAAAAACGTTGAGACACATTGGTTTAAATCGCAGGCAGCCACTTTATATGCAGAAGGAATTGGTAAATTAGTAAAACGATAATACAAATGCTTGAATAAAGGGAGACACTATGTTGAAAAATTGAGGAAAGTTGTATCTTTGATACTGAAATAAAATCCCCCTCCCCTCAGCTTTGGTTTGTTTTTTACAGCGATTCGGAGGTTACTTTCCGAATTGCCCTCGTACTTAATTTCTATACCAAATTTGAAGACCGTTATAAAGTCTGTTTAAAAAAACCTTTGACCCGAAAAGTACCTTAGTTGCTTCACGAAATTGAGATTCTATTTTAAATCTAAGTAAGCTTATTGCGCACTTTCAGACGTTTAGCTTAACCTTCCTTCCAATGTCGCAAACTCTTCTGATAGGCGTTTTTTGGAATGGAATTCAATTCCTCCATCACATTCTGTAATATTCCATCTCTACTCTAAAATGGGATCCATTCGGTGGCATTTTCATTTTTCGGGAATAGCCAGAAATCGAAAGGAGCGAGGTTCAGAGTTGATATAGTCCATAGGTTCTCGTGTAATTTCAAGTCAGAATTCTTTTAGTTTCACCGACAGAAGCTTGGAATAGAATTTCGCTGCCGCTCAGCTCAAGATCACACAACACTGTATACGCAGAAACTGTACTGATCTCACCTTTTTTTAGAAGTCTCTGGTACGGTCAAACAATATTCTTTCATTATCAGATTATTCAATTCCTCAATAACAGCAGCATTTCTAGTTGTTCGTGGCCTTTCAGAACGGTGGTAATGCTCTACCAATGTACAGCCACTTTTGAATCGGTTAAACCACTCCTTAAGCCCGGATCACTCACGCAAAAAAAAAAAAAAAAAAAAAAAAAAACGACCGAAAGTTCTTGCGCAGAGTATCTCATACCCAAGGGTGTTTAAATTCTGTTTTAACCGTAAAATTTGCATACAAAAGTTAAAAAGGAGGAAAAGTAGGAAATTCACACACAATAAGTCTATCATATTTTTCACACATAAATTCAGCCTTTATGTGTTCTTTTTCAATATTCCTACACTATTAACTCACACTCTCTATGTATTTATTTATCTTGGTGGAATTTTCTACAGTTAATAAAATGCATTGTAAAGCGGCCGATTGAGCGGAAATTTTATATACATGATTTTTTTGGATGGCAATACAATGATTTAGTATAATGAATAAAAATTAAAAACTAATTCTTTAAATAATTATAAATACAGCCACGTTGGCATCAGCCATGTTTTTTTTCTCACGTTTTAAAGCATTCAGTTGAACTGAAATTTTATATACGCAATTGTTTTGGATGATAATACGATACTTTAATGTTAATGAATACAAATTAATTACCACTTAATGTTGTGATTCTGCCACATGTATATACATATTTGTATTAATTGTAAGTATTTAATAAAATGTAGCTAAAATAAAATTTTTTTTTCATCTAAGTAGGAATCCATTTAGTTTTTTTTTTTATATTACTTGTGTGTGTGTGTGTGTGTGTGTTGTAAGGGTATTCAGTACATTTTTTATACACTCCTTTAATCTCGTCATGAGTGAGTGCGATGTTTTCACTGCATCTTAATTTTTTTTAATCTGTTCCTTTTGAAAACTAAATATACATGAGTAAGTTTCTGTATTCTTTAAATTCAAAAATTTTGGAATTTCTTTTTTTATTTTCTCTTCTTTTTCCAGCAATTTATTATTTTTTTCAAAAGTTAATCTGAAAGTGGATAAAATGTGCACCAGTTTTGTCTCCTTTAAAATTAAATTCTTCCAAATGTTTTTTTGTGTTTCTACATATAAAACATTTATTTGCAACAGTGTCTCCCTCTTTTGAATCTGGATCGATAGATTTCATAGGAGGAATCATACATGCTATTATACTCTTCATCATTTGATTCTTCCTCATAATACCCGAGAAGAGAATATCTTCATCCGAAAATATTGTTGTACTATATCTATTAAAATACTTAAATATCACATTTCTTCATCATAATTACAACAATACGCCATAGCATAAGGAAGATTTAAAACATGCTCTTGCATTCAGAAATGTAACGGTGATTCACGCGCAGTGTATGACATACCCAAAAAGGCGGTATCCGGAAATATACATATAAAATTCGCCTATAAGCTAAGTCCCCCTCAAAGGATATGGCCTTAAAGTAAGCTACACGAGAAACTATTCATTTGCAAAAAAAATATCGAAGGAGTGTTGAAAAAAGTTAGACGGTGGGTATGACATACCTTGCGTGAGATCTTACTTACTACTATCTTAGTAGAATCGTCTCCAAACATTTGCTGAATCTTGTGAAATGTTGATTTTGACAAAACTTGATGCAGTACATCTGTTCTAATCCTTCAATGATTTTAAGAGAAATAAAAATCTGATGAACAGGTATAACATCCCTTCACTCAACTGTTAGTTGGAAACGACTGGTACACTGGAACGAAGGGAAAACACAAGAGCATGCGTGTTTTTCTGTCAACTCTCTCTGTGTACAGTGGCGCTAATGTGGAGTATGTATTGTGAGTGGGAAAATTCAAGATGGGATAGTTTTTTTAGCAGACCTTGTATGTTAAAAATATTGAACTAATTACGATCATGTCTAAGAAAATAAAATTCTTCTCTTAACCAATCATGATAATTTACTTGTATTACGCCTTCGAAAGGTACATGAAATAATATGTAAAATGTTACTGTAGCTTGTGTATTTTGTTGATCAAACCTAATTAAATCAACTAAAAGGAAACGTATCCTTTACACATAATAATGTAATTAAGGTTTGTTTTACAGTTGTTTTCTTTCCAGGGCAAAAGAAATAAATTATTTCTTAAATCAGAAAAATCTACTTTAAAGGAAAAAGGGTATATATAAATTATAACTGGCATTTTAAGTTAAATAAAAAATATCATTCTCAAAGAAATATTGAAAAATATTTTAAAACAGGGGTTGTATCCCAAGAGTTTCGCAGAAATATGCAAATGTTATCTAGTAATATAATAAAATAATACGCAGGAAATATTTCGTAAACAATATCTTACCCCATAACGGTATGATTAATAATCTGAAACGTTTTACTCAAACCTTTCTTCCTTTTATTTAGTTTTAAGGGAATATTAAACATTTTAACTAAAGAAATATCTGTTAGTTATTTATTTCATATCTCCAGAAGTATTTCTTACAGTTTCTTATACAGAGTAATAATATGAATTAAATAACACATATTTTTTTCTTAACCCCCTCCACATGTTCAATAAAATAATTCTTAAGGGACTAGTTCTTGGCATTAACGTTTTTTCCTTAAGATTGCCAACGGATTGCTTTCACTTGTCACTGTCATGCTCTATATCTCATCTTGAGAACACATACACCCCGATAAATGGTGCACTCCGTCTTTAGCAACTTCACAAAAATCAAAAAGGGAAAAGTCATTTGTACCCATTAATCGAAATTTTGTCTCGAAGGCCAATAGCTAAATATCCAGACCACTTAAGATAAATTGATGGCTCAACGCTTCATGGTTTTTAGACAGATCTTTTAAGGATAAATAAATCCTTTATAGAGATTCGTTACATATAGCTGTGTATAAAACGAATCCTTTCTTTCGTTCTTTATTATTTTTTTTGGCTTTTTGACGGCTACTTTAATACTTTGTATCATACTTCATTGAATACAAAAAGATTAGCCATTTGTTAAAATTTATGTCACCAAAAAAAAAAAAAAAAAAAAATCCTTGAAGGGAATGTATATTTTCGTTGAAGCTAATTATGAGTAAAACTTACACGAATAACAAATTGCTTACAAATTCCAGACACATTAATTATTAAAATCTGTGCTCTCGGAATATTTTGAACACTTTTTAAAAATCTGCATCACTATGATACATAATACCACGGGACTAGATAAAGTATTATGTTCCCTGCAATAGATTTTGTCAGATATTCCTTAATTGTTCCAGAATTTCAACGTTACTCATATATACACTTCTATTCAAGTTTAAATAGTGGTAAATATAATGTTCTATATAGAAAAGAAAGATGTTGAGCAAAAAAAAGTCACAATCCAAGAGCATGTGAGTCACTTAAGGCCTACTACAAAACAGCAGAGACAAATATTTTTTCCGATAAAAAATAACAAAGCAAATAAAACTAAACCTTGCCAAAGTATCATCTAATATAATACCAGTTTACGGGAAAACCGAAATGGGCACAACATTTTTCCTAAATATGGTAACTGATCCATTATCTAGCATAGTAGCTGACCGACACCCTGGCAGTAGAGAAAAAACATGTTTAATTGGGTGTAGGATCGCGCGCGTCTTTGTCAGTTACGCAACTATCGCATCTGTATTTCATGCTGTTTACTAGAATCCTTATTAACAACCCCTGTGTCAACCACACCCACTTTTGCACCAGGATCCTTGAGCTCATCGATGGTCCTTCGAGCTCTCACTGAGCTTACGTTTTTGTACAAGAAGAAATTTGGTCCATATGATCCACCGAAAAGTCTGATAAAGTTTACAAGGATTTCGTTACTTGTACCACTGACTTGTCAGAGTAACGCCTGTTACTATGCCTTCTCAGACCCTGACTTGTTCAGCTACACGAGAGAGCTTTTGGCAGAGTAACGCCTGTTACTATGCCTTCTCAGATCCTTGGACCACCTCTACCATAGTGACCTTTTTCAACAATGTGAAAGGGCAGATATCGGCAGCCAAGGTTGTCTCCAGATTAGAACATGTATTGAATCGAGGTACAGACTAAATCGCGGCTCCTCACAGAAAATAACCCGCCGATCAAGACTGGTGTTATCGGCATCGGTTAAATGGTCATTTTGGGGTTTACAGTCAAAGGGATACAGATTATAGGGAGCCTGGCATACAGGCCTCCTGCATTAAGTCTCTAAGCGACTGTTATCCGTGAAATGGATGTCTTGGTTACAGTATACATGTTTAGAGACAGTTGTGTCGACATCTCGAACGTATCCCTTTCGGCTAAATGTTTCAAATAATGGTCTTGAGCCAGCGGTGTTGTCCTTTTGTCTTTTGTTGTACATTGACTGGGTTGATGGACCAAAGTTTATGTCTCCTTGAACTGTTTTTACAGAATGAACACAACATTCTCGAAATCCCGAGGTATTCAGTGATTGGTCCACTTAAAGTCTACCAACCATCCACCATCTAATGGCCAAAATTTTACGATGGTTCAAAAAAGAAGTTTTAGAAACAAGGATTGGGCTAAGTTACGATGTTTCAAAAAGTTCTTACGCTACGATATTTAGCGAGCATGTTCGGTATCTCTATACAAACGCAATGACAGCGTGACTGCCTTGCGACGTCACAGGTCACTGCGTGGCTGAGGTGTTCACGAAGATCTTAGCTATCAACTGGTACCTTATTTGCCCATAAGTGTTAAGAATTTTGTTCGTTAGAAAGAACCGTTCCTCTCTTTATTTGTTTTCACCAATGTTTATTGGAAAATTGTTGTAGGATAAAATGCATACTGAAAAATAGTAAAACAAATCGAATTTCATCTATATATAGTTTATATGTTAAAACTGTAATAAAGACATTCTGTTGGGGGAAATCTGTACGAATGAGTAATATATATACCACAGTACTCAACATATATTTAAGAACTGATGCAGCCATCCCTTAAAAATTTGCTTAAATGAGTGATAGCGACGTTCTACACAAACAAATAAACAGATAACACATTTGTTTCAAACTGAAATGAGACTCAACAAAATGCTGGTTTTAGTTATCTTATCTGGCAAAAGATGGCTGACATGTAGATGTCTGAATAGGAAACATTTAACATCATATTATCCCAGATTATTTCTCATTGAATAAAAAATGAAATAAATTGCCATGTTTCGCATGGAAACAAATTAATAGATCATTATAACGTAGCTGATTTATTTCAAAATGTGTTCTGGATATATATAATCAAACATTGAACTTAAAATTCCGAAAACGTAACTGCTGAAGAGCTCATAATCCTCAACAGAGGAAAGGCTATAGGCTTCGATTTCATTAATTACGTTACCTCATAAGTTAATTATAAGAAATCCCGATGTCATTATTCACAATATTTATTCTAATTTATAATAATAGTACTCTTTTCTGTTATTTTGCACAACTATACAAAATGCATGAATTTTAAAGTCGAAGCAAAACCCCTTATCATTTAATTCTAATTTGTTTTTTTCCTAACAATAAGAAAATAATTTGCGAAAGGATTCAATTGTATGCTAAATTTAAACCTATTTCTAAATAATACAATAGAAATTTAAATTGAATCTAGTTTTTTTCACCAGGAACGTCTTAAGACTCCTTGAGACCCTGGCCCCTTACACAAATATAGGCCCTGGGCTTCTGAGCAAAAGTAAGCCCTGGGTCCCTATGTAAAGGAAGGCAACACATACGACCCTTAAGAGCAGACAGTACATTGTATGCGTTGTCAAATACTTGTACAAACGGTAACCTGAAAACAAATAAATGTGCATGGCTTACAATCGCACTAACCGGCTCGACTTATACATGTACGATGGTCATCTCATATACCAAGTTGACATATCGGTCGAAATTACCAGTTTTTCAAAGAATACAATAGGAAAAAAACATTTGACCGTTGAAATTATTCGAATCATTATCTTATCAAGGCTGAGTTGAGAACGAGACGAGGTTTTTAGAGTAGGCCCTGGTTCTGGGCCCGGTTGGCTCAGGCCTTAAAACGTCCCTGACTTGCACCCTATTTGAAAACAAATGAGCATAAAATCAGAAAACCTCGAAAGAATTGTGCTTATATAAGGTGTTTTTTTTAGAAGTATAGAACTTTAAATTGCAATGAAACAACGACGTATTATTCGATTGACATGAATTTTTTTTTATTCGAAAGATAATCTTGTGGTATTACATTTTAAATATGATTTCTAGCATATGACTCCCACAGCTGGCTCGGATGTAGTCCAATCTGGACATCCAATTTTCGATGACTTTTTCCAACATTTATAACCATATATCGGCAATAACACGGCGAATGGTCAAGCGTTTGTGGCTTATCCGGATAGACCAATGACTTTACATAGCCCCACAGAAAATAGTCTAGCGGTGTTAAATCACAAGATCTTGGAGGCCAATTCACAGGTCCAAAACGTGAAATTAGGCGGTCACCAAACGTGTCTTTAAATAAATCGATTGTGGCACGAGCTGTGTGACATGTTGCGCCGTCTTGTTGGAACCACAGCTCCTGGACATCATGATTATTCAATTCAGGAATGAAAAAGTTAGTAATCATGGCTCTATACCGATCACCATTGACTGTAACGTTGTGGCCTTCATCGTTTTTGAAGAAGTACGGACCCATGATTCCACCACCCCATAAAGCGCACCAAGCAGTCAGTTTTTCTGTATGTAACGGTGTTTCGACATACACTTGTGGATTAGCTTCACTCCAAATGCGGCAGTTTTGTTTGTTGACGTAGCCATTCAACCAGAAGTGCGCTTCATCGCTAAACAAAATTCGCTTATGAAAATCGGGAACAACGGCAATCTCGTTTTGGGCCCATTCGACGAATCTACGCCTTGCTTGATCATATTTAAAATGTAATGCCACAAGATTATCTTTCGAATAAAAAAAATTCATGTCAATCGAAAAATACATCGTTGTTTTATTGCAATTTTAATTTCTATACCTCTAAAAAACACACCCTATAATTAGTTATATATGGAATTTTCCATAATTTTAATTAAATACTTGATTCACAAATAAAGAACCATATATTTTGCAAAAATTTGATCGAAATAATAATAGGTCATACAGAATTTTGCGAAGAAAATGGGCTTTAATATGGAATATATTAAAAACATCAAATTTCGATTCTATGAACTAAATCAGCGATACTCAACCGGCGGCCCGCGGGCCACATGAGGTGCACCGAGCCTTTTCAGGTGGCTCGGTCATGTCCTATTATTCTAAAAATTCATTTATGAGAATTTGGCGGGAATATCTTTGATAAGAAATTAAATATATCAATTTTGCTTTTTGCTGTCTGTGTCGTATGAGTGCGAATTGATAATTTTTTCTGATTAGTGATAATAGAAAACAGTGGAGTAGCGACCGTTTTATGAGTGGAACTTTTTTAACTATCTTTCATATCATGCAAGCGAAAAATATTCGAAAAAAATTGGATGTTTCCCGATGATTGGGAAGTTTACTATTTTGTAATGCAAAATAAGCATGGATCAATAATTGCTTGATTTGTTACGAAAGCGTTGTATTTAAAAAATAACAATGAACAGGAATTGTTTAATGACACATTTCCTTGAAGATTTTTTCAAGAGATGATAAATAGGTTTTTTTTTTAATAATCTTTGCAACAGCAAAAAAGTGCTTTGTCAGCGGCAATGTCACAGCGGTAACAAAGGCACTCTATGAAATGTGTTATAATATTGGTAATAATATGAAAACTATTTACTCTGATGCAGGAATTGTGAAGTAGTTAAATGCTTCCAATTTAGAAAAATTCAGGGACGAAATTAAAAAATAATAATAATTAATAATTAAAAAAAGAGCAAAATAGAGAGGTGTTTTAATATTTGGATCAATTTTCCACGTTTAAAAGTTTCTGTTATCTTGGTCTTATATAATGACTTTGTGTGTGTCACGAGTTCGAACCCAGTACCACTAAAGACCCGCCGTGTAGGGCAGCGATGCACGCTAAATCTGTCGAGAGTTGAAATGTCCTCCCGTTGGTGTAGTGTGGTAGTTAGGAGAGGGGGTGCCAGCTCAGGTGTCGGCCACGTCAATTGACCATGGTTCAAAATTATGTGGTCCGTCGCCAAAAGCCCTCCTGTAGCTAAACAGTTCGACGTTAATATTCACTCACTCACTCGTGTCCTTATATGAAGCATTTCTCCCCAACCCTCCATTAATCCTTATGCGAAATAGCTATCATATGTATGCGGACCGCGTGAAGTAGCTAATATGTGTATGCGATTCGCGTGAAGTAACTAACATATGTATGCGGCCCGGCAGAAAAAAAGGTTGAGTACCCCGGACTAAATCATTGGCACCGTAACGGAAATATCATCCACACTTGAAGAAACCTTTGTTAAAGCATATTTAATGGCAGTGGAGGATAATTCAATGCTGCCTTAAGATTTTATAATGAATAAAAGTCCGGAGATCAAGCCAAGGATTCCATTCACTGTAACCCTTGACCTCAAGGTATGCATACTGTTTAAGAATGTGGGACAATAATCACCTATTTGGATCAATACATCACCATGAACACTGGCAGAATGATTGGTCTTAAGTTTTATTCCGATTTACGGGTCAAATAATACTTATATTAAAAATAGTCACTATTTCAAATTCTTTACTTAATTAGAACAAACCTTTTACCTGTTTCTAACACAGAATAAAACTTAAAAACTAATTCTAGTTGTCCTTGTGCATCTACTGGAGGTTCAACAATATGCGTCCCAATGCTCCCAATATTAAATGATAATTCTGTAGTGGATGGGCTGTCCCCTCCATTAGTATACGAGAGTTAGAAGGAAAATTAGCCATTTTCAAAACAATCACACTTTATTAACAAGTCCCAAAAACCTAACAAATTTCTACAACCAAAGTTACGGAATGCACCTTTAGATAAATATGGGAGCAAAAGTTAGGAAGACGAGATAATTGAATATTTGATGATAAATCGAATCACTTACTCTTGGCACGTCCTATCTCAATACACCTTCTAAATATTTGAAATTAAGCGTTCTAAGTTAATCTACCACAATCCGACAATATTCCAATTTAAACAACTAATTGACCAAATCGTCAATCTTAAATATTAAACAAGTAATCTACGGATCACTCTCGACTAGCTTTACGTTAATCACTAACTGCTATCCTTTAGCTTCTAACCTCTCTCTCCTTCGAAGCTGAAAGTTAATGCTTTTATATAAGCCTTGATTTGCATAAGTTACGTCTTCTTCTTCGGGAGAAAGTTTTCAATAGAATAGCATTTAAATAAACAGTTTTCCCTCAGCATGACCAGTATGATGTACGCGAATAGACCCGTTACACTTCTGAAATTTTAAAACCTGATTAGCTGAAAATTTAATTAAAAATCCTCTAACTCCAGCTAGATTACTTTTAAGCTTTTAACTGCGAACATTTTGGTGATACAATACAATTTTTTATAGATATTTCTCTGTTTTTTTTCTCTCTTGCTTTTATGTTCTATATTTGCATCAAGAATTAAAAATTAGTAGTTCAAAATTAAAAAAAGAATAAAATCAATCAATTGTTCTTCACTACGTGTTTATAATAAACGTATTTTTTCATGGAGAGGTGAATCGAAATTGCTCTTTTAAAAAAAAATGCTCCAAATCCGTTGTGTTTAAATCCCATGGGGAATTTTTTCAGATAAAGTGGCATTTTGAATTATATGTAGATATTTTCGGAATGTTAAGATACGCTGTACGTTAGGATTTCTCAGATTTGCACTATATATAATGTTCTCAGAAGGTACACCAACATAAACCAAAACTTATACTTGAAGGATGGGGGAGGGGGGAACAGTCCTGAGAGCTTCTATAATTGAAATGTTTTTTGTAAATTCCAAAGAAATTACCACGTAAAATCCGCCGTATAATGCATACTTTTAGCACAAAAAATGAGATCGAAATTTACAGGAGACTCCTAATACACCGGGTATAAAAATGAGAATTTTTTTTTAAAAAAATGCTATTTTTTTAAGACCCGCTTCCGATAAAACCTCTATTATTATCCCTCTATTCATCAGAAAGCCACTGAAAAACTAGAGTGCTAAAAATAACAAAACAGTTTTAATTTTCTCCCACTGCAAAAAATTCAAGTGTAAAAATCAAATGAAAAAGTATATTAATCATGTTCTTGTAGAAGATTATAATCTGAAAAACCAATGAAAATTATTTGTCCGCCAAAAATATTCACATCGGGTTAAATATTTTATTGTTCCATATGTTTCATTAATTTGTATAAAGTGAAAAACTAAAAAAAAAAAGATCAAACTCAGATAAATATGCTTCTTTTTATGACTCACTCTACATGTAAATCTTTTAAATAAGTTGGGTTTTTTTAAAACAAACTTTGTACTTTAAAAATTAACTGTGCACAATGTGCGCGCTTTGTGTAACTAAGTAACTATTTCCTACCTATGTAACAAAAAGGTTATTTGATGAATTTCACCATCATCCACATGTTACAGTCAGGAGTATATAATCTCTTTTTGGATTCCTTAAAGAAGATCTTTTATAAGGGTTTGTCACTAATCAATTCATTGAAAAGTCTTCACTTTACATAATCTCAAAACCCTCTCCAATAATTTCAAGTGTTAAGACTTAAATTTCGCAATAGATGGGGTAAAAGAATCACAGATCCTGAAAGTCAAGGATCCAAAATTATGATAAGGGTACAGTGGACTTTGAAACTGTTAAAAATCTATGGAGCTTTCGATTTTTCACTCTTAGCATATTGGCAATGCTTTCACACTACTACTGCATGCCCTTTTTTTTAATTTCGATCATTTTTAGGGGTTATACTCTTTTCAGTTCGAACACATGTTTGAGTTCGCCTCATTGTTTACAAAACAATATAAACAAAAAGGTTCATAAATATAAAAAATGGCAATAACATAAGGAAAAGAATGACTCTCCTCTCCCTATGTTATGAAACAGGAAAATATTAGCATTAACCTTGTTTTTTTTTGGATGTAAGTAGTTTAAAACCGCTGTACTATTTCTTTTATAACGATAATATATTCAAAAAAGTTACTATGCAATGATCAAGCAGACGTATTTTATTATTTATCTTATTTTACATTTATATTTGTTGTAAATAAAGTTATAGAGTTTTCCCGACTTTTTAAACTGAATTTCCAGTTATATATTTTTGATGATTATATTAAAATACAAATTCTTCTTTTTTTCCTACTGAAAATTAGGTATATTTATTATAACAACACAAAGAAAAGCAGTTTTTAACTTAATTATAGATGCTTTCATCAAATGTGGTTGAGAACTTATATATATATAATCACCATGGACGAAAAACCCTTCATATCTCAGAGAATTTTAATTGTAGTTACTTTAATAACTTTAAAATGTTCCATGCGCAATACACTTTTCAATTCCATGGAAAACTTGCACAGATATTCTCTATAAATGAATAAATAAGTGCTAGAGTGAATGTTTTTTTTTTTTGTTTAAGGTAGGGAATATAGTAAAAACAAGATAATATAAATATTTTAATAACATGTTAAAAAAATAAGTAAAGATTTTAACATAAATAATTTTTAAATTTTTTAAAAGAAAGATTGTGAAGTAAAACTCACATTAAGTTTATTTTTATGCATCAAATTAACCATTAAGAGAAAATATTGACAGTGTAAACTGAATCTGATTCTACATGGAACATTTTGAAATATGTTAATTTTTCGATACAATTAAAATTAAATATTAGAATATCACATAGACCTCAAAAGATATTTTCACTAAAGTTTGTAAATTGATATATTTTACCCCATTATACGTTTCTTCCAAACTTGAAAAAAAATCCATTGAAAATTTAAAAAATTGATTTTGAAAGCCAACTGCACCCTTAAATTTGATTATTCTTGTAAAAGAAAGAAATACGGTTTTTCCTTAGACTGTGATGTTTCTAAACTATATGAAAACGTATAAATGTTTTACATTTTTCTGTTGAAAATCACCTTTTCAACCTAGTTTAACGGAAACAAACTCTTTATATTTTTACGTATTTATCTTTTAGAATTGATATTAATATGTTCCATTTATCTGTGTTACCTTACAGTTTACGTGGACCACAAAAATAAATGTGTTAGACATGTCTAATATATTCTGATAAAATATCCTGCCTACATGTTCTTCTATAAATTTATTTTCTTATAAATATGACTGGTCTGTTATAAATTACTTCTTTTAACCTAGGCGTCAAAGATAAATTACATTTTTCTCATGCTGCCCTTATTACATTTTTTTTTTCGTTCTCGAACAAGATAAATAGATTTGCATAAATATAAAATAGTTTATAAATTACTCGTAAGTTAGCTTAAGGCATTATGTTCCAATTTTTATGTTTATTTTCATAAACAGCTTCTCTTTTTGGTAATATTTTGTTCCAGGATAAAAAAATGCATTTACTTTTTTTTATTAAATAAATCCAATGGGAATAGAAATAACATGTTTAATTTTAAATTCATCACCTAAAACCGAGATTTTATAAAAATGGTAAATCTATGAATATTTTAATAAAAATTCATTATAAAAAGCTGCTTTGACAGCTAACTAGAAAATCAGTTGATATCATAAATTAAAAACTTATTTGTAGATAGTTTTCAAATGTTTTTTCGAAGAATATATTGTATGATAAAAATTACGAATATTTACAAGTGTACATGTTAGGGCAAAATGTTATTAAATTAAAAACATGTCAAATATACTTTTAAATTTAATTCAAATTAAAAAGTTTAACAGCGAATCTTAAAAAAATATATATATAGTAATTTGTGTTCCCTGCAACTAATGCATGTAATGTTACCCGTAGCTTCAAGGTTCAAGATTATACGTGGAATTTTAATAGAAACAGTGTTGCTATTTTTTTGTTTGTTTTGTTTTATTTAGGAAAGGGGAAATACCGGGTGGACAAAAAGTCCGTATAAACTTTAAAAGTATATAAAAACTGGAAAATAAAACAAGTTTTGCAGGCTTAGCATCTATAAATAATTGGATTTTTTATAAGATAAGAAAAAAGCCTACCGAGACTGATGGCGCTGGTACAAAAGATTGAGTTGGAAGTATGCAAACGAGAAAGACAATTACAAATACTAATGCTCTTGATACAGATCTTAATTATTCGTTGCATGGAACTAAGTGAACAAGGATGCTGAGAGAGAAAGACAAAGCTTTGTTGGGGAAGCTGCTTTTCATGAACAAAGAATCAGCGACTGTTGCACTGCATAAATTCCGACAAGAATAATGTAAAGATAGGAAAAGGACCTTCAACAGTGGTACACTTCATACAGCTTGCTCAGCGATTTGAGGAAACTGATCGCTCGAGGATCGTGTAAGATCTGGACGACCAAGTCAAACAATCATTAGGAAACGTTGCAAGTTTACATGGCATCCTAGGTTTCCTAAATCTGACTCCAGTAGACTTTTGGCTATGGGTATATTAATCCCGGTCATCTAATCTGTCGGAATAGAAAGATGCAATTCACCGAGAGCTGTCATGTATACAGGTGGACATTCTGCACTCTGCCGTTACTGGATTTGTGACACGCTTGGATTGTGTCATCCCTTGAGGTGGTGGATATGTGGAATATATATGCTGCTGTCATAAATGATTTGGTAACGTTATTTCCGAGTATTTCCTTTCACGTGTACAAAACGCCACCTATCGGTTGTTTGATGATTCTTCCTTTTTTCCTTATCTTAAAAAATCCCATGACCTATGGGTGCTAAACCTGCAAACCGTTATTTATTTTGCTTAATTTTCTGGGTTTTATAAATTTTTAAAGTTTTTACGGACTCTTTCCCACCCGGTACAAATGAATTGAAAGTATTACGAATAAAAAAAGCCGAGTGCCTTCCTAATAGAAAATTCAATGTAAACCTCCGCATTGTAAAATACAGACGGACCTCTATATAACGAAGTCACTAAATCTCGGAAAAAAAGTTAGTTATATAGAGGTTCATCTTTTAGTACTTTATAAACCACATAAAACAAATTTCAAATTCATAATCTCTATAATTAAAAAAATAATTCTTTACACCTTTTTGAAAATTAATATATATATTTATTTTATATATCTTATCCCTCAAAAAAAAGAAAAGAAAAGAAAAACTGCATGGAAAACAAGAAAAATAATGTCGAAGAATACACTGTGTGTATTTTCAATATTAAAAAAATAATTTGTGTTAAAATTAAAGAATTTTAAGGACATTTTCTAATTTAAAGCATACAAGTAATATTAAACATATATTATTTTATAACTAGAACACACGGGACAACTCCACTTAGTGTGAAAGGGTATATCGAAGATGTTTCTAGTGGACATCTGGACAATGAGGGGGGTTAAAGATTACACTTCTTTGATAAAACGTGCAGAACTCTATTGCTCTCGGCGAGTAAGGATCTAATATAGCTAGCTCAAGATTTATGACCACCATACAATGTGTTAATGAGAGAATAACTTGAAATGTTCAGAAATACTTTAAAAATAGGGAGCAAAAAAAATTGAATCACAAAAGAAAAAGTTCGTTATACAGAAAATGCACTTCACTATAGAGAGGTTATTTTACAAAGAATATCGTGAAATATTCAAGGTTCCAGGAATAAGTTCGCTATATAGAAAAATTCGCAATATAGGGGTTCGACTGTATTTTTAAATTTTAAAGTTCGTAGAAATAGGGAGTGTGTTGTCGTAATTTTAAGACAAGACATCTGAAAAGGTGTGATGTTTCCTCCCTTGGGAGAATATCTCTCAGAGTGTCAGCGTGAGCTAGAGGCGTAGGATTAACGAAAGAACTAGAATCAAACATTATCTTAATATAACTTTATTAAGATATTCAAATTAAACCTTTAACAAATTAAATTATAATAATGAATGTGAGAGAATATACGATGGCAAAATACGCAACACACAATATATATATTTAGATAATAAGGCTTGATCTAATTCAGATCACTATCAATAACTGAACCGCCTAATCACTGATTCTAATATTAAATAGTCAATCCTACCTTATACAGCTTGGAGAATCAACCAGTATTGACTTATGCTCAATCTTGCCTTTACTTGTATGCACTGGTGTGCAACTTGAATTAAATATATTCGATCACTTATAACTCCTAATCACAGTCACGTAAAGCTCATTTAGACTTGAACCACGATTCCTCTATGGGACATCAACTACCTGCCAATTTCCATCCACTAACACAATCTGCCATACATTGCAATCTCGTTTACTCTAAGTTCCGATATTTTAAACGCTTGTTCATTTGCATCTTTAATTCACATTTCACTTCTTGGATTTGGTTGGAAAAGAGTTGCCATTAATTCTGGCAAAAAAACCAAAGGACATGTTAAAAAAAAGACGCTTGAGCCCGTCACAACCGTACTTAAAAATGTTCTGTTCAATAATTTTGAATGAGAACTAATGAAATTAGTATAAAATGTAGAAAAAGACCCGTCGTCTGACGAGTTTAACTATTTTGAGGAGAGTCAATAGTTAATAAATGTTGAAAAATGAACTCAGTATTCGAATCTGCGAAGCATAATTCCCACGGATGTCATTTAGAAGATTATAAATAATACTTGGCGTCTTGTTTAATCAATGCTGTGTAAATATTTTCTTCTAAAATACTTCAAATTAAGAATTGACTCTTATAAACTTCTCTACAAAATAAATTTACTGTATGTAACTGTTTTTATTGAGCCAAATAAAAACCTATATATTGTTACCTCATATCCTCATATTCATTTATAAATTCTATGTGCAGTATTATAAAAATAGATATACTAGACATTTTTATATCAAATTGGTATATTAAGAACGTTATGACAACTTTCAAAGTTGGCAATTGTGCATTTAGTGCACATGCATGTTATATGTATTTTTCATCATTCATGGAATGTCTTAATACATTTTGAAGCGTTTTTATTTATCCAAAACTTAAATGAGTATTTCTGTTGTTTCTAAGAAGGCTAACTGATTTATTTTCAATTATACATAAGTTAAATAAATATGGTTTTTGTCCCTGAATTCAACTTTTAAGCCCCTTGTGTTAGTAATAATCCTGTCCATTCTCTCGATATGGATATTTTTATAGAATACCTCTTTCCAAAAACACAGATTAGAATAAATTTAGAAAAACTGCGCAAATAAACCATTAAGAACGCTTTTGAATGTTTCTCAAGCGTATATGTTGCAATTTCTTTGATGTCCCATAATCCCAAACTATAACTTAGATACGAAGTCTCATTAAACTATATAGCCGTATTGCAAATATTTCAATATTATATTTTATATGTATGCAATTCACGTATGGAAGGATTGGCTATTATTAAAAGATAAATATTTTTTTATTTAAGTACATGCTTGTTTTATAGTAAAAACGGAGAGTTTAAAAATGCGCATCAGATTTCGAAGCCGTCATCCAGTATAGTGGTTAGTGATGCTGAATGCTGTTTCATCAGGGCTGGGTTTGAATTCCGGAGAAGACATGGATGTTTGCAAATGTGTAGCGCCTTTGCTGCATGGGGGTACTCTAAATAGCCGTCGAGCCTCGAATCCTTTCGCGAGGTTGGCGGAAAGGGAAGAAAGGTGAAGGGGCTTCTGACTCCCCCCAGGGTATTCTCCCTCTAAATTGGGGTGGAGCCGAGCCAATTCATACTTCCACCTGAATGATGCTTAAGGCTACGGATAACGACATACATACTACTAGCCCATTTCCACGATCAACTTCGTGCGCCTTGATCTGATGTTACTGTCAATAAGGTGGCAAAAGAAACAACAGATTTCGAAAAAGTGGGAATTAAGATATATTTGTAAAAATATCTTAATTAAAAAAATACAATTGTTCTCTTTCAGGGAAGGTTTTTTTTAAATATAATATCTTTTCCCTTTGTAATACTTTCATTATTTCAAAGACAACATAAATACTAAAAGTAAATGATGATCTAAAAGTAAAGGAACTTTTGTAATTTTTCTTTACAAGATTTGGCAACAGCGCTAGTATCTAGCGCTGTGAATGAGAACAACACTTCTATTCAACATGTCTCTCGTCTTTCTTCGTAGTCGTTGGAGTGTAGTAGACCGTTCAACGTGGCTGTATCGTGGTCAAGGTATCGGAAAGTAGACGGCATGTAACGAGTTCGAGCCCAGTACCTCTAAAGACCCGCCGTGTAGGGGATAGATGCACGTTAAATTTCAGGTGGTGTCAGCTCAGGTGTCATCCATATCACTTGACCATGGTTCAAAATTACATGGTCCGTCGCCAAAAGTCCTCGTGTAGCTGAACATTGCGACGCTAATATTCACTCACTCACTCAACGTGGCAGCTCCATGTCGATCTGCACCTAGTATGAAAGTAAGGCAATGATCCGTGTTTTATTTGCGGAAGGTGTGGTTCTTGCACTGGATACTAGCCATCTCTTTGTTCCACTACAATACCCTCAACGATGACGACCCACAGTGGTTGACATAGATAGACTGACCGATCTTTCGTCGTCACAGAAAGACGTTTCTCCCTGTTGGAAGATCTCAATCCATTTGTAGGTATTGCTTCCCAATAAACATCTGTCACCATGCTGAGCTTTCATGTGATGTGTTATTTCCACAGAATTCAAAACATCCGCGAACAAAAAGTGAATATCTATCCTTCTTTCTGCAGATCAATAATGTGGCTGCCATATTGAGCTGTCTGCTACACTCCAACGACTCCGAGAGAAGATTAATGACACATTGTATAGAAGTATTGCTGAATTCCACTCATTCAGCACTGGGTGCCTAGTGCTATTGCCAAACCTTGAAAAGAAAATTTGCTAAAAACCCTCTGCTTTTTACTTACCTTCGCAAATAGATAAAAAAATGTCTTAAAAAGGTTTTTTCGGATGATAAATTTTTAACACTTTAGTCTTATTTTTAAAAAATGTGTAAAAATATTTAATTTCAAAACGTATTGTACTCCATTTTTCAGGAGAAAATACTTTTTTTAATAATCACATTGAATAAATAAATTAAACACTATTTGCACAAATACAATTACCTTAGTTTTTAATGCAAATGTAGTATTTTAATAATTGAATAACTTCTTTTCCTGAAGAAATAAATTAAGTACTGCATTTGTTTACAAATTCAAACTTTGTTTTCAGTGCTTCCTCATATGACCGAGGGAATTATTACCTTTAGAGACTAGTTTTCATCTCAATCATTTATTTATTCTGTTAACGGAATTCTGAAGCATTCCTTTTAAACAAGGAAAGCAACGTTGAAAATATTTTAACGCAGAAATAATGAACATAATTTACTTTTCTGAATAGCTAAATCAAATATTTCAGAGCATTCCTTGCATACAAATATTTGTTCTTAGTAATTTTAATCATCTAAATTTTATAGCAAATGTTTCTTTCGCACAAAATTCTCTTTGATATGCATGATGATAATAGATATATTTTCTCGAAGGTTAAGATTATTAAATTTAGGAAAAAGCGAAGGTTTTTTTTTAAATATTGTAATGTTAATCTTATTATACTATTTACTAACGTTAAAAGTTTGATTGAAACGGAGAAGAAAAGAAAATTTATTTTCTTTTCAAATCGCTTCCTAGTTTGTCTTTCATTTTTTTTATCGGGATAAATATTTCATATGTATTGAAGTTGTGGTAATTATTTTTGCCCATTCAATTATGAAAAAAATTAAACACCCACTGTATTAATCCTTAAAAAAAGGTTTTTTTAAAGGGCTGTCCTTGTTAAATGTCACATGGAATTAATTTTGTGTCTGAACTCTATTGCATCAATAAAGAGAAATATAATTAAACAATTTGCAACTGGCTAGTTTCATATTGCCTGGAACTCATTGACTTTGTATTAGGGGCATCATCATTAGATTCTGATTTATCCTAGCTTGTACCAGACGTTCGTATAAACTTGTTCACTCTACATTCGTATCAAACGATACAGGGATGGACAAACAGCGGCCTGAAGACCACATACGGCCGCCATAGTGTTTTTTTTACAGCCTCTCCCAAACAGTCAAAAAATCAACATTGTGTCGAGATTGGTTTCCTGTTGTAACAAACTCTAGACGAGACATTCTAGAACACTAGATGGTAACGAGACTGATCCGAGACAGTGCGCCTGCTCGAGTGCCAAACCAGAGGGCCATCGGTGATTGTATTTACCTCGAGGAGAGGTGATAAGAATCCGGGAGCGAGCTAAGTGTGGATATTTAGTATCTACTGGATACAAATGTGATAGATACCACCTTGGCTCATTTTTACCTTCTCTGAATAACGCGTCAATCACTCGAGAAATTAGGAGGGTTTTCTAAATTTCCTACGATCTATAATTTATTTATTTATATTTTTTTTGCGTTGTGTGTAACTCGTCGTATGTGTTCGTAATTCAGTTAACCTCTAAAGCAACCATGGAGTTGCATCATTGTCCGAGAAAACCTACCACGATGTCACAACGCAATTAAAATGTCTGTTCTACCGAGATTTATTGAGAAGAGGGGTTGGTAAGCCAGTGTGCTTTAGTGTGGATACTTTGTACCTGCCGAAAGATGTGATGAATGCCATTCTGACCCATTTTTGCCTTTTCTACACATCTCTGCAATTCGAGAAAATTTATATATATATATATATATATATATTACTTACCGTAAAATCCTGTGTATAGCTCGCACCTATATTTTCGAGCTGCAATTTTTAATTTTCATGTTCACCGTATAAAGCGTACTCTCTTTTTTACGAAGAAACTTGCAATGTGAGTGTGAAATGTTCTTATGTTTGAAGTAATTTATTCGTGGTATTATCCTAAGCTTTTGAAAAAATAGTACACTTTTAGAACTATAATCTTTTAAGTTCATAAATAATGTCATTTAAAAAAAAATAAACAATATTTCCTACTATACGTACTTTCTTTTTGTTAGCTTATTAATTTTTTTTATTTTTAAAGTTATCATTTGGTACCTTGCCGTTATTCGGGGGCAAATGTCGCCAATTGTGAACCAAACGCGAGCCAAGTCGTCAAGCGAACAGAATGATAAAACAGTCAACGGAATAAAAGTCGAAAACGTTCAACTATAAACAAACATTAATTAATAGTAAGAAAAACAAGTTCAACTATAAACAAATATTAATGAGTTGTAAGCAAAACAGTTTCAATCAATCTCAATCTGGATTATTCGAACCACGTAACATTGCGAATGCTCTTCGTGCAGCATGTTGAACGATGGCACCGCCAACAAACTCTGTCATAAAAAAACAGTTTCATTTCATGATTCTGATAACATGTTGAATTCTTTGCCAATGTTGTTGTCGTGTGTTTATTACTGGGATACATATGAAAGACGTGAGATAGATGAACAGAAACATATAACACAACAACAGAAGAATACAGATTTTAATACAAACGATGATCCCAGCATATAACAAGAAGATGTGCGCTGCTTTTCCTTTCGAGACGGGAATTCATTTCAAGCGAAAGACCGACTTCTTTCCCGAAGAAGATACAACCAAGTCTCACTCAGGATTCGAACCCGAACCCACTCGGTTACAAACCGAAGAACATAGCCACCATACTGTCTGGGCGACATTCTTTTCCAATATATCTTTCTATTGAAAAATGAAACTGCATCTTCTTCAGGGCTGGCTAAATAGCAAATTTTCATCATTTTTAAAAACAAAAATTAAGATGGAAGGAAGAAAGAAAAACATGCTTTGTTTTGAATGAATTCAGAGAATAGAGCACATGGCCCCAAACGTACACTCCCCTTATAGTTGTAAGGATTTTGGCGGAATTCTACATTATTTTGCGATTTTTCCTTTGCCCCTAGCTAACGGAAAAGTACCTATAATTTTTATACCCGCTGTATAAAAGCACATCAATAAATTTCGATCTAATTTTTTGTGTTCAAAGTGCGCGTCATACGCCATATTTTACGGTCTATACAAATTATAATTTAGAGTTTTGTGTTATATATGGGAGTCGATCTATGTGTTCATCATTGAATAAAGAAGTAAAACCTCCTTAGAGTGTCATCTTTGTCCGAGACACCCATCAACGCTATCCCACCGAAAGTGACTAAAAACTCATGTCGTATTTCCACAACTAGGAAAAAGAAATTCCTTAATAAGGTGACACTTTTTTTACAATAAAAAGGAGGACGAAAAATTCAACAAAAAATTACAACTTAAATATATGAAACGTTCTATTAATTCAAAATAAAATTCGCTAATTACGCTTACATTCTTTTTAATTATTATCTGAAAAGAGTACTTTTCCATTGAATTAATTTTTGAAGTGATAACTTTTATTGGCGCGATTTGCCAGAGAGTGAACGTGAATGAACGTCAAGCTCGGGAATGTAACGTTCACTCGTCTTTTTTCGTCTTTATTCGGACATACATACCCCTAAAAAGATAAGGAGAGACGTTTCCCCCGCCATTTTCTGAAACCGGTAGATTGTCCTCCCCACCAAGAAAAGTAAAGTTCATAGCTTCGATCTAAGTGGGCCCCCCTCACCTATTTCTAGGGCAGGGGTGGCCAACCCAAATGACCTCGTGGGCCGCTTCGGAAAAACTTTACAATCCAGCAGGCCACATATAAAAATATATATTTTTATATTAGATTTGGATCAATTAGAAACATTTGTTGGAGTGAAAATTTAAAACAGACTGATATATTATTATTGTTTTCATTGTTTTCATGTACACAAACATCTATAGTATGATGATAATAATGCAATAGTTCAATAATGTTTAATTTATTTAATTAGTGAGATATGTTTCTCAACTCTTTCACTTAGTTTTTGCAAGTCGATCTCGATGCATGTGTCTTTGCGTATTGTAATTGATGTTGCAGATTTTCGTGCGTTAAGTTTAAGCGCGATTTATGTTTCATAAATTTCAATTCAGAACAAAAAAAAGATGCGCGGTAACATAAGCAGTGTGGTAAAATAATAACAGTTATGGGATTTATTTTTTACAAAAAAAAAAAAACACTTTTTAAACAAAACATATTGTACAAAATATTCAAATTTTGTAAAGCTGTAAAGAATCTCGCGGGCCGCACAATTATTCAAGGCGGGGCTCATGCTGCCCCCGGGCCACGGGTTGGACACCCCTATTCTAGGGGAATGAATGCGGGATTCTTTCTAATCCTAGTTGAAGTATCTAAATGAAGCGTAATATTTTTAAAAAAATAGGCTAGAGAGGAAAAGAAATCCTACACTAAAATTAAACATAAAATGTAGGAAAAGGACCAATTTTTACAGAACTAAGTAAATAGTATTATCATCATTAGGAATATATTGCAGTGATCAAAAGAATAAAAATATTTTTTTGTAAATGAATTTGGAATAGCAATGAACAAAGAGTTCTATTAATCACATTACATAAATATACTTTGAGTCTAAAAATAAAATTAAAACAATTAAAAATTTAAAATAACAAAATTAAATTTACAGGTATTAAGAAAAAGTTACATTAAATAATTTAAATACAAGAAAACAAAATATAATTAAGAAGACTTTCCTTGCAGCAGCACCGAATATATTTGTACAAAACTACCGTACATGGCAAAATAGCTAGTATAAGCCAGAGATTATGTGATATAAATCTTCTGATTAAATCGCTTTTTGAAGGTTTTGACCTAGATTCCTATTTTCCCAATCAACTACCTGTCATACTATCTATCCCT
The DNA here is from genome assembly GCA_019973935.1 of Trichonephila clavipes. NCBI lineage: Eukaryota > Metazoa > Arthropoda > Arachnida > Araneae > Nephilidae > Trichonephila > Trichonephila clavipes. Next base: position 1,336,650 of record BMAU01017308.1, on the reverse strand, counting down.
TTGCTTAAATAAATCCATGGATAGAATTAAATTTTGTTAAATTACAACCAAAATTCACAAAGCCGGATAATTATATAAAATACTCTATGATTTTAAGTGGAAATATTAAAGTAGACTTTTCAAAAGACAAATCAAACTTTTAGTTGATTTTTTAAAATCAAAATTCATTTTAATTACGTCAAATGATCCAAATGAAGCACGAGGAAGTACGGAACAACACTTGACGGAGTTTTTTAATACATATTTAAATAAAATTTTGAACCTCTTTCAGATCCATAAACCTATTGTTTCCTTCTTAAAATACAATTAATTCCCAAATATGATTGTATATTTCGCACAAAAATATTACTTTTTGAGTACAGCCATAAGAATAAATAATTTTATAGGGTAATACTAATATATTCTTGTTTTTTATTCACCTAACTAAATCCTGCAATAACATAAAATTTGAAGTTATCACTTCTACCACACACTTTTTTGTCAACATATCATTTTCTAATTCATCGGAAAGTTCGGGCAAAAAATATCCTTCATACTGAATTTTACGGTAAGAGCACTAGAGCTAAAATATTAACATTCAATTTTTATTTCTCACTAGTCACTTCCCAAAAATCATTACCAACAGAAAAAAACCTCTTTCAGCTGCTGCTTTACTTTCAGGGCAGCACAACGTAAATTCAACAAGATTAATTACATTTTCATATGGAATGTGTTCATTTTTGAAATGGTTTAAGTAATTTCACCCATATTTTACCAATTTCTCAGCATGTTGTTTTTCCAATTGTTCTATTTTATTAGAACTTAAATGTACTTTCAGTCTTCATTTTACTTCAAACAGACCATTGTTATCGATTTTAATATCAGGCATTTCCTTCGATAAAAGCTCAACGTAATTTTCTATATCTGCCCACTTTACTTGAGACCAAGTAAAAAAATACCGTTGAAAACTGATATTCCCTGTGATATTTGTTTCAGAACATTTTTCGACATTTTGGAACATATTTGGTTCATCTCTGAATACAGATATTAACAGATCAGTTTTAAAATATTGAAAAGAAGGACAAAAAGGGGGACCTTTTTCGAGGAAGGACAAAACCTATAAAAGGAGGACTATCCTCAATAAAGGAGGACGATTGGTCACCTTAGGAAAAAGAAAGTATCTGAAAGTTGCTTTTCATAACATTGAGATGCTGTGCAGAGTTTGGAGAACAAGTCACAAGATTTCAGGATTATAAGAAAACTGGGCCTATAAATTTTAAATTTGCTCTCTTGTCCCATTCTTTTTTTTTGTTACTTTTGATAGAGCCTCTGAAGAGCTGTAGTTTGAAATTATTGACTTGCAATCTTATCATAGTGTGAAGGAAATGTTTAACGCTATGACATTATTTTCCGTTTACACATCTTTTCAACTGTCAGGTCCGTCAGGCTGTCTGACTTCCATGTATGAAGAAATTTGCTGACGTGACGAAAGTTTGTGGCGGGAAGATCAACAAGGGTAAATATTGATGCAAGTTATCTGACATGAACTTCTAGGCTGTGATGAGAGTTTCATCAAGAAATGTCACTCCTGGTTTTTAAAAAAAATGTGGGAAAGTGTGTGATAGGGTACATTTTTCTCATTTAACTTATTCTAAAACTAAATGTGCTTGCTGCTGTAAGAAATATGAAATTACAACCACAAATAAATTGTAAAAAGCTGTCATTATTCTATTGAAAATATACAGGGTGTCCGGGATTGAAGTGTCCAAAAGTTAAGGCTTATTATTACGGAACTACCCATCAGAATGTAATTAACTGCTCATCCATGGTTGGAAACCCCTCCGATATTTTTGGGTCTATTCCGATCCGCCATAAGTGTGCGTATTATTCAGTAATCACAGACGACAAACTTGTTACACTCGCTTCATTAGTAAAGATTTGTACTCCACAGCAAAAGGTGCTTTGCATACTTTGGTTAACGGAATTTAAATGAGTCACGCGCGTACAACGACGGGTTCGAACAGAGTAGAATGTCGATGTCGATCCTCCGACATCAAAATCTATCCACCAATGAGAAAGAACTTTAAAGAAGATTGAAACTTTGGTATTTCAAACTGGTAAGTATCCTTACGTTTTCGTGATAGAAGACACTGTTTGATCGTAAGCGCGTAATTCATTTTGTAGGAGTACTTGTAAGTCTATTAGGCAAGCCAGCCATTATGTTGGAACCCGTCGTCTACATGTCTTCCGCATCTTTACTAATGAAGTCAGTGTAACAAGTTTATCGTTTGCGATTGCTGAACAATGCGCACACGTGCGGCCTATCGGACTAGACCCAAAAACTTTCGGAGGGATTTCTAATTCACGGATGGACAGTTTATTAATTTCTGATGAGTAGTTGCGGAATAACAAGCCCTAGCCTTTGGAGACTTTAAGCCCGAGCACCCTGTATTTATTGATTTTATATGATGCATTTTATAATTTTTCTGAGATGTAAATTTAACTAATGAATGCAATATTTTTTTTAAAAAAAAAGCTCTAGGCCCTTTCACAATGCTTTCTAGAGGCAAAACAATTGCCACCCCTGGCCTACTATATATATTTAATTAGAATAAATTCAGTGCACTAAATTGAACATTTGGTAGGTCTTCAAAGAAGCGGAGAACTGAGAAAAATGTTACTAACTATATAAACTCCGCAAGCTATTGCAAATGTGTTGGTGGTAATGAATTTTGATGATATTTGCGAAAGTTTTGTTTGCCTGTCTTGTGATATAATTCTGTTAGTTAATGATGGTCGTGTTTACTCAAAGTTTTTCTTACTTATTTTATGTACTTGCGACAAAAGTTGGATATTTGGAGGCGAGGGGCTATTATTGTGCTTAGATATATTGTACTGTAGAAATGTAAACATTAATCTGTCTCTGAAATTAATCCTGAAAATACTATATCAGTGCCAGTTGTGACACCGCAACTAAGATAACTTAAGACACTATTACTAATTATATTCAGTTATTAATAGATTTTAAAAATTTAAGAACAATTTTCTTTTATAAAAACACTGGCGGTGTATATACAAGTGACGTCATTTTTTGTACAACATCTTTTCTATACTATTGTTCTGATACTTGGTACTTCCGAGTACTCTTATGATCTTTTGGAATATTTAGCAAAACCCACAATTTATTTATGTTGCTCTTTTATCCCATTCGACATTTTCATTTATTTATATAATGAATGTTTTGTTTTAAGTAACTTTTTTTTATCTGCTTTGAAATCGCTGTTCAAAATTAAAAAATATATTACTATTAATCCACTATCCATCTATCTAAACATTTTAATCAAAATATATAAATTGTTTCCTTTTAAAATATCTAATGTAATTGTAGTTAAGGAAGCTCAAACAATATTTTTTTTGTGTTCTTAAATATTTTTCCATCGGTATATTTTGTTAAGTTTAAGATACATTGTTTGTGTGCTTCGATAAATATAACTTCATATTTATCCACTGACCTTTACTTTTAAATCAATTATCATTGATTTATTATAATTGTATTTAATATAATTTACCTTGTGATATGTTTTGAAGCAATTTTTCCTTTTATTGTGCGAGTAATAACGTGGCGTACTTACTAGTTGCATTAGCTCTTACTTTTGCAGTACATGAAAATGTCTGGAGACGATCGCAAAGACAATCGCCTGCGGTCCTGTGCCCTCTACCAGCTCGAGCACAACATCCAGGATCTGCTGGAGAAGGTTCCACATCACTTGCAAGAGCCCTTGCAGAGTCTGCTGCAGACAGATCCCTGGAAACGACCCAATGCCCAAAATTTCTCGATGGTAAGTCTCTCTTTTAAAATGCATTCAAGTTATATTACTGAAATTGTTAGGTTATGCATAAGTAATGAGGATTAAAGCAACTCCTTCGGAAACCCTACAAAGATGGTAAACTTCAGAAAACTGGAGTTAAATTTCTGTCTTACATATTTTAGGTTTCATTCACGTCCAAATATTTCCTCTCTATCGAATCACAAAACTAGTAATAACATGAGTAGAGCAATCGTTAATAGTCGTTTCTGTATGGAATTGATTTATAAATCAATTGATCAGGAGCGTATCCCTATTGATGAGGGCTCAAAGCATCCACAAAAGTAGAATAGATGACGCCGAAGTATTTAGGCTACTGTAAAAATGATGTTAACTCTGTCTCTAAAGAAACTTAACTCTGGAGACCAAATGATTTAACATTTTGTATATACCACTTACAATACTTTTTACATTCATTTCTACTATTATTGAAACTTACGAATGTAGTATTATACTAGATAGACAACTATTACTTATTCGAGAGGGACAACTATTCCTTTCTGTCAGTGGTATATACGATTTACGTATACCATTGCTTCATAAACTTTCTGTATTTACGACCCAAAATTCAGTCATAATTTGTATTGCGCCCGCCTCCATACAAATGACAACGCATTGCATTCATTAATACTATACTTTGTCATAAGAGCTACATAATACAACTTTCAGTGCCACCGGCGTATATAAACGTAACCGTTAGCCAAAGCGATAATTGCCCCTGACGTATATATATGTCTTTCCAAAGTACGACCTTTTCTGTGGACTGCTATCCATAAAATTATTCCGAAGGCTCTGGAATGCCATAAAAGGACCTTGACAGTGTTTGCGAAGGATTGTCTTACTTCAGAGGATTTGCTTATTTATTTCTTCTCCCCTCCCCCAGCACATAAGCGCCTTTACGTGGGAACAGTGGTCTTGGGGAGCGAATTGCGTACCTTTTAATCTGCAGTTAAAAGATTAATTATAAACCAAACAAATTGTCAAGAAAGGTATTAATTTTTGTGTATCATTTTAGATGTGACAAGCCCGCATGGTCACTGGTAATTATTAAATTTGTTTTTTGGCTTAGTATTGTTAAATTAATTATAAAATACAGTGTGCAGTACTAATAAATTTACGTGTATTTTATCAATGTGAATGTGTATTTTATTATTATTATGTCAGAATGTATTTTGTTTGTTTACTTCCAGTAAATTAATATATTTTTTTAAAATCTTTTGCTTTCGACTTCGCAATATGCTCGCTCCACCTCTCGTGGAGTTATCATGCCCCCCCCTTCAAAGATGGCGCGCCCCGCAGTTTGAGAAAAGATGACGTACGCTTGATATTTTGATCTACTTGCAGTATAAAAAGATTTATTTTCTTATTGTACGTATGTTTACAGTTAATTGAATGTACTCAACGCGACAATTCACATGGTAAGCTGAAATGAATGCGTTGTACTGAAAAACATAGATCTTTCAATTGAAAATAATTAGTTCTGGATAGTTAAATGATCCGTTCTTGAACCTCATCCAATCTTTTAAAAAACTTCAAAATAATATATTTTTTTAGTGAAACAATCTGTTCTCTAACTTCAAATCGATTACTCCTAGAAAAAGTATAATACGTTCTTAAACTATTTGCTGTCAGCATTCAATCAGAACACAAATATTAGTTCTGCATATCCAAAATATTAATTTAAAGACTATAAAGCACCCCACACTATAAAACACACAATGGCTGTTGTCGACGGCCCTCTTAATTTTGAAGCCTGGTCAGTGACGAGGACAACATATGAGCTGGTACGCCTTCTCCAAGCTACCCTACCACATCAATCAAAGGATTTAGAGCAGTGCTTCTCAAACTTTCAGTATTTGCAACCCAATATTCAACCATAATTTTCATCACGCCCCCCCATACAATTAAAATGTATTAAATTCAATAATACAATAATGTGACGCTAAGGCTACAATACGACTTTAACTTCTTAAGTGCCTCCAGCGTATATAAACGCCTTACTTAGCCAAAGCGTTAATTTCCCCGGACGTTTATATACGTATTTCCGAAGTATTTTCTTTTCTGTGCACTACCATTCATAAGATTATTCCGAAATCAATGGAATGTAACAAAATGGCTTTGACAGTGTTTGCAAAGGACTTACTTATTTCAGAGGATTTGCTTATTTATTATTTTTCTCCCCTCCCCCTCCAATACATCCCATACACACACCTCCGTGGAAAATGGTAGCGTTTGGGAGTGAATCCCATATGTTTTCATCAACAGTAACGGGATTATTTATAAACCGTTCAAATTATAAAGAGAAGTGTTAATTTTTGTATATAATTTTATTTATGACAAGCCCATGAGGTCAATGGTAATTATTAAACTCATTCTTAACTTAGTATTCCTAAATTAATTGTAAAATATAGTGTGCAGTACTGATAGATTTAAAAGTGTATGATATCAGTGTAAATGTGTATTTATTTCTTATTATGTCATAAGGCATTTTGTTTGTTTTCCTTCAGTAAATTAATAATTTTTTTAAATAATCTTTTGTTTTCGTCTTTTCAATATGGTCGCGTCCCCTCGCAGAGTTATCACGCCCGCCTAGGGGACGCACCCTACAGTTTGAGAAACGCTGATTTAGAGTTGCAGCAAATTTGACATGCATCAGCCGATCTACAAGTCGTCTCTTAAAAGAAACTTCCAAACTCATGTGTGGTGTTGGAATCTCTCTCTCTCTCTCTCTCAGTCTTTGTAGGATTCTTAAATTAGATAATGAAGCTAAATTTGCTCTGATTCACGTGGTATTGAAAAGGGAAATTATTTTCGAAAATAAATCGTAGGTAGTACTATTTCTGTGATAGAAATTTTAATTTTCTATACTTATTAAAAAATATAATTTGATTCTTGCAAGCGTTTAAGATTAGAGACATTATTTCAACAAAGCAAGATTATATTATTCAAAAATACTCAAATTCGCCATCAAAATACTATGATTCCAATATTTGAGAAATTAAGCTGATTTATCTATAAATTACATACAATGTAAATGTTGTATTTAAAAATATTATTCTAAAATCCATAAATATATCTCTTCTAAATCACAACACTCATTTTAAATCAAAGTTTAATTTAAATATTTACATTCAATCCCCTTTATAAGATTCTAGTTATTATGCTTTTTACATAAATTAATTCAACATTTTTCTCCTGTTCTCTTATTCAATTCCCATTACTCTAGCTCAATTTCTCCCTATATATATATATATACACTGCTGGACAATTGCTAAGGACGGATAACACTATCATCCATAGCAACCACAAAATGAGAGGAAGCAAAATGTGGAAAATTAGAATAAGTGCGGGATATTAGTAAGAAGAAGTATGAGTATATATGCAAATTTTTTTCCACGTCTGTTCATCACGTGATAGCGTTCATAAGAGCTTTAAAGGTTTTGACGCGTGTGGACAGTTGTTGTTTCAAGTCAAAGTCTTACAGGAAAGATTTAATAGACGAACTTAAAATGTTTGGCATGTCTTCCCGACATCACATAGATGATTTTATGCGTGTCCGAATTATTGGAAAGATCGAAGATGGGCGAAAAATAACAGATGTTGCCAGGGTATTCGACATCGCTCACAGCGTTGTTTCACGGCTGTGGAAGTCATTTAAAACTACTGGAATGTGTAGTAGACGGCACGGGGAAGGTCGTGTTAGAAGTACGACGCCTGCAGAAGACAGATATATCGTCCTATCAGCAAAAAGGAACAGGCGCACCACAGCTCAGCAGGTGGCAAATCAGTTTCTTGCTGCCTCAGGAAAGCAGATCTCCCGAAAAACTGTTGCCAGACGTTTGAGGGGAGGAGGACTATACGCACGCAGACCTGTTGTGTGTGTCCCATTGACATGAAAGGGAAATTTTTAATCACCGGTAATATAAAAAATGTCATACAACTACATCCCATTACTTTAAATGAAATAATTACGGACACTAATTCTATAAAATGTGTTAACCCGGCATTCCTCGCACGAAAAAAACACCAACGGAATTTCACGCTCAGGGTATCTCATACCCAAGGGTGTTTACACTCAGTTTTTACCGTTAAGTTTACATACAAAAGGGGAAAAAAAGAAAGCAGGAAATACAACATGTTTATTATACTTTTCACACGTAAATTTAGTTGTTCCGTTTTCTTTATTAGGGCATTCAGTACATTGTTTATACACTTCTTTAGTTTTAGTCACCAGTGAGTGCGATGTTTTCACTCGATCTTAATTTATTTTCTTTTTTTAATTTCGTAGAAGAATTACTAGTTAGTTTTAGATTCTTCACATTCTTCTGTAAATTGAAATCCAAAACACTTCAGAAATCAGCGTCTGGTTCGATGTTTAGTGGGTGGTTTCTGAGTACTTAACAAAACAGTCTGCGCACTTATTGTCGCAACGTTCAACAACACAAAAAGTATTTTCATAGGCTAACCATTACATTTTCTAACCATTGAATATGGTCATTTTACCAAAGATGATAATTGCTCCCTCTCTGTTAAATTATCTTGATAAATTTCAGTAGAGAAATCATACTTGCTCTCATACACTTCATCATTCGATTCTTCAACATCATCCCAGCAAAGAGACTTTCCTCATCCAAAAATACTGTTGTACTATATCTAATAAATACTGCATCTATTTAATTACTTACATTTCACATTTCTGCATCATAACTACCGTAATGCATCATAGCATAAGAAAGATTTTAAAGAGCGTGCTCAAGCATTTAGAACTGTAACGGTAATCCCCGCACACATGCCCGAAGAGGCAGTATCCAAAAAATAAAGGGTGTTTTTTTAAGAGGTATAGAACTTTAAATTGCAATAAAACAACGATGTATTATTCGATTGACATGAATTTTTTTTTATTCGAAAGATAATCTTGTGGCATTACATTTTAAATATGACTTCTGGCATAGGACTGCCACGGCTGGCTCGGATGTAGTCCAATCTGGACGTCCAATTTTCGATGACTCTTTTCAACATTTGTGGCCGTGTATCGGTAACAACACGGCGAATGTTGTCTTCCAAATGGTCAAGCGTTTGTGGCTTATCCGCATAGACCAATGACTTTACAAAGCCCCACAGAAAATAGTCTAGCGGTGTTAAATCACAAGATTTTGGGGGCCAATTCACAGGTCCAAAACGTGAAATTAGGCGGTCACCAAACGTGTCTTTCAATAAATCGATTGTGGCACGAGATGTGTGACAGGTTGCGCCGTCTTGTTGGAACCACAGCTCTTGGACATCATGATTGTTCAATTCAGGAATGAAAAAGTTAGTAATCATGGCTCTATACCGATCACCATTGACTGTAACGTTGTGGCCTTCATCGTTTTTGAAGAAGTACCGTCCAATGATTCCACCACCCCATAAAGCGCACCAAGCAGTCAGTTTTTCTGGATGTAACGGTGTTTCAACATAAACTTGTGGATTAGCTTCACTCCAAATGTGGCAGTTTTGTTTGTTGACGTAGCCATTCAACCAGAAGTGCGCTTCATCGCTAAACGAAATTCGCTTATGAAAATCGGGAACAACGGCAATCTCGTTTTGGGCCCATTCGACGAATCTACGCCTTGCTTGATGATCGTTTTGATGAATTGCCAAACCAAACTGAAAATAAATCACTTGACAGCTGTAAAATCGGTCGCCATCTTGGAAAGTAATGCCAACTTAAACTTCTATACCCGGAAAAAAAACACTCTGTATATATTTGAAATTCGCTTACAAGCTAAGGGCCCTTAAAGGATATTAACTTAAAACCAGCTACACAAGAAACTATTAATTTTCAAAAAATAGTTTAGATGGAGTCATGAAAAATATTAGGTAGTGAATATGACATATCCTGCGCGAGAAGTGCCAGGTTAATCTACTCAAGAAAATCTACTTCCTTCCCCATCTGGAATAATACCAAGAATACAAAGTGAGTCTTTATTACAAATACCTATTCCTACTACTACTACTACAACTACTTGCCCTGGCAATGACCTGAATACTCCAGTATCATTTTTAGAAACTGAAACCCGTTATCATACAACTCCTGATAAACTTAATTCGCTTTCAACTGAAAACTTACCAGAGTCTGTCCCTCATACATCCAATAGTGAACATTCTAATGCACCTGAAATCCCACAGTGTGTAAAACGTAATTCAAGAAATAAAAGAAAGCGCCCAAAAGTACAGAAACCAGATATTGAAATAAAAATGGCTCCACATAGCTCTAAAAAGGCAGCACCTACAGAAATAACAACTGATGACGAGGATATGATAACTTATGACGTGGAGGAGGAGGAACTTGAGCAAATTCCTCGGAATAAATTCACTATTGACGAAGAACCTTTAAATGTTCCTAAAGTATATTTACGCTCATTAACTCCATCCCGATACAGGAACAGTAGAGAATAATTTTTAATACCATGTATTGTCTAACCTTATTTTAAACTAACATTTGTCTTTTTCAATACTTTTATTTTAAGATATGGTCTGACTTGGTGGGGAATTCCCCACCAAATTTTGTTTCTTTAAATCATTGAAAATGGTTTTAAGTGATTTGAAATTTGAATTTTTTTTAAAGGGTAGTGTCATGATTCTTATATATTTTATAAAATATTTTAAGTTTCTTAACTAATGTTTGGCGCAGCATAGCCAAAATTGGCTCTTGCGCCATTAAACCATACACTCTCGCCAGGTTAAATTTACTTGCAAGAACTAAGAAAATAGTTAACAAAAGATTATAGGGTTTTTTTTTTCAATTTAGAAAAAAACAACATTTTACATAAATATTTTGAACTAAATTGTTAGGTATATTCAATCCATACTACAAATCTTATTAATTTTATACCTGTTATATAGTACATTAGTAAATTCTGTTTTAGAAACGGAACTCACTTTCCCATCTAGAGAATGTCATTTCTTAACTTAAGACTTAGTATCATTTATCATGACTATGTGTATAGAAGTCTGGATACATAGAGGAAACATGAAAGGATAAATATTTGGGGAATATTAAAGTATGATTGGACTCATGAATATTTCATTAATAGAGAGATGACTGACATTCCTTGGTAATTTATTTCCCATAGATCCATTCGTCTGAAATATAAGTTCTAGGAAAACCCAAAATGATGTCATTCATACTGTTTGAGTCTCCTTGAGTCCTCAAATACATTATTAATGATAAAGCATCTTATTTCAACATTTATTTTTACGCATTTAATTCTTCTTCTAGTTTTTTTTCAAACATACATGTTCATTTAAAATAAGTGTGACCAATTTTTAAAGTATAGAACTATTTATAGTAAATTTTAATCGATTTATTGCCAATATATTTTAAAAATAAAATCTTTAAATTACCATTCTAACTACTTTTATTAGTGGCTACGGAATTAGATCATCAAACCCGAAAAGAAATTTTAAAGATTTTAAAGGATAGTTGCTCAAATTCTATTATCAATAAAGCATTTAAAAATTAGGAAAAGGATTTTTCTTATAGATTAATACTTAAACTTGGAAAAGAAATATAATTTAGCTGGCAATTAAAAGTTTCAAGAATAAAATGTGGACGAAAGTAATTCCTTTGTGAACAAGAAAAAAAGAAGAATGAAAAGACTTATTGCTGTATAGAAAATCCTCCGCCACAAAGAAATTTAGCAAAGAAGCTACAAGTTTTGTAATCAATAATTAGACGTCAGATAATGAAAATTGACTATAAAAAAGTGAATAAACCTGTCTGTCATCAAATGTCACGAAAGACAGTAGAGAAACGAAGAAAACGCTCTTGACATCTGTTTTTAATGTTACTCAAAGGTAGATACAAAACATGGATGAATTCGGCTGAAACACTGTTTCATCCGCCATTTACAACTGGCAAAACGAAGATGCAATGTATTTCATACGAAAAGTCGCAAAGAAGCTACTGTTTTGCAAAAGGCAAGTTGGCCATCAGATGTTATGATATGGATGAAAATGTCACCTCAAGGCGTAGCAGACCTTTTTTTATGCAGAAACAAAGGCTAAAATTGTTGCTAAGTACTACTATCAGAATAAATTTTTAAAGCACATGATCAAAAAAAGTAAAAGTCTTTACCCTCAAGGAAACTTTGTTTTTCATCATGATTCTGCACCAATTCATACTGCAAAATCAACTATAAAATGGCTGAAATAAAAAAAAAAATTCTCCTGAGAAATGACTACCACCCTCCACTGACTGTGGTTTTGTTATCATTTTTATGTGGATAGTTAAAAACAATTAAACTGACGTAAAATAAGAACACTTGAAGAGTTTCAAAAAGTAATCAAAGAGGATGTTGGAAAAATACCCCTCCACCCATAATGGTCAAAAAGCTCTTTAGGTGTAAACATTTACGTAAAGTGCATTATGCCGAAGGAATATATTGAAAATTTCATGAAATAACTTAATTCAATAAAAATTTATGATGCTTTGAAATTGGTCACATTATTTTTGAATCAGCTGTTAAATGGTTGGAAAAAAACCATCTAAAATTATTTGTTTACAGCTACACCCAACTCTTCTTCTCACAGAAAATACGCTTTTTAAAAAAAACGTGCAAAAAAAAAGAAACTTGTAAAAAAATACGTGTAAGCTAAGGAAAATTTCGGGATATGCTGCATAACTTTAAAAAAAAATCGTCTAAGAAGAAAAATAGTTAAATATTGTCCGAAGAGACTGTACAAAAAGAAGTAATAATAAAATCCATGTTACAGATTTATAAAACAAAAACAATATACTTTGTTTTAAAAAAAAATTAAATTACTGCAAGTGAAAATTCAATCTGTAAGTACATAAAACACATAAAAATTCAACTTGACATCAGGAATTAAACTACTAACTAACTATGCTACTTGATAACAAGCCTGCATGTTTATTACGAACTGGATCAAGAATGCTAACATCAGTAGAAGTGTCTGATATGTCTCACACAACTGTCGGCTTTGATTCAAATGAAGAATTCATTTCGTTATTAACGGCCGTTTATTGTTGTTGTTACAAAGTCTTATTAGTGGCTGTCTTTTTAGTTTATCAAGCTAATTATATAATTCTTAATATCCTGCTACACAAGATTACATAGGAATTTTCTAACACATGATCTATAAGTCAGGATCATGAGTAATAAAATGTTCTTCCATTCTTGTAGCAAATTTCAAGCCCACGCAAATTAAATCAGCTGTTAATAGCACAACTTTACCAGTATAGACATCTTTATTATCAGAAGCTGCCATAAACTAGTTGAACTAGTCCTCATCTGAAGGTCACGACATGCTAATTTTTTTTAAAGTTCGTGTTAGAAAAAAAATCGTTAAAAACCTTTGTACCTCCAAAAAGACCGAACAAACGTTTTTTAAATTTTTTATTTAATTTTATTTTTTGCATTATTATCTTTTGATTGATATATCAGTTTTGCTTGTCGGAAAGTTAAAAGTTGGATTAAACTTCATTTGAAAATTGTAAATTAACAAATAAGGAAATTCAACCACACCCCTTTTTCAGATAAAATAAAAGCTTAAAAAAACGTTTTGATAAAAAAAAAAACCATAAAGCAGGATATTACCAAGGCGTCACAATAATGTTGTCCTTCTTTGTGAAATGTGTGTATGTAAAATTCTTTGAAATGAGTCATTTTATATTAATACTTTTATAATTTGAGTTATTATTCCCCTTATATGTTTTTCATACAAACATAATACTACAATATTATGTGAAAAAAGCAACTAAACTTTTGTCATTTTCTTGTGCAATTAATACTCTCTAAAAATTGATCATTCATAAAATGTATGGGTTGAAAAAGTACGAAAATGCTACTATTTTAAAGAAAAATATGTATTTAATTTCATATAGTGGTATTTCATGTTTATTTAAGCTTTTTATAATTATTTTTTTAGAATTATAAATTTTAAAGTGGTTTTTCTCAGTTGGTGTTTTTTGATACATTCGTGCATTCCAAATGATGCTCCCTTTCCACAATTATTTACCAATCCCTTCCAATTTTTTCGTGTGTGTTATATATAAAGCATGTAATAAAATTAGGGATCCATTTTGCTGTAAACTGAATATTTTTGTTTAAAAAAATAAAAAGGTAGACACATATTGGCTTTTTCGTTGAATTTTAGCATACATATCAACATTTTATTTTTTTTCCTCGAAAATGAATTAAGTTATTGTAAAATATTGATCCCTAAAGTGTTTCTTAGAACATCCTTGAGAATGTTACAAAACAATATTCAGGTGAAAAAATTAATAATTACAGAAAGAGTAGGATTTTAAAATTTTCCGAATTTTTTCAAAAAATTTTAATTTTTAAAATTGTGTGAATAATATGGGAAAAATCTCATCTCGCATCCTTTTCTTGAATAGAAACTTTATATGTAATGCTAAAATATAATTTTTAAATATGTAAATAAAAAAAGCTATTCAAAGAGTACGAATTCCTCTTAAATTCGTGTAACATGTTTCAAAACCGTGTTAAAAGTACAGTGTAAAATGAAGTTGCGTGTACTTTTTTATTTTAACATGCTTAATTTACATGCGCATTATTATTTTATAGGCATATGTATTTTATACAAAAAGTCATATTTTAAATTACAACACGTATTCCAAGAAACTTAGATTCAGTTTTATAAATTTTCTAAAAACTTTTATGTATAAGCTGCATCGCTTTTGTTATTCTCAATTCCTGTATTACGTAGATCTAGTGTATTCATGCATGTGTACCTGACATTCACTTTAAAACTATCTAAAAATATATTCTGGCGGCATATTTAGAGAATCAGTTATCGTCTCTTGTTTTTAATTTCTGAGTTTCGTCTAGACGGAAAAAGACCTTGTGAATCCACCAGAAATTGAGTAGACGATATTTTGTATCACTGAATAAGTTTTTAATCAGCTGTAGTTATGTCTGTGATGAAAACAGACTCCTTTGCATGTGAATATTTGGAATAAATGTTTTTCAATTTCATAACTGCATAAAAAATGTAATCGGAATAATACTCCTTATTTTTCATACCTCGCAGTTATTTATAACTTTAAAATAGTTTTGAAACCTAAATTATTCTTCGTCAATTCTATATTAATTTTTATAAAGTATGATCAGTTCACAGAAATGATCATCCTTTGAAAGACGCATATATACGTCCGAGACAAATAGCACACTGGCTGAACGAGACGTTTATGTTCGCCGGCGGCACTTAAGAGGTTACAGTCGTATAGCAGGTTTAACTTTAAAGTATAGTATTATTGAATTTAATACACTTTGTTATTATATTGAGGGGGCGCGATGAAAATTATGATTTGTGAGGTCGCAAGTATTGAAAGTTTGAGAAGCACTGTGCTAATATGCTTATTGAGATTTTTTTCTTCACACCACCAGCACCAGATATATGTTATTTTAAGACTACTTGAACTTGTGTTGCTGATTGTGTTACAAATAAATAGTGTATTTTTCGATATGGCTAGAGTATTCTTTTCTTTCATTAAGAATGGCTTCTGTCCATGTTTTGCGAAAATTATGTGCTGACTAAGAAGTGTATTGAGATTTTTTTCCTCATATCAACAGCATCAGATATGTATTATTTTAAGTTAAAAAAGTTCTAATGTTCTTAGATTCTTTTTTCTAACTTATTCCACCTGTGTTATATTACAACATGCAAACCGCCGTAGCAGGTGTTATGTAAGATGTATCTGATATCCAGCCCGTATTGGTCACTCTTTACTGACAACACTGAGGACGATTTTCTTTTAAACTTTAACTATATTCAGAACCATCTGTAGCTCTATCTAACAAGAGAAATGGTACCAAACTTGGTATAGAGACAAATAATGACATGGAAAGTAGGATTCCGTAATCAGTTCCAAAAATCGCCAATAAGAGTATTTATGGCACTGTAAAACGCAAAAAGAGTTACAAAGGAGAAAAATAGTAACACATACATACAACAGTAAAAAATGTGAAGTATTATTTACTTCACGCCATTTCCTAGTGAGGAATTCGACGATTTCAATAAGGTCGCCAAGAGACTGGAGACTTTCAATAAGAGACTACACCAAGCATTATCTCTGCACGGTTTTTCTTACGGCCACACACAACATGTCACAAGAAATATTCTACACACTGCCTTCGATATTTTTACCGACAATGGTTCCCTGTGATCTGTCAACGATTACAGTTAAAACATCTATTACCTCTTCTAATACAGGTTTACTTCCTCTACCTGTGTGCAATGTCTAATTCTTTGAAATTCTTAATCACTCTTTTCAAAGAATCAAGCAATAAAACCATCTTACGTAGCTTATGTAGAATTCTAAGCTCACGATGACCTGTGGATGGTTAAGATACAGTTTTACTAATAGTGCGAGTTCTGGTAATGCAAGCACATTGGCTGGCTCACTTCAGCTCAGACTCTTTATTGGAGCTGTCTTAATGATTGTATAGCCTAAATTTTTACTAATGTGGATGGCATGTACAAAAGCATAAATTTGTAATTAATTTTCATACCCATGTGTTTTATACTTATTCTCAATTTCGTAAGGTATATAACAGCGCAATTAATACCCTAATCGGAGATTTTGTGATTTAATTTTTTCCCCAGAATCTTATTTCCCATGTCCTTATAAGTCTCCATACCAAGTTAAATGTCATAACAGTTTTTAGATCAAATTGCAGGAGGCTCTGAATAAGCTAAATTCATGTGACGTCACAGTCACCATAAAAGCAATCGTGTTTTCAGCTAAGTAGTTAATGCACTTCGCTGTTGCCAACTTTTGCTCTCTGCAGAAACTTTCTCTTAAAAAAATACATATTTGTCAACAATTATAACACACAAAGGTTAACCCAAAGGAATTTTATTTAAAAAAATATTATTAAAATAAGATTTCTTTAAAAATTGAATCGTTATGTAGAAATTTGTTTTCATGACAGTTGAAAATTTTTACCCAATTATGAAAATTAATTCTATCGTATACTTTACCAATAGAACAAGTCTCAGATTTGAATTCAGTTGTGACCACATATCTGTATTTATCATGTGACCATCATGAATTAAGCCCATGTAGGGCCAGTTTAAAAGAAATATCTTCCTGTACTTTGAAAAAAATTGTGTTTTTTATATTAAATGCTAAATAACATATCTAATAATGGCATAAATATAATGTATATGTAATGCATATTATATTTTATTGCATTGTACATGGTTAACATATACAATGCAATGTAACCTTTTCTAACACACGATATGTACAATAAAACATCTAACACTGTGTGTATTCACATATATATATATATATATATATATATATATAATGTAATAATACAACGCAATACATCTAATAGAATATAAATGCATAGAAATATCAATAAAGTATATCACCTCAGGGTTTAAAGTGTTGCGCAGACAATCCACCAAATTATTCTATAAAAAGTTAATTAAATATCCTAATACATAACTAGTCATCAAAGATAATCAACAATTTCCATAAAGACAAAAAATCTGTGATAGATAAAATACTATTGATTTTTAAAAAACAGATATGACCCCCCACACACACACAAACAGTGATCATATACCACGCCATTTGCATGTTCAATTACACATTCCTGAATTTTTACGATAAGCTACTCATCCGTAAACAACGCCACTGTAACCCCCCAAAAAAAAGATTACCAAAGATTTGAAAAATGACACTTAATGTAACGTATCATTGGAGTACTTTTCGTTCCTGTACCGGAAACTTTTTCAACTATATCGATTTTACTTAACAACTACGATACGTCTTAGCTGGCAATAAAAACGGAATCCGTTTTTTTTTATTTGTATTTAGTTAAAGCTTGTCTAAAAACATAAAGTAGTGTATTGATTTCTTGGAGTCCATCGAGTTTTCATGTCAAATAAACCGATAAAGTACCGTGAAGTTATGATGGTCTTAAAACTTTCCTTCCATAAAATTTCTCCAGAAGGGAATTTTTCTAACCAATTTAAGCTTGAAGTTAAGTATATAAGATACCGATAAAATGTACAATAACTTGTTGGAATAACTGAGTTATAATCCAGGTTCATGTATAAATAAAAGACAAATTCTAAATTTGGAACATGCATAGTTTTACGTTGTTTTATGTTACGAATAAATACAATTTTATTATTCTTTTAATGGCAACATAAATCACTTAGGAAATTCTTAAGTTATAGTTTCATTGGCTGTTCTCGCTGTTTCTTTGTGATTCTAAGCCTTTAAATGCTATGATTTTAAAAGAAGTTGCATCTTAATATGAAAGAAGTTCAATGAAAATTTGAAATATAACTAACATTCAGAATATGATTCTGAATTTGAAACAGAATAAATGTTCTATTTATTTCTTATGCTTAAAACTTATTTAAAATTAAATTGATCAACAATTTTAAACTTAATTTTGAATCTATTTGTGGTTACAAAACTAATAGCACATTAAAACAATATTTTAAGACAATTATTGATTGATTTTTTTTTGTTAACGGATTTCTTGTTTTTAAATGTACTTTATTTCATTCATAAACTTTAAATTAAGCTTCATCAAACCACACTAGGAGTTAAAAGATGAGATAAAATTTCCATAAATTGAGCCATAGTTCTAAGTTGTTCAGGTATAAATTTTTGAGTTTAATCATCTAGTTGAATAAATACACTTTAAACAATATGCACTATCGCATTAGGGACTGAAATTATATAAATCATTTTCGTCATATATAAAATATGTTTCACATTTGGTCAAACTGCTGATACAGCGCTATATATATACGAGTATATATTAATAAACCAACCCCAAAAAGTTATAGCTTAATTTAGGAATTTACAACAACACAATTAAGGGCTTTGAAATTCTTTGACCTAAACGCAATAAATTTAAAGAAATTTAAATTACTTCTCCAAAATTTGTATTGTTAAATATTTCTAGGAATATTTAGGCCGATTACTGAATAGAGCTCTACTTTGAACCCATGCAAAGATCAATGAAACTCTTGAATTTACAAAATAAATAAATATATAAAAAGAAACTGTAATCGGCTTTGTTGATGGATTACCATTTAGTCAAAGTGTTAGTTTCATTTCTAGTTCATAAATCTAAGAACATTTTCCACCGCTGACATTATTTTCAGCTGCCTTTTAATTTATTTTCTTTTTGTTACATTATTAAACATACAGTTGTTTTATAACATACAGTTGTTTTATTTTTATTTGTGAATTATAACGTAAATTAAAAATATTATCTTAAAATTGAATTGTTATTTAAAATAATGTAATTCAAATTTTCAAAGATTTTTATTTTTATTTGTAAGACTGCTAGACATTCAAATCTTATTGAATCTTTGATATGAAAATATGCACACTTTGAATCTCATTCAAACAGCTGCTTCATTCGAAACAGCGAACTTCATGCTCAAACAGCTGCTTCATTAGTAATTTGTTACGCTTACCTTCTCCCACTGTAGCGGCAGCAAGTTGCAAAAGAAGCAGCTGTTCTTAATGGCGGCAATCGTGGCCCTGCGAAGATTGGGCCAATTTCGAAAACTATTTCGAGTGTTTACGTCCATGGCGGTCGTAGAAGGGCTCGATTGAGGTAAAAAGCAGAAGTTTGTAATAACCCAGAAAAAGGATGGTCGTAAAAATTTTTCTTTCCCTCTTCCTGCCTCCTTTTTTTTACTCTTGACAAACGTATTTTCCAGCTTCATAGAAATGAAATGACTTTTTTCTGTTTTTTTTCCCCTCGTGGATTATATTTATCTTTTATTGATGAATTGTGTGTCTCTTATCTTGAACTTGCTGAAATGCCTGACGTAGCTATGTTTAATGAGATTTTCTTACATTCGTTTATTTATATATACTTTGTTAAAATATGATATATATTCTCCAATTTATATATACCCGGTAATTATATCAAACTTTCATAAAGTTTTTATGGAACATGTAATCTTTCTCGCAGTTTTATTGTAATGTAAAATTTTTCTTGAAATGGAATAATTCGAAAGGTTTTGAACAATTAACTAATCATTCATTGTCATTTGATTCCAAGACATGCTCAAAAAGGAATCAATTTAAGAATTTAAAGAAAGGAGTTTCAAAAGTTTTTCAAAACAAAAAATAATGGCAATATTTTTATTTTTTTTAAATTTTGAAAGTAACTTCACCTGGTCTTTTATCGTTTTTGCATTCTTAATTTAATGTAATTTTTGATAATGCATCAATTAACAGATTACATAGGACATCGATTAACAGAGGGCGTGATAATCCTACGTTGAGGGCGCAAACTTATTGAAAAGTCAAAAATTAAATATTTTTTAAAAATTATAAATTTACTAGAAAGAAACAAAGCAAAATACATTTTGATATAATAAAAAATAAAATGCACGTTGCATGTTTATTGCAATCTGTTCCAATTAAAAAATTAGAAAAGGAAAAGTAGCATAATACTTATTCTATTAATTAAAAGCAATTTACTTAAAATATCAATTACTTAAAAGTAACACAAAACTAAATTCTTCTCTTGATTATTTGTAAGGTTCATGATTAAGGTCGTATTGTAGCTTTAGCGTCAAATATTAATGAATTCAATAAGTTGTTATTGTTTTGGCGGGTGATGAAAATTTCATTTGAAATTTGTGTCGCAAATATTGAAAGTTTAAGAAGCATTGCTTTAAGGTAAATAAATCTTTAACATCCTTCTGATGTACTGAAGTTTATGAATGCTACACTTTATCACGCTAGGAAAAGTGCGATTCATTGAATCTTATCCTATAAGTGTGAGAAAATTACAGTTATGTTATGTTTTACCATACATGTAAGAAAGGTAAGCCACTCACTCTGGGTTTTAGAGATTACATTTCAACCAAACAATGAAACAAAAATTCTCACAAGACTGTCAAACATCCTTTGTGATAAAATACATTGGAAATAAAATTAAAATGTCTTTCATCAGGGCAAGAATAAATGATGGATTGGCTTAATTTATCTCATCGGTTTATCAGGTTCACTTGAAAGCTGAGATTCATTGCGTAAAAGGAATTAAATTCTATAAAAGCATCAATCGATTAATTTATTTTATTAAAATAATTACATGAAAGGGATGACATCGTAGAAAAATGTATGTGATATTCATCAATTATGTATTAAAGCGTCATTATAAATATTAAATTCATTAAGAATTCTTTGAAAGAATTAACATTTCGCGTTAAAAGCTATCTTGTGTTATTGTTAATAATTCCTGGTAAAACGTAACTCCGAAGAACGTCTGTTGTTTTGACGGAGATTAATAGAAGCTTTTTGAAAAGGAAATTAAGATAAAATGTTAAGTAACATGCATATTATTATATGGCATGCTTGATATTAAGAATTATGATGAGATATTTGAGTAACAGGAGATTAGAATTTGATGTAAGTAGAGTATATTTCTATGTAATAAGCTTTCTATGTAAGGATTTCATTTTCTATTCAATTATACCATGTAAATAGAGTCAGTAAATCAGTATATAAATATAAGTATTTATTCCTCCCTACCTCAGTGTCTCGTCAGCCCAGGGCGGTCTTTGGCCTCCTCAAAAAGCCTTTTCCAGGATAGCCTTCTTTCTGCTAGTGTTCTCCAATTCTCAAAACTAAGAGATCTTTTTCTAGGCATGCCTCTAAGATTTGGTCTGCCCCTTTCTTCGTGGGCCAATTGTTTGAGAATTGAAGACTTTCTTAGTGTTGCGGTCTTCGTTTCTTCTGACAACTTGACCAGTCCGTTTAATTTGTTGTATTTTGATGAAGTTAACAATGTCAGATTCTTTATGTGTTTGATAGAGCTTTAAATTTGATGAATTATTTATTGACTTTTACAAGTACCTTTACTTTGTTGCATAATTTGTTGCATATAATCTTTTTTCACTGATGTCCAAAATAAAGGTAACAAACACAAAAAATGCAATATATTTGCATATAATTTTTTTATTTGCTATACGTTTTGGTACAAACGTTCCTCATACTCTGAGGATAATTATGTTAACAAACAAAATTGTAATAAGAGGGGGTCTTCATGTACAGACTTCACAACGAGCTCACACTATAGATTAATCTTGAGGCAGCAATCCCCACTCTCTGTTCTATAAGCGCAAGTACTTTAATGTCTGCCGCCTCTTTGGAGGGTATTAACGTCTAACAATGACTCTTCCTAAAGTATCCCAAACGTGCTCGATAAGATTTGGATCAGCAGATTTTGCTGGCCATTCCATCCGGCACTTCAAGAAAGTCTTCGACCAGATTAGCTCTGTGTGGCCTCGCCTTATCGTCCATAAGAATAAAAGCTTGACTAATTGCTTCTCGGGAAAAGTCTCACATGAGGTTCAAGATGTTTAACTTTTTTCGCTGTGTTGAGTAGTAGATCCTGCATCAGAAATGCCTCCCCAAATAAGAATTCCACATACACCAAATTGATCGTATTCTGTTATGTAGGAAGAATGATAGTGAGTCCAGGCTTTTTTCAGATAAAAACTCGACAAGTATCTCTACTGGTACTCAAACTGGATTCAACATTGAAAATGACACGATCCCACTCTAGATTTGCCCAACATACATGGTCTTGACCCCATAAAAGACGAGCTCTTTTCTGTGATGGGTTACGCGACACATACCACTAGCCATTGGGCACAAAAGCCCTTATCAGCTAAGCATCTGTAAGAAGTTTGTCTAAAAATTACATTCCAAATGGGAGCAGCACATTCCTGAGCAAACTTCTTAACTGTTCCTGTCTTTATTGCTGTGTGCGTTTATTGTCAAATATCGATCTTTCGTAGGTGTTCGGCTTTTGGTCGACCTTTCCAGTGTCATCTAACAATAGTACCCGTTATTGATATTGCTTCTACAATCTGGATATCACCATTCGAGATACATTTAGGTTTCGGTCTACTTCTGCTTGAAATATATTCCTCCCTCAACCCACCCAAGGGCTTTCCAATCTCAAATCATCATTTAAAAGATTCTGGAAACTGATTTTAATAAAATTAAAACAAAATTGTGCTTATCACATCGCGATACACAAGTATGAACATAAAATTCAAAGCTCCACTGTGAAAACGGTTTTAACGTTCTTTACTCAAAATAGCCAAAAAAATTTCTTTTTATCACTGGAAACTCACAAAATTAAAAAAATGATGCTTCATTTTGCTCACTTTATGTGTAACTTTTTTTCTTTAAGTAGAGGTAGATATCTTGAAATAGTAGGGAATTTGTTTGTAATGCTAATTTTGGGGACACCAGTGTACTATTACTATAATAATTAGAATGTTTCAGAGTAAACCTGATATTATATAGTCAACAATGTATCGTTAAAATGTTTCGGAGAAGTTTCGCTGATGCTTCAAAGGAGCTGTAAGCATATCTCCAAACACATTCAAAATTCAAATTTCTTTAACAATTTTTTTATCTGAAACACTCTTGCACTTGAAAAGAGTGTGCGCGTATGGGCGAACTTCCCAAATGCAATGCTCTGCAACCAGTATTGGAAGTTTGGGCAGCACTTTTTGATCTCTGTCAACGTTAAGAACGGCTTTGCGTTAATTGACTCTCTAGAGGGAGGAGGTATAGAGAAAATTTCCTGTATTTCGACTATTATACCTACAGACTTGAAATAAAATCAATCACCAATGGGTTTCTGAAAACGTTAGAGATAGAGATTCCCGTTTCTGCTTATTATATCGACAGACTTAGAATTCGGAAAGCATATTTCTTTTGTTGAATAGAAATTCGCAATAAACGGGTTTTGAAGAAATCGACTCCAAATGCTCGGGGTTACAGGGTTAGAAATAATAAATATATTCTCCGTTTTAGAAATTTTAGTCCTATTGTTTTTAATTCTGGAGGTGAGGTCTGTAAAATTTTGTTTTTGAATATAATAGAAAGCTCTCTGCTTAAACTTCTATATAAATAACTTCAATCTATATATAGTCGTAGAGCGCGATTTTTAAAGTAAAGTTCATTGGTGCGCATAGTTCTTTAGTTCGCGCGTGGGCAGCACCGAGCCTTTGCGTCACCGACCAGCATCCTTCGCGAACACACTCATGCCATTTCCAGCTCTGTAGCAATCGTATAAGATTTTCTGTGCATCTTTAAAATGGTTCAAGTTGATTGAATCGCCCGCAAAGTGCGAGATACGTTCATTTATACGTTTTGTTGACTGCGAGAAACATGTCGGCTGCAGATATCATCGTCAGATAACATATGTGTATGGCACGGAAGTAATGAATGAGAGAAAAGTTAGAAAATGGGCGAGGAAGTTTTTAAAGATGGGTGAACAAACGTTCATGACGAAGAATGCTAAGGAATCAAAGCAACAGTCGATGGAATGGCGACACACATGCTCTCCCGTCAAGGTCAAAGCCAAACAAATGCTGTCAAAACGCAAGATTATGGCAATAGTGTTCTGGAACCGGCGCGGTGTTTTGGTGGTGGACTTTATGCCACAAGGAACAAAGATCAACTCAGGTGCCTACTGCACAACTCTACGGAAGCTCCGAAGAGGACTGAAAAACTAACAGTGTGACATGCTGTCAAAAGGTGTTTTGCTCCTCCATGATAACGCAAGTACTCACACTACTCGAACGACTCGAGAGTTAATCAAATCTTTAGAATGGGAGGTTTTGAACCATGTATCATAAAGTTCCGACCTTGCTCCGAGCGATTTCCACCTTTTCCACACAGTACTTCAAACACAGTCTTGGCGGGAATCGTTTCAATGACAACAAAGAACTGAAAGCGGCCGTGAAATCTTGGCTGTCCGACCAAAAGGCAGACTTTTTTGAAGAGGGTTTTCAAAACTTAGTTCTAAGGTATGACAAATGCATTAATAAATTCGGCAACTATGTAGAAAAATAGGCAAAAGTATGTACAATCCTAAAATAAAGGGTTTTTAAAACAAAATATTGTCGTTTTTTTAAACAAATGGACCTTACTTAAAAAACAGCCCTCGTATTTTATATATCTTAAAACCTTCATTGCAAATATATTCATGTTTAACAAAATTAAAGTTCCAGAGCATTTGGAGCAAATTTCGACAAGGAAAAACAGAAAATGTGACTCTCTATCCCGTGAATCCATTTCTGTATCTCTGTACAGCTCAACTAGATAACTGGCTTTGCGTGCTTATACCATTTTAAATAGCCGTACAATTGGCAAATTAAAGAAGTATGGCGGAATGTCCAACTTTGTTATTCTATCTGTCTTAACCATTTCCATAAATTTTTTACGTTATATAATCGCAAAACGCATAGTATTTCTGAAATTTAGAATAAAACGAAATATAAACGCCAAAAAAATTTCCTCTAGTTATCTCTTTCTCTGCGAAGAGTGGCGAAACATTTTTTTATAGTTCTCCGCTAAAATCAGTTAAATAACGTATTTAGGTGAAAACTATTAAATCACAATTTTACCAAGAGAGAGATGCTTTGTAAAACCAATTACTGCAACAACTGCAAAAGTAACACAAAAAAATGGTAGTTTCGTCAAACGATAAATCATAGTTAAAATTAACTGGAATTAAAATAGCGTCTGTTCATACGTGATGTCATTTTAAATGAGTTAGAATAGCCTGATAATCACGCGAGAGAGTTGGAATCGCACAACTATAGTTTCTGTTAGCAACGAAGGGGCTTCCAGAATTTCTCCTATAGATCATATAACATTTACAGTTATTGGAAGCGTAACCTCTCCGGGATGACTACATTTATTAGTTCTGAATTGACTACTTTCAAATGATACAGAATGTTCATTTATTCCTTAATTGAAGTATTATGCAACAATATATATATATTTTACTTTTTTGATCTTTAGAACATTACTTTGCTTATTTATGCTGTTTATCTGTTATATATTTGTCACGTATCCCATTACGCGTAATATGCTGTTTTATTTTCCTAAATTTCAATATTTCCTTAAAAAAAATTCTTATTTGCTGACATTTAACCCCTTAACTACCGATTAAAATTTACGTGATTCACCCTCCAGTGCCACCTTTTTTCAAATAGGTGAGCGAATGTGGTGTATTAGGGGGGAAAGAAAAAGTACCTATAAGTAAATTTTTCTCTGGTATAAGTAAATCCTTTTTACATCATGTCAAGGTAGTTTTATTGCATTCCATAGCCTTCGGAATAGTTTTACTGAAAGCTGTGTTTAAAGAAAAGAATTGTATTTCGGTTCGTATATATATGTTAGGGTAGTGGTCTCCAACCCCCAGTCCTTGGATCAAACACTACCGATCCGCACAAGAAACATTAAATTATTTCGTTTTCATTTACTGTGGTATATTTTTCTTGCGTTTGAGCTACTTTTTATGAAAATCACTTTATATCCCTTGTTAAATCACTTTATATTCATTTTTGGTGTAGCTGTATTTTATTCTGAAGTCACGATTAAATACAATTAAATTAAATTTATTAAATCAAAACAATCTAATAAATTATTAATGAACGTCCTCCCCCCACAGTGGTTCGCGGTAAAATAAACAAACGTTGACCGGTTCGTGGCAATAAAAAGGTGGGGGAACACTGCGTTAGGGCACTGAACGCATTAGTTGAGGGAGACGGATATGTACGCCAGGGGCAATTCAGGAGTTAATATTGTTATTCAAAATAAATGCAATTTTAAAAGTGAAGCAAAAGGAATTAACTGCAGCCTAAGTCTGTCATAATTATACACAATTTATTTTTGTAAATACCTTCGACAGTACTTTTAAAGTAAATTGTTTTGAGAGATATTTCCGTGAATACTAATTTAAATAACTAGTTAAACTCCCAAGTAGTATAGTAAAAACTGAAATAGTTGTTAGCAAAATAAATAATTTTTCATAAAATTTTCTAGTTCGAGAGATAAAAGCAACAATAAACATTGTCTTGAGTTAACAAAACATTTTATCAAGTTAATCAAAAAAAAGCAAAAAATGTATGTTGCAACTGAATATGGTGAACCTTGGTATGATCCAAATTGATATTCTCTTGTTACTCTATCCGGAGAGATAATTTGAGTTATTTCACTTTATGTACTATTTTAACAGCTTAAATGTTGGTATATAAATGTTTGATTATATTTTTCGTAAGTTATAGCTGGAAAGAATTTTAGGTACATTTTTTTTCACACGGTGCAAACGATAAAGTCGCCAAAAATGATACAACCGAAGCCAAACAGTTTAATCCACTGGTATCCTGTTACAATATTTACAAAACAAGACGTGGCCTTTTCTTACCAGTAAGGCTTTTTTCATAATACATCAAATAAGGATGAAAAATCAATAAAAGCTAAAATTTATTAATATTTTTATATATTTATTGTGCGTTGTCATTAACAACGCCACCTTGGCGAGATTTGAGACGTCAAAACGGAAAAGTACCGAATTTGTATATTATTTATCTACTTAAGTAAGTAGATAGATAAGTAAGCTTATATATATAGATAGCAACTAAGTAGATTAGTAAGCTAACTAACCCTTTGCTTGTGGTGCCCGAACTCAGTTCGGACAACACAAATGCATCAATTTTGGAATGCCCGACTTGAGTTCGGGCAACAGAAAAATTGATGTTTCAAATCCGTGAACTCGTAACTCAGTTCGTCCAACACATAACATGTAATTTACCATTTTTTATAATAGTTGGCGATACTATTTGCGCCATTTGACGGATTTTTGTAGTTTTGCAGATTGTATGTACCATACCATAAAGAATTAAGGAAATTCAAAAGAATCTGAAGGACATGAAATTCATGACAGATCCCATAAATAATAGTATTGTTGTGCAGTACTTTGTTATATTCATCTTGAAAATTATGTCATTTGATCCATTGTGCTGTATTCTGAGCAAAAATTACTTTAATCATTAACATTGCTCATGAATGTGAAAATATTAAATATAGTATGTATTACGTTAAAAAAATAAAAAATATTCTATTTTTAACTGTTTGGGGATATAATAAACAAAATTAAAGATATTTTTTTTTTTTTTTCATTGTTGACATGTTTTTCTTGAATATGTTCCACAGGCAAGGAGCTTAAGTCCCTTACCACCCTCTTAACGGCACAGCTGTTGCAATATGCATGAAAGTGGTGTCTAGGTATAGTAAAGTAGCCATGAACTACTGTATAAAACTATCTACTGCGCCACACATTATGGAAAACTGTGGAGTTAGCATTCCTATCTAAAAAACAGAACGAGATAGGGGGAAAAAGATTTTACAAAGTTGTAGCGTACCATCGGTTTAATACGAAACGAAATCTTGTGGACATTATTGCTAAGACTAGAACGCATGAACTACGATGAGTTATATCAGGATTTTTTTTCACGATGACATGAGAACAACGATCTGAGAGAGAAAAAAAACTCAACTTTATAACAATATACCTTTATTTAAGATCTCCAAACTTGTCACCGTCATGAGAACGGTGATGAGTCACCGTCTGCAATGCACATTTGGATTCTCCTTTGAAATGCATGTTGCACTCGTTGGAGCAAAGAGTGTGATACATTGCCACAACCATCCGTAATGTGTCCTTTAAGGCCTTGCAATGTGTTTGTGGGGAGGTCGAATACATCTGCTGTTTCAGTTATCTCCGTAAGAAATATATAGTCCACTGAAGTCAGATCAAGCGAACGCGTATAAAACAATCTTTGACACTGTCATACCCAATTATTAGAATCCCGAACTCTTTGACGAGGTATTACTTCACTGGAGATATTTTGTGAGCAAGTGCGCCGTCATTTTGGCGAAATAATTGGATATGGCGGTGTCAAAAAATAGACTCTACTGTACAAATTAATTTTTATATGAAGTTGAAAGTTTAAAATACAAGGATTTAAATATTCGTAAATTAAAAATAATATTTTATCAAATAGTATCAGGAAACACCCATCTAACCTTGTGAAGGGGCTTTATCGCATTTTCACACTAATTCTCTTGGGGAATCTTTGGGGCCAGAATTGAGTTATTTCAATCAATCCAATCCTCTCAAGATGAAACCACGATATGCACACACACACACACAGATTAGTTAATAGATATATATTGGAGCTTTAGTATTTGCGTGGGAGAATAGAAAAAGGAGAAATGAAGCTAAGATGCTGAATGCCGTAAGCTGTTGGTAAGACATTAACTAAAGAAATAGAAGCGTGATTATAGAACGGGCTTTAGCGTGTTAAGGAAATTAAGGCAGATAAAGATTATTAGGATAACTTCTCAAAAAGATAAGTGGTTAGGATTCCAAGCGTTATTTACTTACAATTTAGAAATACGTTATATCACTCCTGATTGCATCCCCATAATAAGACTTGTGCTGTTTGGATCAATATATTGGAATAATAATAAATTAGTTTGATTATGGCTAACTTGAGTGATCAATCATTTCCTCTTACAACTCTAGGACGCGTAGATGAAGAGATGATACCATCGAGCAGGGGGTATCACAACCTGATATTTAACGACTAGTTTAATAATATTCAGATAAATACTATTGTGTTTTGTAACATATATGTGTGTGTGTATTTTAAACTGTATTTCTTTATTAGTGCGAGTTTTTTTTTGTTCGCTATTACAATAGCAATGGTTAAAAAGTATAATTTCTGTAATCGATAATTAATCATTCACTAGTGTTTGTTGAAATTGCCATTCTCAAAATGCTATATAAGACTATTTTCAAGCTCATGAAATTCTAATAAAAGTATCTCTATTTTATAGATCAAATACTTTAGTGATCCATCTGTGCACGCCTTGCAGTATTTGGACGTCATTCAAATGAAAGACTCGACCCACAAAATGCATTTTTATCACAGCCTCAAAGCACAGCTGCCAGGAATTCCGAAGGTAAGACGCTCTCGTGTCTTTCAATCTTTTCAGTTCACTCTTATGAAAGGAATAATTCTTAAACTTTATTCGGCTGAAGAATGAAAAGGATTCATTTCATATTTAGTCAGAACGTAGGTGTGAAAAATAAGATGCGTTTATGAAGTGGGAATTTTAAGATTTCTAAATGCTAAGATATATAAGAGGTAACACCGATTATAGTAAATATTTCATTCATTTTTTGACTGACTGGGAATAAGAGCTGTTAAAATACAATATTATTCTGTATTACAATCATTAATTATTTAAATGTTTGTATTATAAGAATTTAAAATATTTAAATGAATTGAAGTTTAAAGAAACAGATCTCTTTTCGAACAACATGACTTTTTTTTATCTGCTCGACTGATATATTTTTATACCTGTGTATGTGCTACAATTCAGTACATTGTACCAGACTTTGTATTTATTTAAAATAAGGGCCATTAATTCTTTCAAAGAATTGTAATTTTGTTTCTTTCCTGCTCCTTAGTTGATGTCCTTTTTCCAGTGATATTATTAGTCCTTACTTTCCTTCATTAACACTAGGCCCCGTAATTAAAAATTAACATTAATTATGTCTTTTCTGTTGTTTTGCATTTTTACGTTAAAAAATCTTGATTAATTCAAGAAATCTAAAAATCGTAAATAATAATAATAATTTGTTATAAACGTTTGGCAGTCGATAACAATAACAAAACATTAGTGAGTTATTATTAAAAATCCCGAAATATCTGGGTTTATAACACAACTGTTTTTTGATTTCAATAAGATATATCATCAATATATCTTAATAATTTTATTATCATGTATAAGCTTGCATAAACCTAAATAATATAAATTATACTAATTGCAACTTTTTATATAGGTCTAAATATATATTCACTTAAATGAGATGACAAATATATATAGTAAATCTATGATTAATTTAAATTACATTTGTTAAAAGTTTCAGAATTTCCTCTTTAATTTTAACTCTTTACTGATAAAACTTTTCCTAATTTGAATCAGTATTACCTCCGAATGTCTGCGTACATGCAATCATCTTACGTGTTTATGCTATATAATTGCTATTAAAATCTCGCTTCAGAAGATCAAAGTACTTGTCAAAGAGAATGACCACCAAAAATATCCACCCATCCGCACCAAAAGTCTGTGTACACTTACAAAATAGAGCTTTTAAGAATTTTTTGTTGTAAAATAATTGACTAAATCATGTTTTTAAATAATTATAAGCTTCTTTTGCGATTTATTTAGGATTTGAGGTTTGAAAGCTTTTGTGGTTCCATTACAGCAGCAAAATAGAGATCGATATATTATTGAAAGAAAAATCATAATAAATCTTCAGAAAAGGAGAAATTTTTAAAGTAATTGTTGAAACTGTTAATGGGAGACATTGATCGATTCAAAAAGTGTTCATAAACTACAAATCAACTAAAATTTTAATGTCCGAGCCAAAATCCGGCATCCCGTCTGTCACCTCGAGAATCTGGCTTTGTAATACGCTCTATAAAAGTAAACCCAAGACTGTAAACTTCACAAATAGCTAAAAGTGTGACTGACATCTGGCAAAAAAGTGTGACTTTAACCTCAATTTGAAGAGAACTGAAAAAAGATGACTATCATGGCTGAGTTGCACTCAAGAAACCATTCATCTATCTAAGGGAACAGATTTAAGGGAATTCCTTTGTCGAAAAGCATCTAAATAGAACACATAATTATTGGAAAAATGTAATATATTCAATTGAAAGTAATTCTTATAATTTATCTAGAAAAAGACGTCTACAAAAATTCCTGGACAGATTTAAAGAAATAGAATCCCTTTTTGACTATGAAGCATTACGGAGGAGGCATAATGTTTGGGGGTGCATTGAAAGCCTTTCTGCAGGTAATCTGGAGTTTATTGAATCAACAATGTACTAAATTGGTAACTTGAACTTATTGAAGTAAAATGTCGGGGCATATGCCGAGAAACTTGCGGTGGGTGATGATTTTTACTGTCAGTGGCACAAAGGCAACAAGCAAATGGCTCACATTGTGAAGTCATTGTGAAGCCATGGCTGTTCTGACCTGTCCCAAATCAATGCCTTCAGCCATTCTAGTCCCGAGACATAAGCCCAATATAGCATTTGCGGGATTTACTCGAGTGAATAATCAGAGAGAGCGTAATAACATCCAAGGAAATACTCAAATCTGCCATAGTAGAAGAATGAAACAAAATGTTCACAAATGAAGCAACAAAGCTAGTTAAATTCCTGCCAAATATGTTGAGAGAGTTATAGAAAGATCGGAATAGCTTAAAAAGTATTAATTTTTAGTTACAATTCATTATTGTAAGGTTTTTTTTTTTCAGTATACGCAGACTTTTGACGTACACAATTTGTGTCATTCTCAAGTTATAAATATTTGTATTATTTTATGTAATAATCAGGGGCTTGTTGCTTATTTTATTTGAATTTACGACGTTAGAGAAATCAATAAAAATAATATTGATTCAGAAAGACTACATTTAATTAGCGATTTTTGCATGAATATGAAAGATGATGGCCTGTACGCAGACTTTCGGAGACAAGTGGATATATAAAGGAGAAAATTGATTCACTCACTTATTCATCATGAGTTTTTGGAACTGTTAGGCCTACAAACTTAAAATATAGTAAACATGTTTCTTTCGTTAAGTGGAAATCTGCTAAAAATGGCTTTCTCCGTAAATCGAATTTCAAAGAGGGGGGTACTACGGCCTATGTATGAAGAATTTTTTCATTCTCGAGCTATCATACCTAGAGTAATGAGCTTTGGAATGCAAGTTTATTTTTTTTTTACTAAAGACCCTCTAAGAACGGGATTTGAGGCTACTTTATGGATAAAAATTGTCCTTTTTGAAATATTAGGCTCATAAACTTGAAATTCGGCAAACATGTTAATTTTGCTGAGTAGCGATCTTCTGAAAATGTGTTTGCGAAATTAACTTTTGGTGAAAGGGGTTAGAGGAACGTCAATGATAATTATGTTTCCGTTTTAGAAATAAAAGTTTTGTCCTTTTTAAATTAACATTGCTGTTCTGTTCGTATTTACGCTAGGTTTGTATCGTGCGGGCCAATATAATCGATTCAGAAAACAAGCCTTTCTAGCAGTAAATGACTGGCGCCATTTTAGAAATGGTTTAAACAAAAGTAATGCAAGTTTAAAAATAGAGATCTAATAATATAAAGCACTTATATATAAGAATAATAGAAAAATATTCGAAATGTAAAACTTTCCTTTATATATATATATATAACTTGAACAGTTATATCTTACATGAGATTTGCAAATGTAATTCTTACAATTGTAGCATAACATATTAGTTTTGTTGTCATTGCTTGTGATGAATAGACCATACACTATTTATACTCTGTGAAGAATTCTCGGCAGATCCCGCTGGTATGGTTTCTATTTTTCTCTATATTTGTTTCACTATTTTTACTAAGTCCCTACTGCTAATAGCTCTGGTCATGCTTGATTGTGTGAGAAAATGCGTGATTTCCCTAGTTCTTATGAAAATAGCCTTTGTTTAGTCAATTTGTTCTCGTTCCATTCACTATGTATTGAAGACCATAGAACAAATTCATTGTATGCAGAAGCATCAAGCATGTTATAGATTACTTTCATGGGCCAGAGATTTGTTTTCTATTTACAACTTAATGTATTTAAAAGTTGGTCAAGAGTACCCACAGCTCCTTCAGTTTAATTATAATCTAAAAAAATTAATGGTTTTTTTGTTAATTTGTTGATAAATTCTTTGTCATGATGCAAAGTATTCATATGAATAAAATTCTTGTTCTTTTTGGGATGTAGTTTACTACTGGTCTGTCTTATGTAAAATAAAATAATAAGCTCTGAACTTCTTTATTTGGCATTTCTTCAGAAAGTGCAGATTTATTTTTTCATATGGTGACAAGGAGTCACTTTGCGTTTTAGAAGAAGTTGTCCTAAGTTGTAAGATGTGAAAAATTATCACATGCAATATTTTGTTCCGTATATCCATAAGTAAGTTCACGCACTATTTGCATTCCCAGAATTTTCTCTGGCTATGGCCCTTCTTTTTTTTCCAATGTAAATTTGTATTTTCATTACATATGAAGTATTACTGTCACATAAAATCCATTTTTGATCATATATTTAGATGGGGCTTACTTGGTATATACTGTTTGAAAGGACATCGAAATCCTACTAAATGTTTATCTACATTAATATTTTCATTCGGATTATATAATTTTGGTTGAATTTCTATCCACTTTTCTCAGATATCTCACACTGCAAGTAATTTATTTAATTTTCTTTCTTCTTTATTTCTCGATTCTTGGGCAAAATAATTTCGTTATATTTAGTGTTTATTTGTTGAATATCCATATCAAAATCGTTGTCAGAACTTTAACTCTCAATTTCATCACTTGTATGTTTTTCATACTCGGGTATTTCTTCGCTGTCAGAAACTTCTATTATTTTAGCTTTATGACTGTGACTGAAATTTATGTGATTCGTCATTTTTTCTCTCACATTCAAAGGCACAACTCTTTTAGAGTATATCAGAAGGTGAAATACAGCAGAAAAAAATAAACGTTGCAGTAAGAGGAAATAGTTTAACCCCCTGCCAATAGTATCAATTTTTTTTTTTTACACCTGCTCTCTTGCCATGTGACAAAACACATACTTAAATGTAACAGGTTAAGAAAACGAATAAATGAGAGAAACTGCAGTTATTTTTTTTTTTGAATTATTCCAAACTAAAGTGAACACACGTAGAAGTAAAATTAAATATATTTATATTATTTACCAACAATGCCAAAAAGTTTCGCGAAATAATATCCCTTACTACAGTGCTTCTCAAGATTTCAATATTCGTCACCCGATATTCAATCATAACTTTTATCGCGCCCTCCTCATACAATAACAATGTATTGAATTCAATAATACTACACTTTGATGCTAAAACTGTGACAAATCTATATGGAACTTTATCACTAACCTTTTGAGTCGTCTTTTTTAGGGAAATTTAATTCCCTACCTATTTCCAATCAGCTCCAAAAAGAGGACTGGATTCCTTGTTATGCAGATTAGATAAGATATTTAAGTCAAACGGAATAGTAAAGTTATAGCAGTAGGAGAGAGAGATTGAAGCAGAAAGTTATAATAGTGAAGTTAGATTTATAATTGAAGATTTCTTGGTGGATAATTTAATCTCAGGAAGAGTTGAGATTCAGTGTGGTAAATATTGATTTATAATTAAAGTCTCATTAAAGCTTTATATTAGGAGTGAGATTCAATAGGAACATTATAGAATATAATTCTGGGATCTCTTATCGCGGTAATCTCTGCGTGATCGATATTCTAATTGTTAATTAATTGGATAATTAAATATTTAAGTTAATTTAAAAGAAAGACCCTTTTTTATACCTCATATAACTATTTCTTGATTTATTTGTTTTTAAAAGTCTTTGATTCTATTTGGGAAAGATTACCAAATAAAGAAAGTTATTTATAAAAATGGCTACTGGTTCTTATATGACTCCAACTTATTCTCGTTCTCAAAGTGAGGTCCAAGGGGACCTTCACAAAACTACCATCTTGCTTTAACCTCTGAAATGCCACCGGCGTATATAAACGTCTCCCTCAGACAAAACGTCAATTTCCTCGAACGCATGTATACGCATTTTCGAAGTATGATATTTTCTGTGCACTGCTATCCACAAAATTATTTCGAAGGCTTTGGAATGCAATAAAAGGACCTAACAATGGAAAAGTATTGACGAGGATTGACTTATTTCAGATTATTTGTTTCTTTATTCCTCCCCCTTAATACAGTACGTACGCGCACCTACTGTTGGCATTGGGAAGTGAATCGCGTAACTTTTAATCGGCAGTTAAGGGGTTATTTATAAACCGTACAAATTATCAAGATAAGTGTTAATGTTTGCATATCATTTTAAATATGACAATCCCATGAGATCACTGGCAATCATTGAACTTGTCCTTAACTTAGTATTGTTAAATTAGTTATAAAATATATTGTGTAGCACTGATACATTTATAAATGTAATATATCAGTGTAAATGTGCATTTTATTTTGAATTAGGTCAGAATGCATTTTGCTGGTTTATTTTCAGTAAATTAATATATTTTTTAAAATAATCTTTTGTTTACGACTTTTCCATATGCTCGCGCCCCCTCGTAGTGTTGTCACGCCCCCAAAGGGAGGCGCACCCTCACAGTTTGAGAAACGCTGCCTTACTAAACTTTTTGAACGTATGCATTTTATTTTGGGGAATATAGATCCAAACAAAATAGCATGTTTAAAAGGTGAGGACTATAAAAATATTTTTCAACACAATCAAAGTTTGATCCTAAGATTTAGATCCCAATGATTCATAAACAGAATAAAATCATTCATAATGAAATACCCAACGAAGGATGCGAGTAACGTTTAGTAACTGTTTAAATGAATGCAAAATGTTAAGTGCGTGAATCAGTCGTTTGATCTGCAAAGAAACTGTGGTTTGAGCTTATCCAGAGGATGGAACCCGCGACTCTTGGGTTCGCTGCCAAGTAACATAACCACTAGATAGTATACACTGTTCGAAGGCTGTGTGTGTTACTGGTCTATGAAAATGCCTCTACAAAACAAAAGAAAATAACAATCATTTTAGAATAACATTACATTTGTGTAAAAACAAATATTATACATAAAACGAAAATAATTAACCAATAAAATATATTCTCCATGTGTATTTTAATCTCTGCGCAACAGAAATCTAAAGCCTTCGCGTCACAAAATCTGGTAAATTCTAAAAATCTCTTTCGTTCTTGGGGAAGTTTCTTTTCAATAAGCTAGACTTAAAAGTATTATTCTTTTTACCGCCCCAAACACGTCCTTGCAACGAAAAAAATCATCTTTTTTTCCCCTTTTGAGTTGCCTAACAAAGTCTTAGACACAATTCTTTGAGTGCTTTCGGATTTCGATGACATTATAAAGACTGGAAAGTTTTAAAAGAAATTACGATATAAAAATACAGAGCTTTAAAGCTAATTCTTTGGTAGTTGTTCTCGGTTGTTATTTTCAAAAAGTATTAGAGAGAAATTCGGATTTGAGAATTATGCTTCCCTCGTGAATTACCACTCGGAAGTCAATTTGATCGAAAGTAATCCTCGACCAATATCGAAAATCTCTTTGTGAAGTTTAACGCATGAACAAATATGAAACTGAGGACTTAAGAACTGGGATATTTTCACAAAAAGTGACGCTTCAATTATAAAAGACAAAATAATCAGAGCGCTTTATATCTCAAGAGATCAGATCAGGGGATCTAGGTCTGAGTGATTAGAGCTATTTCCCAGATTTTGCAAAATGTTTGAATTTTTATGAGAATTAACCTAGTATTTTAAATTCTAAAATTCAGTAAATAGAAAAAACAAATAACAATATTGTCACGTTAGAAATGTATAAATCAGAGGTGCCCAACTTTTTACCCCCTTACCATTTTTTTAGGTTTAGGGTAGACCCCTTCTTAATTAATATTAAATGTTTGCAAATTTATCAACTTTGTGATGTTCCTTTCCATGGGAGAACATCTCTCGAAGTATCAGCGTGAGCTAGAAGCGTAGGATTAACGAAAGAACTAGAATCAAACATTATCTTAATATGACTTTATTAAGATATCCAACTAAAACCTTTAACAAATTAAATTATAATAATTAATATGAGAGAATCTATGATGGCAAAATACGCAACACACACACAATATATATATATATATATATATATATATACCTAATAAGACTTAATCTAATTCAGACCACTATCAATAACTGAACCGCCTAATCACTGACTCTAATATTAAATAGTCAATCCTACCTTATTACAGCTTGGAGAATCACTCTGTACTTGTATGCACTGGTTTGCAACTGGGATTAAATATATTCGATCACTTATAACTTCTAATCACAGTGACGTAAAGCTCATTCAGACTTGAACCACGATTCCTCTATTAGACATCAACTATCTGCCAATTTCCATCCACTATCACAAATTGCCATACATTGCCATCTCGCTTACTCTAAGTTCCGATACTTAAACGCTTGTTCATTTGCATCTTTCATTCACACTTCACTTCTTGGATTTAGTTGGAAAAGAGTTGCCATTAATTCTGGTCCAAAGAACCCAAAGGACATGTTAAAGTAAAGACGCGTTAGCCCGTCACAACTGAAATGTCTTTTTGACAGCTGGTACTAATACTACTTTGAAAGAATTAAATTTCTAAATGCAATGAAATATCGTGTTTAAAATTTAAAAAGCACATGTTAATTAAGGTGACTGTCCCTCTTCGGACCCAATTTTTTTTTTTATAAAACAAATTTTTGAAACAAATTGAGTGTTTTTAGGGAAAAAAAATTTTAAAAATTCATAAAAATTTTTAAATAAACACTGTACTTTTAGAAAATATGATTGTTTTCAAGGAAATTTTACCAAATTTTTACTAAAGCGATTAACACTGTATAAAAAAATTCCTAATACAACTATCATAATTTTCTTTATACACAATATACATATTGTGATGTTCTTCAAAATGAACCAAAACCTAAGTAAAACAAATACAAAAAAATTACAATCAGGTATACATTATAATATGAAAATTTTGATATTTTTAAAGTTTTCTCTTTATAAAAACTACCCTAAATGAAAAAAAATATTTAACCAACAACAAAACTTATGGTCCATTTATGAAAAATAATATAATAAACATTTCCACAAAATTTCAAAACGTTATCTGGTTTGGTTCTTAAGATATCATGTGTCTGGCAAAGCGTTTCTATTGAAAATATAATTTTGCGAAAAACTCATTTAAAGTTTTATCTTACTGCCCTTTTGCATTAAGTGATGTTTTTTAAAATCACTATAACTTTATATCTATTTCGCGTAAAGGAAAAATTAAAACTATTTTGGAAAGAAACATGTTCAGACTAGAAGATTTTGAAATAAAAAAATGACTTAGGTAGACAAAAAAAAAACATTTTCAAGGTAGGCAGTCATCTTAATTAAATTAAAAGTTATTTAATACATAAAATAACTAAACAACAAATAAATGATTTTAATGGGAGGGATGAATCTGGAACTAAATGACAAGTTTTCAACATTTGGTATCAATCTTGTCGGGTGTAACCTTAAATCGACTATATTAGTAGTGTCCAGTATTTTTCTTCCTTTTTTTCTCTTTTTGTTTTGGAGATTGGTAATAACGTTGAAACGCCTCCACACAAGGAAAGGCAATCAAAAACTTCCTCATGATATTTTATAATTTGGGATAAATAGCAGGTTTTCCTTTTTAAAGCCAAAACCGCTGGCATCCATTTATAAACTTTAAGATATTCTTTAGTACTTATTATGATCAGTTCTTGTGTAATGTGACATTTTTTTTTCAATGTGACCATATGAATTCATTGCTTATAGCGGTATTACCGTAGTCACAAAGCATTCTAAAACCTTGTTTCAAAATCTGAGTAAAAGCGATTTAAATTTTGAATATAGGTTAAAACTTCTTGACAGATTGTCTGTAATAAATTGAAAAAATTCGGGTTCTTTAATGTTATACTACTTTAGTTTAACTCTGTGGAAAAATGCCAAAACGGTTCTTGTTTTTTAAGAAATGTATTCTATCCCCTTGTAAGTGCAAACTAACCTCATTAAATTTAGTAAAAAAGTCCTTTAAATAGGTAAAATTTGGTTTCCACTGGATTAAATTTTCTTTTAAAATTTAAGTCACGATCTAGTTTAATGAGAGCCCCTATCATAGACCACCTCATGATTCCCCAAATTATTTTTTGCTGACGTGAAACACTTGCGGGTAGTCATAGACCCCTGGGAGTCTATGTAGACCACTTTGGGAATCACTGGTATAAATGCACAATGTAAGAGCTTGTTTTCATTTAACATTACTCAAAAGTTTTCTGACGTGATTATATCAAAACGACCGGAATTTACACACTTTGTGCACGGAATGCTAACTAGAACTGAACGTATAGTGCATTTCATTTCGAAAACTCAGCATTCCTTGATACAGTGACAACAGTGGGCAAATTATTTATAACTTGAGACATAACACAGACATTCATGTACTAGCAACGGCTGACTAGAACTAAACTCAGTGGAGCAACAGCCCATTGTGTCCTACAGGCCTATGGTGTCCACCTTAGCTTTCGTGACCCTGGTCACGGGGGTGTATGGGCAGATGTTGCGGTCAGGTAGTCTGTCTGCATCTATTTAATAACCGATCTTCGTCGAGTAGTCCATGTTACTAAACTCACAGTACTACATTAAATAACATTTACAATCAATATGGGATGTGTCGTTGTTACTAATGCCACTCGGTCGATGAAGTCAGATCGAAGTCTGTGAAATTAATTGTGGTAAGATGGGTGTGGATTACGTCTGTTGTTTTGGCTGCAGCTTTGAACGTCATGCAGGTGACATTAAGTTTTGGCTCTTTGTGAGGAAGTATTCCGAGAGGGGGAGATCCAGAGGTACCCACCACCTTCCTTTACCACAAATATTTCTAGAAGGCTTTTGGCTCGTCGAATATTATTAATGTCTTCTTGTGGCACATGCTGTATACATTTACCAACGTCCATGCTCTCTCTACAATTCAAATTTCGGCACAGTACTAAACACTACCCTGTCCAGGCTATTTTTTGTGGGATATATGACAGGTGTACCCCCGAGACCATTACAACAATATTTAATGTTTATGGGATATGTCATATAAGGAGTGACTGAAGTGTCTTTAGTAACATTACGTCATCTGTTGCAGCACCTTTTCTAGGGTTATGAACGTGTTGGGCAGACTCTGGATGACTGTCAGTTACTGTTGATCAGATGTTTCCCGTTTCTAGTTGGTTGACAGCTGATGGTAGGATTCGAGTATGGTGAAGACTCTACGGATTCATCGATTCAAATATCTATGCAAGTTGGTATTAGTACCATAACTATGTGAGTTGTTTTTCAAGGGCATTGGGTGGCCGCGGTAGCCAAATAGGTATCGGACCGTGGCTTGCTACGGGTTCGAGTACCATAAAGACCCGCCGTGTAGGGCAGCGATGCACGTTTTGTCGAAGCTGGTCCTCCCGTTGGTGTGGTGTGGTAGTTAGGAGAGGGGGTGCTAGCTCAGGTGTCGTCCACGTCACTTGACCATGGTTCATTAAAAGCCCTCGTTGAACTTTAATAATCAATCAATCAATCAAGGGCATTGGCTAAGTCTCAAACGTTGACTTGGATGACACTTGAACATGAATCTTCTCAAGCTTATATAGCTATGTCATCTTGAAACTTAAATCAAATAAATATGTTACCCAGACAAATATATTGCCGAAATTTTATTAATATGCAATACTGTTTTTGGGGGTGTTGGGATTTTTTTTCCCCATTGGTGTAATTACGCATCAGTATTGTGAAAAAAGTACATTGCTTGGAGTGTGATAAATTTTTCATTAGAAGTATCCATCTCTTAATTTGTTTTGATTGAAAAAACTAAAAATTTGAAACATGAAAAGAAATAATTTGATATCTGTTAGGGCTTCCAAATCTCATAAAGTCTGTTTTTTTTTCGATTTTTTACAATACACTGTTTCGTTTAAAATATATTAAATTAAAAATTATGTATAGCAGAAGTGGCTTCTGAAATGAAAGATTAGATTATAGAATTTATAATCATAGGAATCTAAATTTATTAATTATTAAATCATCTCATTTATTTCAGAAAAACAGCAATTTAGTCTTCTATAATAAAAATGTATATATAATCCACATTTTATTCCTCTTTACAACAAATTTGTGTTGTTCTTCATACGAATAACTCTGACTGATAACATTGTATTTATCAACTTAAATATCCCGGGTATTCAAGACCGTACTTTACCAATGTCTTTGTTCATGAACATCAAATAAAAAAGAAAGCAAAGTACTTAATCTTGCGCATCCTTCTATCTCAAACATAAATACATTTTATCATCCAAAACCTACCAAAGAAGAAGTAAATGAAGAAAGATAATTACTGAAAAAAGAACAATCGGAAAGAAAAGCAAAAGAGAGAGAGAGAGAGATGCTTCTTTTTCAATTCCATCTACCAGTAATCAGACGACAGGTTGACCGTAAGATATCTCAACTCAACTCAACTCCGCAATCTGATCCCGACCGACATTCTTCAGAAAAAAAAGAAACTAACCAGAAAAGGCTCGCTCAGAATAAACTCAGCCTCGCTTTGGGAAAAATAGAACAATAATAAGAGGAAGACAGACCTTTTTCACTATAAAAATGGCAAAAGACAGCTTCAATGACGTTGCCTGGGTGAACCAGAAAGGGAAATAGGTAAAAAAAGAGTAAAAAAACACGATTCTTCGCTTTGGTCGTCCTTTGAGGGGAGGTGGTGCTTTCATTAGCCTTTCTAAAGGATCCCCTGACACGATACTTTAGGGGAGGGATTTTAACAGAGTTCTTTTTCCAGATTTTCCGTTCTTTACTTTTCTTTTGCACTGCGGATTGAGACGCATTCTTGGAAGAATATATTCTGGAACTATACGAGCAAATTTATTTGTATACTTGCTGGTATACCCATTCTTTACAAGGGTGAAATAAAAAATAAACAATACAGAATGAAAGATAAAGGAGTTTTTAATGAGTTAATTGAACATGAATTGCAAATTAAACAAAAAAAAAATTTTTTGCATATCTCAGTTGAGCAAAATAACCATTTTTTTTTAAAAAATTAAGTCTGCAGATCTAATAGCTGATAAAAAGGATGTTTTTTTTTATTTTAACACCCCGTAGCTCTCTTTGAGTCAATTTTTGAAAACATTCTTCTAAATTGATCTCCGTTCAGCAAAAGTAACACATTGTTGCACATTTTTTGTAATGAACGCTTAAAATAGTGTAAATAATTTACTTCTGGATGTGTAATACGTTAATATTACTTTCTGTTGTATCTATTTTATGTTAAATTTGAAATATTCACAAGCAACACCATTCCTTACGATTAAATAGAAACATAGCGAAATATTGGCTATACAGCCAAATTGACATCATTTTAGGCGAAACTGTTGGCAACTTGGCGATTGATTGAGCGGTGCAGAAGTTGATATACTGTAGCGTCACCTGGTGGGATCTGCAACAAAGAGGATAGCGCAAAAACCTTCTCCACAAAAATAAATATGTACATTCCAATTTTCATGTTATCGGTTGTACGCTGTTGGAGTGATGCTCTTATATATATGTACAAAAATCCATTTTTATACATATAGATGTGAAAACTTATAGAAGAAGTAGAGAGAATGTTTTAATAATGGGAGATTAAAAATGTTTAAGGATCATGATTTAATTTCATTATCCTCAAAATGTATA
Organism: Trichonephila clavipes; assembly: GCA_019973935.1. Taxonomy (NCBI): domain Eukaryota; kingdom Metazoa; phylum Arthropoda; class Arachnida; order Araneae; family Nephilidae; genus Trichonephila; species Trichonephila clavipes. The sequence continues at coordinate 1,293,482 of BMAU01017308.1, read as the reverse complement.
AGCTTTCTTATTATTCGTGAGCAGTCATCGGAATAGTTAGTAATAATATTTAATATTTAAATTCTTCATAAATATACAACATCATTATCTCAAAGAAGGAATAATGAACAACAAAAAAAAAGCTAGTAGATGTCAGAAAATATTTTAAAGAATTTTGTTTAGTTTTAGGGAAAAAATTATTAAAATTTTCTGTATATTTGTACATCATCATGTGATTCATGTGGGTTCGACTTTTTTTGTGAAAAATTTGATGATTACAAAATATTTTGTAAAAAATGCTTAGTAATGATAAAAATGAATAATTCCAGTGTGCAACTGTATCTTTTTGCAAAAATTTAAATACATTTTTTGGTATTTATATATCTTTCTGAATTTGTATGAAAGATTAGATATGGAAAACGTTTATAGAAAATGTGATGACACTCCACAATTATATTAAAGATGTTGATTATTTTTAATTGTTTGAATGTGACCCTTGCTCCATATTATAGATATTACTATAACTATCATTTTGGCGTTAATTAGTATGACTTTTGAATATTTTACGATTTACTTATTAAAACGTTTTATGATTTACATCCTTTCTAAAAATGTTATTTACATAATAAAAATAATTTCTGCAACGTGTATAATTACTTTCTCTGGTGTAATGAAAAAAGAAAAATAAATTAATTCGTTATTCACTGCACTGCTGCACTGTTTTTTTACAGAACTATATATCTTCACATTTCAATCAATTATTTCATTAAATAAAACTTAAAATGCATTACTAATGAGTACACAAAATATCTTTCTCAAATTTTGGCCTTAAATTAGTTATGGTATTTTTAAAAAGGTGATAGAATAATTTCGCCACTGAACCAACTTCTTGTTCAATAGATGACAAGACAAGCCTAAAAACATCATATTCTTTTAGATTTACTGTCTGAAACATGTCTAAAAATAAATAAGGCGTTATGCTCTGATTCAATAAAAGAAATAAAAAAATCACACCAGACATCCAAAAAAGCGATCGTGGATTAAATATTCCTAGACTTTGGTAATGATTTTGGATCAAATATCGTTGAGATATTTTTAGTAATACATGTAATTACTATATCGAAAGATATACGAAAATTTAAAAAAGTTGTATTGAGAATAACGTATGAATTTATATATATATATATATATAATATATATATAAAAAAAAATTTCAATATATAAAAAATTTTCATATACATATACATACACATATATTTATAAAAATAATACATATATTTATATACCTAAGATAACTAAAAATAGGAAGAAGGCACATAGTATAAAGACAAATTCCTGGCCTTAGGAATATATATATATATATATATATATATATATATATATATATATATATATATATATATATATATATATATATATATATATATATATATATATATATATAATAAATTTTTCCTGCTAGACAAATATTAAAAACATGTATCAGTTCAATTAAAATAGTGTGTTCATTTCAACTTTCGCTCTTTTTTCCTATTAAATCTATATCAAATATTAATTATGTTTTGTAAATCTCGCAAGGAATTTAAAGATTAAAATGACTGAATAATAGTATATTTCTAAAGCCAGTGAAAGATGTAGGGTAAGCAAACTAAAAAAGATTCGTCTGTGATATCCAATATTCAGTCCGTTTTTATAAAAGCAATCAAATTAAATAAGGAAAATTATTACAAATATAAATTCAACTGGACCGTAAAATTGTAATATTGAACTGAGATTAGCAAAATTATTTTATTTATCACTAATATACCTCGTTTGCCTAAACTGATAATAAATTAAATCTATCAATCCATATTAATTAAAGTATTTACACGTATTTAAATTACTTTTAAATTAATTTTACGGCACCAAGAAACAACTAAGCCATCATTTTTTCCTATAAAATATTTATTAATAGAACAGCAAATTATAAGAACATTATTTACATTTCTTCTTGTTGAGTAGTTCATATGCTACTTCACCAAATGATAATGGTTTATTTACAATTAATCTTGACGTAACAAGGGTTAGTCGATTGTTTGAAACGCAACAAATTATAACTTCCATAAAATCCGGCTTATAACGTGCACTTTTAATAAAAGAAATAAGATCGAAATTTACGGGTGCACGTTATACACTGGGTATGAAAACGAGAGCTTTAAAAATAACAAAAAATGAGCATAGAGAAAAATTAGACAGCTGCATATATCGAAATACTGCTTCTTTAAAAAGAATTACATTCCATATGAACTTAAAGGGTTGTAGTTCTAGAAGTATATTATTTCATTCTAGTTCTTGGAATAATGCTTCGAATAATTGACTTAAAAATACAAGAGCATTACGAACGCACATCTCCTGTTGTTGTTTTTTTTCGTTAAGTAGGAGGTGCAAGTTATACGGCGAGTATGTTTAAAAATTAAAAATTGCAGCTTGGAACTATATGTGCTCGTAATACACCGGAATTCACGGTAATATAAAAGAGAATTATTTTAGTTTTAGTAAGTATCTGAAGTTTTAGGGCTAAGAAAATTCGAAGAACGTCTACTGCAATAGATGAATTTTTACAGCTCTCTGAAATTTATATGAAAGTATATTAGTATTATGAATTTATTAAAAGCTATACATGCCAAAAATTATGTTTTGGATATGATTAATTAGGCTGACTAAATCTTTTTTTCCTAACCGTAAATTAATATGATTATATTTAAATTATCCAATAGATAGAGCAACTAGTTGAACTACTTGCATCATATAAAGACATTCAAAATGCAAGTCGCAAATAGTAGCAAAAATATCAAAAAATTAGACAATTTAAAAAACTTTCCCACACTCATCATTCGTGTAAAATTGATATCGGTATTAAAGGTTAAGTTAATTGTTTAGTTTTTATTAAAGTATAGAATTAAATCGTATACTGAATTTCCTCTCTCTCTCTCTCTCTCTCTCTCTCTCTCTCTCTATATATATATATATATATATATATATATATATATATATATATATATATATATATTAATATATACTGGAGGTTCCGACAGACGTTGTCCTGTACACTCATCTTAAATTCAAAAATTCAAAATTTTTATGAATAAGCTTTAACAAAATCTGGACCGTTTTGAGTAAAATTTGTATAGTTATTACAATGTCTAACGTCATTACATGTACGGTTATCACAATTCAATGAACCTATAGCGTGTGAGTATGTGTATACTATAAGCGAAGTTAAATGTAAATGCTGTGTGAATAAAAACTTAAACTTGTTTTAATTAAAGGTGAAAAAGTTGAGACCCAAACTATTTTATAACAGGTATATTTATTAAATTGTACATAAAATGTATAGTTTTTTTATGCACACTTCAAAACTCTTCAAACACTAATTACATCTGAATGTAATAATTTTATTAACACACGATTTATTTCAACAAAATAATAACAAGAAGTGACAAAATATTTTCCTGAAATGATCACAGCACCAACAGTCGGGACCAACTTTAATTATTATAAAATATTTTGAATATTCGATATTGCGATCTTAGCGCAGTCTGCCGGATCCAATGTAAAACATTTCAAAATCAACAATTTATAAATAAAAAATTAATTAAATAAACATTTCTAAGCCGAATTATAAATCTAAACCATTCTCGAGTCCACTGGAACAGACAAAACTTTCATCAAAATCGGTCCAGCCCTTTAGGAGGAGTTCAGTTACATACACACGCACAGAAGAATTACATATATAAGGATTATTTAAAAAGATATTAATTAAAAACGCTAAAAAGCGTGAATCGCGTCTGCATTTTCGTAACAATAAAGACCGGGTTTGGCCAGTTTGGCTGAAAATCAATTTTCGACGCCAACTTACGTCTTTTTCAATTCCTACTATTACCTCACGATCTCTCTATATATTTTATTTGTTTGTTTGCTTATTTATTTGTTTATCTTGGTGAATTTCAATAGTTAATAAAATACATTTTAAAGCGCTCAATTGAGCTGAAATGTAATGTACATGATTATTTTGGATGACAATACAATAATTTAAATATATTTAATAAAAATTAATTGATTATAACTAATTATTTAAATGATTAGAAATACAGCCACGTTGGCGACTTAGCGATCCTTTTGGTGGCTTATGTCAAAATTTGAAAAGGTTTTTCTTTCTCATGTGTTAAATAAAGCATTCAGTTGAAAGAAAATTTTATATACACGATTGTTTTGGATGACAATACGATACTTTAATGATAATTAATAAAAATTAATTACCACTTAATGTTGTGATTATGTCATATGTATATACATATTTATATTAATTGCAACTATTTAATAAAAAGTATCTAAAATAAAATTTTTCTTTGTTGAGCTAAGTAGGAAGTGTTGTTACAACAATGCAGGTGAATGTTGAGTTGTATTTTTGAATGTTTTTCATTAATATCTTTTAACTAATTGCAGTATCGGACCGAATTGTGAATCTGACTCATTCTCGAATTTACTTGAACCCACACAAAGAATTTCATCGAAATCGGTCCAGCCGTTTAGGAGGAGTTTAGTGACAAACACACGCACAGAAGATTTTTATATAAAAGGATATATCGATTTACTTATTAGATTCCTCACAAAGTTACAATTAAAATTTCACAACACTCCATCTGTTTGCAATTTTCTGGAGTTACGAAACATTAAAAACGTGTCTCTCAAAACTAAATTAGCGTTTTAAATAGTCGATGACAGAAATTTTCTTCTAAACATTTACTTCGATCAATCATTTTTTTACCGTTATTAATAAAAACACATAAAAAGAAAATACTTCTATAAATATTCACACGTGGAAAAAAGTGTATTTTAGTGCATCAAAAGTTTTAGACACTTATATTTTTCGCGTACTAAATTCTGTAAATTTCCATGCAATTTTGAACTAAAAATTACAAAATACCCGAGGTAAAACACTTGATGTTAAATTTTGAAACATTAAGAAGTCATACACGAGTTTATACAGGTTAAGTATCATTCATCTGATCATGCATTACTAAAATAGCGAGAAAAGTACAAATTATTTTTACATCAGCGAAATAATGACATTTCAAGTTAAATTTAGAGTACCGTCTATTTTTATACTATTTTCTTCACTGTGTACAAAATTCAGTTCTTAATTTTGTAAACGATACTTCTAAATGTTTTTCTACATAAATTAAATAGTTTAAAAAGTAATTAAGATCCTTTAATTTTATAAAACGTATCGCACAAAGCTATTTGATGATATTTGAAAGGAAAATTAGATAAATCTATGTCTGATACGAATACGAGTGACCGCACATCCTGCGTCTATAGTGGTTAGCGACGCTGACTGTTGTGCCGTAAGGCCTAAGTTCGAATCCCAGAGAAGGTATGGACTTTTGTAAATTTATAGTGCCTTATAGCGTCATGAGACCGTAAATTGCCGTCGAGCCGCAAGTTATATTACAAGGTTTGTGGAAGAGGAAAAGATGCACAGACCACTCCTAGGGTTGTTCTCTCTCAAAATTAAAGTGGAACCCAGCCAAACATACTGGCATCTGCATAGGGCTCAAAGCCAGGAATAAAAAACGGCATGCGTACATCTAGCCCTTTGGCACAATGAATTTCGTGGGCCTCGATCTGACATCGTCAGAAAGGAAGGGTCTCTTTCTTGGGCCTTGGTAATATTACTTCCCATCTCTGCATGTCTTTACAAATAATACCTATGGGAAGCGTAAAATGCATCATAATATATTGATTTTGCTACGAGTATTAAAACGCTGTAATTACTGATTCTTGCTTCAGTTTTATGTTGCTGCACATTATTCAGCAATAATGACATCTGTAAATCGGTCATAAAAAGATGGTGCTAAAGAAGAAATACCATGTCCAAAGGCTGTTGTTGTCATGGAAGGAGTTTATCACTTCGATCAAAGAAAGGAAAGATACCAAATCATGGAGGCATTGTAACTTTTATCATCTTATTGACCTTGTCATTAGAAAGTTTCAAAATGCGACAAGTGAACAAAGAAACGGAAGTTTAGACCAGCTAACATTCTGTATAGCATAAGATCGTCAGCTAATAGACGGTTTCCTCTGGAATAAGGAAAGAAACAAAGAGCTTCCAAGTAAAGAAATGCGTAGTTCCGGATGATGTGCGCTTAGCCAGTTGTTGACGCAGAAAGGGGCAAGAAAATAGTATAAGTAGAAAATGATAAACGAGGAAATTTTTATGTCATTGTGCGGTAAAAGCGTGGGGGCTTTGTACACTATATTTTTTTCACTAAATATGCATTTCGGATTAGAACTAGGAAGAAAATATAACAATTGATATCGAGCACCGCAACTTTTTACCACAAAGATAATAATTTTCTCGTTAATCATTTTATTCTTGTATTAGGAATTATTTTTACTTTTTAGTTCGATTAACTATAAAAGCGCGTGTATTTTATTTTTTTAAACTATATTTTATTAATTGATGAATTTTATTTGTTTCTTGTATTTGTATAAACTAGGAGCGTTTTCACTTTAGGGTTGTAACTTAATCTTTTAGTCGCCAAATCTGGAAATAGTATCTGGAATGAGTCGCCAAATCTGGAAATGAGAAAAATCGTTAATCCTGATCAGGACAATGGAACAAAATTATGAAGTTATTGTGTTGTCATCGGACAAATGTATAAAATTTCAAATTAATCTGACCTTTTAAAGTGGATAAAAATCAGTTGAAGTTTATAAAAGCTTTTTAAAAAGACACTCTGCATGTGTGCAGAATGTGATGTCCTCTTGTGCAATGCAACATTTTTCTCATATTTTCATGGTAAATTATTACTATTAAATTTCATTTTCTTTATGATGGTGAATGGTTCCTTGGGAAGTATTCTTCCTACCCCTAAAATTTAAATATTAACATACAATTCAGCAAATGAAATATATTTCCTTAAATGCTATTGTTTAATTGTTAATAAAACAAAAAAAAACTGCGAGAAATTCAAAACAAAAATAAATGACTCATAAATGGAATAAACGGCAACTTTGTCTGCAATGATGTAAAGCCAGAAAAACGTGAAAGGATACCCCAGATTGACAAAATGTGATATTTATTGATGAATTCTGGTTCGCTTGGAGATAGATGATAACTATCTACGTTTGTGAAGGTGCCCTTGCAAACGATACAAATCAATCCTATATGTCTCATGACACACTGTCACATAGCAGATCTAATAATCTAGAGCGGCCTTACTCAACCTTTTTTCAAGCGGCCACATAGATATGATAACTATTTCACGGCAGCCGCATACATATGACAACTATTTCTTGCGGGCCACAATAAGATGATTAACGGGGATGGCGCTATAAGAACAAATACATTTAAAATGAAGAAACTGATCAAAATATTAATAGTTTTTTGTATTTAATTTTAAAACTATATTAAACTTCCTCAAACTCAACTCGCAGAAAAAAAAAAGATTTCAAGGCATTTTTTTTCTACCTTGTTATGGGATAATTTCGATTTCCTTTCATCAATGATCCCAAGTCCCCCATCCACAAATATTTTGTTGCTCAAAAAAAAAAAGAAAAAAGAAGAAGAAGGCATTGAAAGATTTATGTTTAGTTGTATAGGGACGAGCAAAATTGTATTTTTTAAATATAGCATTTTCATGACAAATCAAACAAGCTGTTTATCCATGTTTGTTTTTCCTATGAATCAGTCAAGACCTCAATTGACTTAAAATAACAAATATTATTTAGATATTTTTCGCTTGGAAGGCATGATGGTTAAGTAAAAATTAGTTTCACCCATAAACTAGTCGCTACCCTGCTGTTATTTGTTAACGCTAACCGTTAAAATTACAAAAGAAAATAAGTTATCCCTCAATTTCTACCAGCGCCATATCGATAGCAAATTTAATATATGGGATTGCTTGATTGATAGAATTTCTCGCTAAATTTTTTATAAATGGTTCTTAAATAGTTGAATTTATTAGTGAACGGAGCATGACTGAGACACTCAGAAAGGTCAAACGGGCCATATGTGGCCCGCGGGCCGCAGCCTGAGTATCGCTGAACTAGAGCAAAGGTTTCCAAACTTTTTTGAATATTTTTTCTAGTGAACATTTCGATATCTCCCTCCTCCCTCTCCAGAGAAATAGGAGCGTCCATAATACATGGTGAAAACACTAATTAATTTTTTTAAAAATATTCCATTACTAATATAATATATTTTTCTTGATTTAGTTTTTTAACCCCCCTCCCCCGATTTTATTTACTTGTAAATATGAAATAGCTATTGCCTTTGATATACAATTTTAAATGCATACAACATAAAGAACCAGTATTAAAGTTTACATAATTAACGTGTTTTTTTAGTCTTTTAGATTTTATATTTGGTTAATCTGCCTATGTCCCTCCATATCATCTCAATACTCCCTATACTCCCTTTGGTTAATTTGAATACTCCTCTAATTCTGGGACTTTACTGCCTCCCTGAAAGCTGCAAACGCCCACGAGGAGGCGTTGTCACCCACGTTTGGAACCCATGCTCTAGAGCAGGGGTGGGCAGACTTCTCCAGGGTACGGGCTACTTCTAATTATTTTACGGTGTTGAGGTCCACCTATGGGTGCAGGTGTGATGAGGTAAGAAAAAGTTCTGAAATATTTATTCTTACTGTATAATAAATACGCAGAATATGTACTCACATAAGTAACTACAATTTAAAGAAAACTCACACTTTTAAATCCGTTTTAAAAAGAAAAAAACGCAAGCTACAATCATAATAATAATGGCCACAAATATAATATCAAATGATGCATTTATCCTCGAGCAGAGAACATGATAAGTATCTGAGAAAGGCAGATTGTGTAAGATTTATTTTTAGAGGAATTCAAGAAAATGGCACGGGGTGAAGAAGATCAAATTTAATCTGACATCGTTAACATCATCTAAATACAACGAATTAAATGGACAGGGCACGTTATCAGAATAAATGAAGACCACATCACGAAATTGTCTTTAATGCCCAAACAATTGACACACGGAGAAAAGGCAGGCAATATTTAAGATGGATTGATGGCGTAGAAAAAGATCTCCTAATTTTGAAAACTAAAAATAACTAACACTAGCAGGAAGAAGAGTCTGTCCTGGAAAAGGCTTCTTGAGAAGACTAAGGTTCACCCTTGGCTGTCGAGCCACTGAGGAAGGAAGGATGCATTCACACACACAATCAAACAATTCAAAATATGCATTAAATTTATTTTCTTCTTAAGGTATCCGACAAAGTTTGGAACCGTGATTTTCAAAAAGCACAAAAATGGATAGTTACCATGATATTTAGTGTCCCTTAGATTAAAATACATATATAAAATTGTTTTAAAAATATTATGACAAAAAATATATTTAAATACAATATTTTGGCAAACAATTAACTTAGAATAACCTTTTTTTCAAAACGTTCTTCTTTTACAAAAAACGTTTGTATGATAATTATATTTTGCTTATATAAAGTAAAGACATCTCCAGAGAGTGTCTGAACTAGGAGTTTTTTGAAAAATTCACATTATTTTTAGAGTTACCAACAATTGAAATAATTATCAGTGATTTTTTTTAAATTTCTCCCCTCTGTTGTAGTAAAATAAGGATAAATCCTCTCCTAAGTTATGTATTTCAAAAATTCTAGTTCAGCCTCTGTACAGAGGTCTGAGATATATACAGGCAACATATTATTATAATAGAAACATTTTTCATAAAAAGAGACTGTTTTGAAAGTTGGTCATTATATATTCATGTTTTGTCAAAACATTGTACTTAAATATTTTTTTTATTTTAATAATATTCTTAAAACAATTTTATATACGTTTTCTAATCTAAGTGACACTAAATATCATAAATATTATTCTTCTATACGCTTTAGCAAAATCATGGTTCCAAACGAAGTCGGATACCTTAAGCTCGTTCGTAATTATAATCAGTAGGACTTAGTCTGTATACTATCAGCTAATCTCAAATGTTTCAGTACATAATTACTTGCTGCTTATCTTCAAGTGGTCACCTTAAAATAACTTGGCGATCCCCCTGTCGATTGCGATCGACTTAATGCTCGCCCCGAATCTAGAGGAACAAAGTCTGTGATAGCAAGTGTATCAATTTATAGAAATATTATATTGAACTTATATTACCTCGAAATAATAGCTTAATATTCTACAGAATAGATAGATTCAATAATATTCTCTTATTATATTGTTTGAATCATGGTTGTCGAGCCATGGGCTCGAGTCCTTGTACCAATTAAAACCCATCGTATAGAGTGGTGATGCTTGTCAGATCTGTCATTACTCAAAATCCTCATGTTCGTGCGAAAAGTGGGGTGCTAACGCACATGTCGATTTAGTCACATGAAGACAGTTCAAATTATGAGGTCCCTTGGTAAAAGCTCTCGCGTTGCTTTAGAATGGTACATTAATAAACACCCATTCATACACGGTTTAAGACTCGGATTTTTTGGAGCGTAGATTTATTAAGAAATTGAAGTATTAGGAATGGCCGCAAGAGCCTAGTGGTCATGTTCACGAGCTCGTGCCCGGTGTGTCATGAGTTCGAATCTTAGTGCTACTGAACGGTTACGATAACCAAGTGGTCAAGGTATCTGATCGTGACTGGCCTTGTCACGAGTTCGAGCCCAGTACCACTACAGACCCGCCGTCTAGGAGAGCGATGTACGTTAAATCTGTCGAGAGCTCAAATGTCCTCCCGTTGGTGTAGTGTGATAGTTAGGAGAGGGGGTGCCATCACTGCCAGCTCAGGTGTCGTCCACGTCACCTGACCATGGCTCAAAATTATGTGGTCCGTCGCCAAAAGCCCTCGTGTAGCTAAATAGTGAGCTAAATATTCATTCACTCACTCACTTTGTGCTCCAGAAAAGCCGCCGTGTAGAGGGGCTGATACATGTTAAATATAAGATGACTCAGAGTCCACACATTAGCCTGGTGTAGTAGTTAGGTTTCAGCTCAAGTTTCACCCTCGTCACTTATTTGAACGAGGTTCAAAATTACGAGGTGTATAGTGAATAGCCCTCGAGTTGCTTCAGATTACGACATAAATTAAAAGTAAATCAAATGGAAATTGGTTTTTCTATAATTTTCTTAAAAACATATACATCATAAAAACATTGATCACCAAGTTACTCTTGTTTTTTAATCTACAACGTAACACTATGATCAAAGAGTAAGCTTTTTCAGTGGCCTGGTTATGAAGATTGAAAATAATTGTCACTGTTTACACTTTCTGATACACATTTGAAAGCCCTTTACTCTACAAATATATATCCACATTTTACACAACCAACCAATTTATAACCAACCAAGTGCCATCAGTATGCACCTTTTCTTTATAAAGATGACGTGTAAGCTAAGATAGTAAAGATGACGTGTAGTAATACTTTTAGGATCTATAAGACAACAGTGGCTTTACAATCCTTTCAAGATTTTTAATTCTTTGAAATATGCTGTGAGTACAGTTTTTAATTTTTTTTCTTTGTAAGTATACAATATTTTATGAAACTTAAAAAATTTTAACTACTCGTTTATTTTATTTATTTATTTTTTATATTTTGAAGTTTTTACTAATTGTGCCCATTTTCAGTTTGAATTTACTTAATTTGAGTCACTTGTTAACTTACTGAGTCTCAAAAGAAGGGGGACATGTTTGTGCCATCAGACTAGCTTAAGCCAACTTATTCGATTACTAACTCCGAAATTGTCTTTTGACTTGATATATAAACTGAATTTTTATTTATATATTTCATTTGCGTTTAATCCTTAAGAATAGATTTTTCTACAAAGTCTCCGGTATGGAAATTTTATGAGAAGTGAAACTTTACAGGCGTTGAGTCAAAAAAACATTACGCTGTGTTTTGCACATGCGCCAAATCTCTGTCGGAAGGAAAAAGAAAGAGTTCCTACTTATTCGTCTTTTTTTTTAAATTACGATCCTTCTCTTCTTACCGAAACCAGACAAAAAATAATTACAGAATCAAAAAATTCGTTTTTTTTAAAACAAAAAACCGGTATTTTGCACTTTTAATAATTTTTTGAAAAATGAATCAATATCGATTCGTTTTTATGAAAATAATTTTTCAATCGCTTTGTGTTAATTCTTTATCATTTTAATGAATCGAAACTCTTTACCAAAAAAAAATTCATACTTTGGTCTTTTAGAATCAATGATTTAAAATATGCCGAAAACTTTTCCTTACGATTTTTCGAAAAATACTCAAAATTCGAATTAAGCATTTAATTTTTTCGTCATTTATAAAAATAATCACACGAAACCTTTTTTCCTTGTGTCAAAGTAGTTACAATGTTTATTTTTATAAGATTATTTTTAAGTTCTGTTTATTTTCTTTCAGAATTTCATTTTTATGGCTCACTTTAAATATTTTCAAACCATTGAAATTGTGTAAGTAATTGTTTATAAGTAGACATCGTTACGTTAAAAAATTGTAAATTTAAATTAATATGGAAAGGATGAAATACTGTTTTCTAAAAAAATATCTTCATTTTTGACAAAAGAAAATACTTCTACCTACTAATATGATAAATTACATTGAATACTAATAGTTTTGTAGAAAGAAGAAAGTTGCTTATATATATATAAAAGTAGCTGTTATGCTCACCAGATGTTCAAAAATTTCTGCAAGGGACTTCTAGCACACTTCTTTTTTTAACTACCTTTTTTCCTTATATTCTATATTTCATTTTCATACATTTTGCCCACAAAATAAATGGCATAATTTGTTTTGGAACATTAATTCTCCCATTTTAATTAAAAATTTATCATGTCGCAAAAAGTAAAGAATTTTTACCTCATTAATAATACAAAAATGTTCAGAAAATTTTTATTTCTGGTCCATTGACGAAAATATATATTATCTTTGGTATTAGAACAAAGCTTTTAGTTAATAAATCATTAAAAAATGTAAATTAAATAATCCCGAAATATCTTTTAAAGCTATAGACAATTTTTCCCACGAAATACCGCTAATTAATAATTTTTATTACGAATTCTAGAAGCTAATTAGTTTTTTTCTTTGAATTTCCAAAGCCGGAAAAAGTAAAAAATCTGCGTCTAAAGTTGCTTCTCTCCAGACTTTGTTTATTAGTTTTATACTAGCCATTGATTCAATAAAAGAAAAATATAAAAAAACTGCCACTTGAATGTTTTTGATAATCAGAATACCAGATATGCATTCATACATTTATATAAATGTTTTTTTATATCGTGAAGAGAAAAATTTATTTTTATATATTATTTTTAGTAACAGAAATAGAATATTCAGTCTCTGCTACTATCGTTTTGTTTTAAAAAAAGAAACTTTTAATTAAGTTGCAGTAACATTTATTCTTTGTTTTATTTAAGAAAGTTGCCGAATTATACATATAAACATATATTGATTAAGAAAAGTATTATCTTCCTCCTTTTATAATAAAAATTGTTAAAAAAAAATAAATGTAGTAAGAAAAATATTGTTCGGCACATTGAAAATTATCATAAGAATTACATCTGGGTCTTTCTTTTTTGATTTACTTAAATGTGTTTTTTTGGTACTGCTATATTATGCAGAAAATTGTATATTTTTTTAATATAAGATTTTCCGGAAATTCTTTAAATAAGTATCATGTTTTTAATTTTAAAAAATGAAATTATGTCTTTTGAAAAAGAAACTTTTCTGCTTACGATTCAACTTTAGTAAAAATTATTTCTGCTCTCATTATAATACTCAGCTACAATAAACTGAAAATAAAAAAATAGCTTTCTTTATTGTAGAATGGCCTAATAACAATAAGTATGTCTATGTACGAAATTTACATGTATCCCCAATTCTTATAAGTTGAACAGGAGAGTGAGTTCGTGTTTTCGTAATTTTTATAAAATAGCTGAAATGGTAAATTTTTTGAAAAAAAATGTCACATTATATTTATGTTCATCTTTAAAACAAGAGCTAGAAGAAAAACTCTAAAATTTATATCCTTAATCAGATAGCTCAGGGACTTAGAGGTAGCGTGTCTTCTTCTTAGCCCAAATGTAGTCGACAGATTTTCTGAACGCAAAAATCGTAGGCATGCATGTCATATGATTATGGGGCATGTAAAAGATCCATTGAGTATCAATTTCACTCTGGTACTTTCGGCAAAACTAAATTACGGCGATATTTAGCATCCGACAAATTAGAAATTAATTCAAGCACGCCAAAATGTGGTAGACAGAGCCGCCTCTAGATAGCGCTACGATGAAATGACATTTGGGAATTTACCGTGTCTGAAAAGACTTAGTTGATAACACGCAGCCCATTTGAAGAAAAATATTCTTATTCTGTTTTGAAACAAGTATCGAAAATCGAATAAGTGTTATTCTAAAACTTTAAAAATCGAATTTTTTCGTTGGTTTTAAAAACCAATTTTTATTTCTTGGTTATAAAAATTAATCAAGTTTAAATTAAGCTAGATAATCATTAATTTGTAAATTAATAAGAAAGAATTCAACCCAGATTGAATTGAATTTATTAGATAGTATATTATGTTTACATCTGAGTGTTAAACCTTTGAGAAACTTCAATGCTTTTCTTCACCTCCATGCAGCTAAATGCATTAGACAAATACAGGTGACGCTTTCCCAGGATAATCTTACTCTAGTTATCTTTTTTAAAACATTCTGTTCATTTTCTATAGTTTTTCTCTCTTTTCCTTCACCAAATATCTGGATCTTTTAAAAGCTTTCGTAATTCCCTGCAATTAGTTCTCTTTGAAATAACCATTTAGTGTATTCGAAAGGAAGTACAAAGATTTATTTTATCTGTTTAGTAAGATATCTTTCAGCATTTGAGGCTATGAAAAAGGGAAAAACTATATTTTCTATAAAAGTAACTGCCTAAAAATGTCATTAGTATTCAATAAAATGAGAAATTTGTAATACTCATATCTTTAATTGTATTCATTTTTCAATTCCTACTCGCTATTATGAATATTTTTCAATGTTACTCATAACTTTAATTGTATTCATTTTTCAATTCCTACTATTAGTTCACTCTCCCTCTCTCTATATATAATCTTGTTCAAATTTTAATCGTTAGTAAATTACTTTCTATTCATCCAAACAAGTTCAAATACATTTTTTTAAACTTGCAGTGGATGACACTTGATGTTAATACAGTTTTATCAAATACTAATGCATTTATTAAATTAAGAAATGAATAAATAGTAACAAACAAAAATAATAGTCCAACATCATATATAGAACAGAAAATCGTTCGTTGTGTCCCTGTAGCGCAATGGATAGCACGATGGACTTTTAATCCAAAGGTCGTGGTTTCGAACCCCCACCTGGAATGTCCTAATTTCTGAGAATGTGGTTTCCTTCTTACTATACTATCTTATTAGCATAACTAATTAATAAATAGTAACAAACAAAAATAACAGTCCAACACCATATATAGAAAGGAAAATCGCTTTCTGTTTTGCCACTTAATATTGTATTTCTGTCATATGTATATACATATTCATATTAATTGTAACTATTTAATAAAAAGTAACCAAAATAAATTTTTCTTTGTTGACCTAAGTAGGAATCGACTTAATTTTTTATATTACTTATATATATATATATATATATATATATATATATATATATATATATATATATATATATATATATATATATATATATATATATACTATCAAAATGATTCTATTTTTTGCAAATATACTTGATACACATTCAAAATTGACATAATCATATATAGAGAGAGGGTCATAACTAAATAAAAATAAAATGTTGACTAATCATCATCTTTATAAAATATAATTATATGAAAAACAAGTACAAACATTTATCAGATAACGCTCAGTCAATATTTCAAACTTTTCTTATAGAATACTGTTGCGAAAACACCTTACTTTTCAACGGCAAGCGATCAAAATCAGATAAAAATTGGATTTACTTTTTGTTAAAGAAAAATTTTCACATTTCCATTATGAAATAGCATGAGACCTCGGGGGTTTCCAATAACGCACGGTGCATAAAATATTCGCTCATTTCCCAAAAGGACACTTACGGTTTTCCTAATCGGTAACGCTTTTTCGGAATGGTGAATTTTCCATTTTGCACCCGGATCACGTGACTCAAGATGGCGTCATGTGGTAAGCATTTCTACATGGAAATGACGTAAGCATTTAAATTGGAATCATTTATTGGAAAAAAATTTGCAACAAAGGAGAGTTACTTAGAGGGCAGCAGAAGGATACGTATGGATAAAGCAATAAGAAATATTCGATATTAGTTCCACGTATATTTCGGATACATATCGGTGGATTGGATTTCCTGGAAACGTATTCTATATATATGTAATATTCCCGACACGTTTCTCAGTAATGTTTCGTTGTAAGTCACGCTTAAGAAAGCACGTCCCTTAGAGATAAACGTGTTAATGAATAGTGAGGAATATCTTGTAAACTAATTGAATCATAGGATGTAAATAAATAAGCTGAGTAAACATAGAGAGGTTTACGTTAAAGGTTGACTGCCTTTAGAGAATACGCAGAAGTGTTGAAAATATTTCGAATTATCACATTTCTTGGAATTGTAATAAATTTTAAAATAATTGAAAGAAATTGTATGGATATATATATAGATAAAACGTAAATGGTAAAAATGTAATATGGATAGATAAAATGTAAAATGATGAAAAAATAAATTTGTTAGCCAGTTTTTAAACATTTAATTAAAATTGAATTTATTTGGATATTATTTAAAAGATGATTTACAGACAATTGAAAATAGGAAAAATTTATATAGTTTATACGAAATAAAATTCTATACTAGATATCGCTTCATGATCGCCCAATTGTAATCCAAATATTTGTATAAACATTTATCTTTCAAAAGTATGTATTATTCTCACATTTTTAACTTTCTTTACATACACAAATAAGACTCAAAGATAAATTCTCCTTCTGAATAACTGAATATTTGGAACAATAAGAATGTGTCACCATTCTTGTTAAAATTAGTATATTTGCCAGAACCAAGTAGCAGAAGCGCCCTCTCGCAACCACATCTTTATTAGAGCAGTGCTTCTCAAACTTTCAATATACGCGATCCACTATTCATTCATCATTTTCATCGCACCACCCCCCATACAAAAACAATGTATTGAAATCAATAATACTATATTTTGACACAAGCTACACACAATACGACTTTAACATCTTACGAGCCATCGATGTACATAAACGTCTTGCTCAGCCAAATCATTAATTTTCTGGACGTATATATACGTCTTTCCAAAGTACGAACTTTTCTGTGCAGTGCTATCTATAAAATTAATCCGAAGGCTTTGGAATGCAATAAAAGGACCTTGGCAGTGCTCGCGAAGGGTTTACTTAGTCCAGAGAGGATTTGCTTATTTATTCCTTTACCCCTCCCTCTCAAAAAAACATCAAAATACGCTGGTCTACGTGGAAAACGGTGGCATTGGGTAGTGAATCGCGTAAGTTTTAATTGGCAGTTGAGGAATCAATTAAAAGTCGTACAAATTACCAAAATAAGTGATAATACAAGCCCATGGGTTCACTGATAATTATCAAACTTGTTCTTAACTTAGTATTGTTAAATAAATAATAAAATACATTGTGCAGTTCTGATACATTTATAAGTGTATTATATCAGAGCAAATGTGTATTTTATATTTTATTATATCAGAAAGTATTGTGTTTGTTTACTTTCAGTAAATTAATTTTTTAAATAATCTTTTGTTTTTGACTTTTCAATGTGCTCGCGCTCTCTTCATAGAGTTATCACGCCCCCCCAATGGGGGCGTGCCCCACAGTTTCAGAAACACTGTATTAGAGGCCCGTTTCAATGAAACAACCCACATTTGCCTATTTTTGTTGTTAACGATATGTGTTGCCTTTGTATAACGTAACTTGTTGTTGTCCTGTAGAAGTAGTTCAGACATAGTAGAAGAGAAATAAAACAGCCCCCGCTATGTCGAAGACCTTTGACGAATAAAGTAGTTGATAGTCCATGGGTTTAGGTATATGTTTTGGAGTTTAGCGACTATAGATAACAATTAGAAACATGAATAGAAGAAAGTTGAATGCCAGGGCAGTGTGAACAAGTATTGTAACATATTTGGTCATCGGGAGATATTTTCATCCCTTTAAAGTGGCTTTTACTTATTCTGCCTATAATGGGTGAAGTTACGCCGTTACAATTAAGATGTGGAATGAAGTGCTTATTAATTAGATGGGAGGTGAATTTACATCTGGATATTACATTAGCATCGATAAGGGTAAGGCTATTGGAAAGTTGAGAATTTCGGTTGTCCTTGGCAAGGTTATCAGCTTTCTTATTGCCGAAGATGCCTTCGTGGGCCGGTATCTATTGCAAAGTGCTTTGGGCTGCAACTACTTTGTTTATAAGGTCAATTATATCCTGTGTCGGTTAGAAATTGACCCTAATGATCGCCTGTAGCATAGATCTGGAATTTAATAACAGTAGAATGCCACTTGAACTTTCAATTCCCCTGTTGGGGTAATTATCCAAAGTTCCTTTAATGGCCATAAGTTATCAAGTAAAGTTTGAGGATATTTTACCCGTGGGAATTCTGAAGAATTCAGGTTCGCCATTTGGGTGTGAACATATTTTAAATTAATAAATAATTGCTACACTAACGGAGACTTCATTGGACCCAACACCAAATTTACAACTTTTAATTTAATCGTTATCGTTCAATGCTCTACAGGACAAAATACCACTTCTTCCATACTTAAAACTAAGAATACATTTGGTATATCTAAGATATGATAAGTAAGAAAATATAATACTAATTACTAAATCATATCAACCGTTATATGATAAAAAAGCATGAATTTCCGATTTAAAACTTAAATGATTTCTATTGAGTTAAAAAGGAAGATTATAATACAAACCTAATCAGAGAGGCATTGTGAAAGGTGCGAATTAATGACTGATTTGATTTTACAAAATAAATCTAAATTTTGTTTAACATATATTGGAGAGTTAGGATTATTTAATCTTTTTCTTTTTAATTGTACAGTAAAAGATATATATCGAGCAAAAATCTATTTTTTATTTCAAACTTGTATTTTTCACATTAACCATAAAATATACAACTTTTCTAAAATAATTACCCCAACAGTAGTTTTATTCTTATACAGATATGTCGCTTAGATCCATATAAGTGATAAACAAACATGAAAAACCACTACGAATAACAGTTTTCTTTTGTTTATCAGCAAAAAAAGAAAAGAAAGAAAAATACTCGAATAAACTTCTTGATACATTTTTCTTTTTTTACTATAATTCTTATAAGCCTTATAATTCTTATACTTACCCAGGGGAAAAGTTCTTAGTAGTTCTGTTACAGCTATGAGTATTCAGTATTCCCTTACTCGCTTGACCTTTTAGAGTTGCTAAAAATTTATCAACAGGTGACATAAGTGGTTGGTAAAATATCTTAGTACTACGTGGTGCGGCAGAAGAGGTGCTTCTATAAAAACAAATGATCCATGAAAGGAATGGTCTTGTGAGGAAAGAACCAGGGACTATCCTTGGATTGATAAGCGTTTAAATTTAGATCTTACATTCTTGTTACCTTATTTATATGTTTAATACCATGACATTTTTATTTAATTTTTGAAATTTACAGTTGGAGGAACACGAAATTATGTTTAAATGTAATAGCTGAAAATACAACCTCTAACAATAAAGTTCGGGGAATAATCCTACAACATTAATGTAAATAAAATACTAACGAAAGTTATCTTATGTCCTTCACTAAATAATAACCCCCCATTACAATGCACCACTGAGATCTGCTATACATGTCCTGGAAACTTTGCAATAAGTCTTCTTTTGGGATGGAGTTCAGAAGTCTCGTCATGTTTCGTTGGATGTCAAAAATATCATCAAATCTCTTTCCTTTCAAAGCAAGTTTGAGTTATGGGAATAGGAAAAAAATCTGGAAGATTGAGATCTGTCGAGTATGGCGGATGTTCAATTTGTCCCATCCTCTTTTCGATCAGGAATAGTTGACGATATTGGCTGTGTGAGGGCAAGCATTGTCGTGAACAAAAAAATCATGAACCCTGTTGCGCGTACTGGGGTCGTCCTTTGCGTAGACATTTCATGAAACATGTCAAAATTTCAATGTACCTTGCAGCATTCATCGTCGTTCCTTCAGGTAAAAATTTATTGTGGATAATGCTTTGACTATATAAAAAACACGATGGGCATCGTTTTGATGCGTGACCTTTTCTACTCTGACCTTCTAGTCTTAATGGAACACAACCGACACTCAACTAAACAAAGGTGGGGGCAGATAGTCAAAAAAAAAACCTGCCGCTACACTTGAGCAACGTTTTGTTTCGCCAGTATTGCCCGATCAGCCGTTCTGACTTCATTCACCAAACTTTATTGTCAGAGTTTGTATTTGAAATTTTTCTTAGTAAAAATTATAAAGATATCTGTTTAATATGTAATCAATTTTGCATGATAAATGTTATTTTCATTACTTGAAAGAGTTTGTTGACAACTAATATACCAGAAACGGTTGCATATACGGTTATTATACGTTGTTTCAAATCAAAATATAAAACTCCTCATGCGAAACAACGAATATTTTTGTACTTGAATTTAGCAAATTTCAAATCCCCTCTTGCTGTCTAGTAGATATTTGCAACTTGAGAGTTTCGAATGTCCTTTACATTTTCTGGCCATAGCTCGAACTTTAATTGTCAGCATTATAGTCCTTTGGGTAACATGGATGGCTCGTGCATTTAATCAAAATCAATTACTGCTTCTGTATTATACATTTATTATAAATCCATATAAGTTCTAAGTATTTTACTTATTAATTGCTTTTAATATTTTTAAATATGATTATTCTTGATATAATTCATTTCGGTATGAATTATTTTCTTCGTGTATTTTATTAACTCTTACACACGGTTACTTCGCGGTTGATATCATTTTTATATTACACGCCATAGATTCTACTTAAAAAAATTAGTAAGCCCAAAATATTATGCTTATTATTAATTCATTAATTTTTAAAAATAATTTCAATTTTAAAAATTAGTTATAAGAAGTTCACTATTAAAAGAAGTTCATGTAATTTGTTCTCTTTATAACAAAATACATATTTTTTAAATAAAAGTTTTTGTTGGTATAGAATTTAAAAAAATACAGCAAAGATATTATTAATGCATTTTTTTTCTTTTGAAGTGACTACACAACGCATACGCACACATTTCGATTACTTATGTATCTTAGAACAGCGATTTTTTTAATCCATGAACAATATTTACCTCTCCCTTGGATTGTAAAATTGTAGAAGTTTTTTTCTTCAAAAACAACAAAGATTTTTTTATTAGTATTATTTCAAAGCACTCTTTTCCCCTAAAGGATTTCTTTCTATGAAGAAAACTTTCAGAGTTTTCGTTCACTTTTTTTCTGGTTAATCCATCAACAACAAAATGATAATTGCTCTGTGGTCGTCAGACTTTCACAAAACTCTCTTTTTTATTCTATTACTTCTGCTCTTGCTTCATTTTTAATTCAAGTATTTGGTAAATAAATAATTATCCTCGAACGTTTATAGATAAGTTTAACGATTTATCTTGAGGTTTTTTCCTGTTGTTCGTTTTCATCTAGCGTATTCTCAAAAAAGACAAATAATTCTGTTATGCATTTAATGTCTTCCAAGAAAAAAAATTTAGTTCAAATTTGCGACATAAAATGTAATTAACCCCGTAAGGGGACA
Organism: Trichonephila clavipes; assembly: GCA_019973935.1. NCBI lineage: Eukaryota > Metazoa > Arthropoda > Arachnida > Araneae > Nephilidae > Trichonephila > Trichonephila clavipes. The sequence goes on along the minus strand of BMAU01017308.1, from coordinate 1,271,640 downwards.
TGGTTCGATTTACGCAAAAAATTTTAATTTAAAAATTAAAAAATTTTTTTTGGTTACCTCCTATGTATATATACTTTGTTAAACAGATTTTGTGCTTAGAATTTCATAAAAAGCTAGCCATGTAATTTTTTAAGGAAAAAACAAAGTTTGTGAAGTAGTTTTTAAATGCTACTCCTACAAAAAATTACGTAAATATATGAAATTTTATTTTCAAGTACGTCAAACTATGTATAATAAAACTTGGTATAGGTTTTGCGTTAACGTGATTGGTATTCATACAATACTTCTTTTTATGAATGTTTATTGAAAATTCCATAAAAAATGTATAAAATCTTAGAGTTCAATTATTTTTAAGAAAATAAATATTACTTTGATTTAAAAATGAATACCAACTTTTGTTACATGTACTATTAGCAATAGATAAAAAAAATTCAAAGCATTAGGCGCAATAGAAAAAAGCCTTAGCATTTGAAATGAAGACAAACTAGTTATTTTATCTTTCTGAGATAAGTCAATTTAAAGTTTTGATTTACCATTGAGATGTGAATAAAAACGAATGTGAAAGTTATCATAATTCTGCGTTTTTTTTTTAAGTAGAGCTTTCAAATTGTGTGAGGTTATAGAAAAGTATACAAAGAATGATTTAGGCTAAAAAAATTAAATTTGATTTTTTGATCGATTTTGGTCAATAGAATCGTAATATTCCTCTTAACCACCGATTAAATTTGATTCACTTCCCAGTACCACTGTTTCTCCTATTGGCGCGCGTGTGCGGTGTATTGGTCGGAAAGAAAGGAACAAATAAGTAAATTTTCTCTGAAATAAGTAAATTCTTCGCAAAACCTGTCAAGGTAATTTTATTGTATTCCAAAGCTCAATAGTTTACTGATAGTAGAGCAAAGAAAACAATATCATTTTCGAAAGACGTATATATACGTCCAAGGCATTCCACACCCTTGTTGAGAAGATGGATATATATGCCGGAGGTAGTTAAAAGGTTTTTCGTTTAAACAACTTTTATGTATTTGATGGAACTTTAGAAAAAATAAATAAATTTTTTAAAGTATAAAAATATAATTTACTAAATGATCTCTTGGGTATAAAAATGTTTTATCATTTGAACAGCTGTAGTTATATCTGTAAGTGATTGCTGGTTTTGTTTTTCTCCAAAAGTTGAGAAAAGTGCATTCAATAAATTGTTAGTGTATTTAGAATAATACCGGAGCTCGGTTTAAACGTATGTAGGCTAACTTTAATTCGAAAGAAATTTAATTTTACATGAAATATTAAAAAGCCATATTAATGTGTGTTTTAGTTATTACTTAATTTAAAAAATATCAAATATACTGACTTAATGACGATACGTGAGAAGAATTATAGCTAACATTGATCTAAAAATAAAGATTTTAAGAGAAAATCATAAATTTATCGAATCCTTTTTATGAACATGATTTTCAATTGTCCTGTATAGAATGCAATTTCTGTACATATGGGTTTTTTTTAAAAACACTTATACTGTACTTATTATAAATTTCAACAAAAAATGCTTGGAAAAACTAATACAATACAGTCCCAAAAAATCGGTACTTGATAACCCGGCAGTCCGGATCACTTGGCCACACCCTTGAAGGGTTTCCGATGTAGAAATTGTTACTGCTATAACAGTTAATGAAGAAATGATGGAAAATGATGAAGACGTTAACGTTGAGAACACCGTACAAACTCCTAAAATATCACATAGTGAGGAACAAAATGATGTCAAAACTGACATTCTATATTTTAAACAAAAAGATGCGTTGGTATTGGACTTATATTCCTCCGTCGTCTTCGTGATGAAATAGCAAACAGTAGAGTGAAGTAGGGAAAACAACAGAAAATTACGCTTTTCCTTTAAGAAAATAGCCAGCTTTTACGAAGTTGGATACTTAATATTAGTTATGGACAGCTTTTATGCCTTCATAAAGTATTTTCCTGAGACGTGTCTGATCAGTTTAAATTAATATACACTATGAATGTTTTAATTTTCATGTAGTAAATAACCTATGTCTTCATAAAGCACGTAGTTTTCCTTTGTGTTTAAGGTTATTAACCCGTTCAGGACCAGTTGATCTTCCCTGTTAAGCCTAACTTCATTTCAAAATTCAGGTAAAATCCTTGCTGTAATAAAATGTGCCAAAAAATTTATGGTTTATAATCATTCGAAGTCCATAAGTTCCAAATCGAGATCACACCAGTATGATTAGTGGACTCAGAAGTGGGGAAAACGCAAGCTCACATATGATACCGAGTTCCCTGAAGTGATCAGATATACAATCATGGTCCTGAATGGGTTAAGGCAGTTTATCTTCTATTGTATTCCCAAGCAAACAAGACAAGATGGTGGTGGGACTAATCCCCATCTGCTCTAGGGAAGCTAGACTAGATCCATGATCCCATAAATCTGTACAAAGTCTAAGAAGAGCAAAGGGGAAGAGAGAGCAACAGCCTCCTCACAGAAAACCTCAGACATTGCAGAATGTTCTGTGGAGAAAACGGACTGATGTTATATTTGGTGCAAATTGCGAAGCTTCTTTTGCCACCTTCAAATTTCATGCACCTCAGGTGACCAGTCGAAAATCGCGAGAATGCCGCCTGATAAGATATGTTGTTGTTACTCATGCCACCTGCCTGACACAGTCAGATCGAGGCCCACAAAATTCACCGTGGCAATGGGCTAGATGTACGCCTGTCGTTAGCCTTGAACACCACACAGATGACAGTACGATTTTGCTCGGTGAAACTCCCGAAGAGATGATAGAACACTACGATAGATGGCGCCACCATCTATCTCCACCTCCACAATTATGCATGGAACTGAAGGGGAGGGAAATTTTCTCCAGTTCCCTGCACTCGTGATTCAGCCCACAAGACTTTCGGACCCACTGATTTAACGAGCACGTACTCCGTGTGTACTCGGAGGGTATTTGGCGGTACGGGCATCGAACCTAGACCCTCCGGTCGGGAGTCCGGTGCTCTAACCACTAGGCTACCCACGGCACCTGATAAGATCTGATACAGGGTGTCTTTGAAAGTACCATGGGTGTACAAGAGAGACTATTCAGGTTCTACATATCAATTCTTTAGCTTTGGAGTAGATCTCGAACGACGAAAGGACCATGTGGTCTTTCGGATCCACAGGATCGCTGGCAGCCGCTTTTTCAAGGTCATACACTTCTTCGTTCCCAGGTGCAAGTGCATTACATTTTCAGAAGAAACACTCTCGTACTTATATTCTATTTTTTAATCTTATTCCTGTGTTAAGTCGGCATTTTATAAAATCCTGCCACTCTTCGCTACACATTAGGCCGAGTTTTCGATACTCTTCAGTATTTAAAATTTAGCTTTGTAAATATGATAAATAATCCTTAAAAATAATTCATTAAGTGTGTTTAGTTTATTGCATAAAATCACTGTATTTACGAGTATTTTCAGAAACATTTAATGTACCTTAATATTGATGAATTTTTCTCCCTTTAAACATTATCAAAATTTCTCCTGCTCCAAATTCAGATTTTGATAACTGTCTAAATTTCAAGAAACGAAGTAACAACAATTTTCGTTCCTAACAGCAAAATTATTATTTTTAAAATTATTTCAAAGGAATAAGGAACAAAAGTAGAACGATCTAATATGATTTATTTTTTACACGATAGCAACAAACATATATTTGATCCAATATTCTAGTTTATACTCCGAAAATATATTTCGACTAAGCCTATTTACCTGAAATGCTTCCTTAAGAAAAGAAAGAAATGTTTTTCTTTTTTCATTATTTTCGCTTGATTTCCATTGAAAAAAGAGCCTGAGTGATTCCTTTTCCTGGTATTGTGATTTATATGCGGATATGCTTTTCGAGAAGGAAAAGAATTTATTTTTGCCCACGTAACAACTGAAATGAATTGAGTCTTCGAAAAAGATCTAACGATAAATTGATGGATTCGAGCGAATGAGAAGTATATTAGAGCTAAAATTCAATATTCCTTGTGATTTTAAGAGACAAATCATAAATCATGTTTTTATGAAGTGATAACATAGTAAATCTTCACTTCCTTGTCGATTTTGACAGACCTGTCCGCAGAAAGCTTTTACTAATATAATTCATCTTTTTTATTGATCTGTGTAAAGCTGGTGAACAATATCAGCTTAGAAAGTTTTCAGAGTTTCTTTCATGGGGAAAAAAGGTGATATGCAATCATTTTTTGAAGTATTGTGTTACTTACCTGGTTCTTTTAAATGAAAAAAAAATATGATAGTGTGATCTTCATGTTACAGATTGATTTTAAATTGAACTTGGTGAAAATTCATGGTTATGTATTAAATTCAAATAAGTGTACGTATTGTTAAAATAAACAAGGAAAACTCTTTGTTTACATGTAGTAACATAAGTAGAAATTCTCTTTTGCAAATAAAATAATTATATTTTTTGCGGTACCACCTACCTCAGTACAATCAGACCCAACATGTTTCTTTTAATGCAATATTGACAAAACTGGAGGCAAAATTCCTATATGCTTAAACGATCTCAATCCAGTAGTTATGTGAAAACTTATGTTGGACATTTTTTCTTAAACTGAAGGTTGATATTGTATTACTCGTTCTTCGAAATATATAAAATTCCAATTCTATCAGTTTTACTGGAAGCGTATTAAAATTATGAGGAAAACATGTTTGTGACCTTAATTTTGGACATGCGTTTATGTTTGGTGTTATAAAACACTCACTTTTATATTCATCATTAAATAATAATGATATCAAATTATGTTTATCTCAAGTAAATATATATATTTGTGTGTGTGTGTCCTTTAAAATAACTTGAAAAACAAAATTACGAAAGAAATTAATGTAGACTTAAATATAGTTTAAACGAAAAAAGTGAATAATTTAGATGAATTATGTACAAATAGCTGCTACTGAAAAGGAGAATATGTTATTAAAATATTTGAAGTAATTTTAAGTGAAATTATTCAGAAATAAAAATAGCTTTTATTTATATTTGGAAATAAAATTACTTTTACAACTCGAATGCAAGCAAGTAGAGATAAAATGTAGGAAAATTAACTAATGAAAATTTTTTAGATGTAAACTCTAGCTTTCTTAAAAGAACTGTAATAATTGATTAAGATGTAGTTGCAGTAAACATTCCATTAAAATATTTTAAGTGACACCAAATATATAGTTCCAAAAGTAGAAATAAGTATTTTTTAAACCAAACTACATCAGATATTTTCTACGAAAATTAAGGATTATAGAAAATGTCACACATTAACACTCTTCAGTTTAATCTTCGCAAAAAGACATAAAATGATTTATCGGAAACATACAAAACTTATTTCTAAAAGTCTAATTTTCAATTTGAATTAAGTGAATAAAAGAAATTTCGTATTTATTCATGTGAATCATCAGAAAAGTAAAGAAATATATAACCTATAATACAACAGACAAAATGACTTCATATTAATAATTTTATGAACCTTGTTGATAAAGGGCTATAGGCACCCATACGCAGTTGAATATTCCAAAAGGAAACTCTTGTCAAAGTCGCAAACAGCTCGAAAACTCCAATCACTGCTTGCCATATTTATAAAGTTTTACAGACAGAGAGGTTGTGGAAAGAGATTTCCCCAGCAGAGAGAGGAGATATACCTGTCCCCTCTTTCCCTGTGGGTGATGGGTCCAAAATAATCGATAGAGTTGCCTTTCCTTATCGCGTGTCGTCTTCTTAAAGGGGGGGATTGGTCGCCGGAAATGAACCACTCGAACCACCCTACTTGAAACTCGCTAAAAGATTCATAATTAGTTTCACCTTCTTGAACTTCCCAATAGTTCTCGGAAGGAAAAGTTGAAGGGATTTTTGATATTTTCTTCCAAAAAAGGAAACATTTCTTTCTTGTTTTGTCTAAAAAATTGTTTATGACGTATTGAATTTGTTGTATAATTTTTAATGGTATTGGAAATTTGTATATTAAAATATTGCTTTTATACTTGGTTGAATTTTGACTATTCCTGGTGGTTAAATTATCTTGCATCACTTTAAATGTTTCTTTTTTAGTAAACTGTCAATATCAATATTGTTTTTTAGTTGAAAACTGGTAAAATTTTGGATTAAGCGTGCATTTTTTTATTATTATTATTTAATTCTTATACTTTTCAACTGGAATTATCTTGCATATTGAGCCATTTGGTATTTTCAATTCACTTGGTGAAAATTTACTTTGAATCTTGGAAGTTTTTTCAAAGTATAACAATAGAGTAATGTTATATTTAAACTTTTTGGTTCTTTTTTTAACTCTTTTAATTACATTTAAGAAATTTGTATTTTTCTTGATGCATGAAAGAGGCAGATTTTATCTTCATTAAACAGGAAAAAGTTTTGAAATTAGAACAGCAAATCTGTGTTTTCTTTGTATTTTAAATGGTAAACATAGTTTCATATCGTGTTACTTGTTCATAGAATATCGGAAATATTATGAGCATTGATTTAGATTTCTAAAAAAATATACCTACATATATTCCAGGAATGAAAGATAACATTATCCACATTTATTCCCAAACATTTCGAAACAGTTTAAGGTAATTTAATAAATAATCAAATATTAATTATCAAAGAACAAATATTAATAAACTGTCCTTGTACAGATGTGTATTAACGATAACTTGCATTTACGAAACATTTATCTTACATACATTTACCTAAACTATTCATTGTTATAACGAAACTTTGTTTCAAATTAACGTGGAATTTACGCAAAAATGTTTTATTTGAGGATTTTCAAATTTTTTTGGTTGCCTCCTATGTGTGTATACTATGTAAAACAGATATTGTTTTCAAAATTTCATAAAAAGCTAGCCACTTACTTTTTAAAGAAAAAACTTATTTGTGAAGTGATTTTAAAATGCTAGTCCTCCCCTACAAACATTTACACACACGCATGAAATTTGATTTATAAGTACATCAGACTATGTATAACAAAAGATGGCAAGGGTTTTGCGATAACATGATTAGTATTCGTACAATACTTTTTATAATGCTTATTGAAAATTCTGTAAAAAATGTATAAATTCTATATTCAATTATTTTTTAAAAATATAAGTATCGCTTTGATTCAAAAATGCATGCCAACTTTCGTTCCATGCACTATTAGCTATAGGTAAAAAAATTCAAAACACTTTAGGCAGAATAGAAAAAAAGCCTTAGCATTTTTTAAATGAAGACAAAGTAGTTATTTTATCTTTCTGAAGTAAGTTAAGTTTTGATTTTCCATAGGGATGTGAGTAAAAGCGAACATAAAAGCTATCATAATTCTGCGTTTTTTAAGTTTAGACCTTTTAAATTTTGTGTGGATATAGAAAACTATATAAAAAATTACTTAGGTTAAAAAAAATTAGATTTGATTTTTTGACCCACTTTCGTCAGTTGAATCGTACTATGTCCCCCCCCCCGAAAAAAGCAAGTGTAATTAAAACACCTTTATTAAATTTTTAGCATTATTTTAAAGAATTTTATTGTCATTTTAAAAATTTTGAGGGAAAGTAAGAGAGGAGAAAGAAGTAAGCTGTGAACTTGGAATTCCAATAAAAATGGTATTGAAAATTTTACGCGAACAAAAATTAAATTTCAAGCCGTAACATTTTCAATCGATCCAAAAAAGAACAGAGGACGATAAGTAAGCTTTTGTGCATCATTTCAAACCACTAATAGAGTGATGCTACAAAAGTATGGAGCGAACAAAATAAGTTTGGATGTTATGCCATGTGAGAAGACGGGCGCACATCGAACGTTTACAACAGAAAAAAATTGATATATATTTCTCATAGCATTCATGTAACACTTATTGTGATATGTGCAATAATTTCGGTACTATATATATATTTTTAAAATCAAGTTCACATCATTTGTACTTGCTCTCTATTTGTATAAAATGGAAAAACAAGAAATTATGTGTAATAAGTGATATAAAAAAATTAAATCAATTCCTACTTAGTCAACAAAGAAAAGTTTTATTTTCATTACGTTTTATTAAATAGTTACATGTAATATAAATAGGTATATACATATGACAGAACCACAATATTAAGTGGCAAAATTGATAGCGAATTTCCTCTCACTAATCAATGTAAACTGTCGCCATCTTTTACTCTCATTCGGGACAAACCGAATTTTAATTCTCCCATATAAAACTAAAATTAATTAATTAAATTTTATTTATTAATTAATATTTTTAAAAACCTATATTAACATCAAGCATCACCTACTAACAGTTTAAGAAAATGCAATTGAACTGGATTGGATGTGAGTGAAAGGTATATATAGTTTATTAAGGTGATGTGGTACGATTTGCACAATTTTTTTTAATTTATGATTTTCATAATTTTTTTGGTTGCCTCTTATGTGTATGTATGTGTAAAACGGATCTTGTGCTCGAAATTTTATAAAAAAGTAACCATTTAATTTCTTAAGGAAAGAAACTTGAAATTTATGAAGTGATTTTAAAATGCTACTCCTATATATAAAAATTGATGTACATATACGAAATTTGATTTTCAAGTACGTGAAACTACCTATAACAAAACTTGGTATGGGTTTTGCGATAACATAATTGGTATTCATGCAATACTTTTTTTATAAATGCTTAGCGAAAATTCCTTAAAAAATATATAAATTCGAACTTCAATTATTTTTTTTAATAAAATTAGCATTATTTTTATTGAAATATTCATTCTAAATTTTTTTCTACGTACTATTAGCAACAAGTGAAAATAATTTCCAAGTATTAGGCCCAACAGAAAAAATAGTTTTACCAATTTAAATGAAGACAACAAATTATTTTATCTTTTCGAGATAAGTCAGTTTAAAGTTTCGATTTGCCATTGAGATGTGGATAAAAACAAACATAAAAGTTATCACAACTCGGCGTTTTTAAACTTAGAGTTTTCAAATTCTGTGAGTTTATACAAAAGTGTATAAAAAATAATTTAGTTTAAAAAATTAGATTTGATTTTTTGATCGATTTTAGTCAATTGAATTGAACTGTGCCCCCTTAACGATTGAAAATTTAAACAAGATATGTATGTATATATATATATATATATATATATATATATATATATATATAATCCAATATAAAAAATTCAATATATAATTATATACATATACATACACATATATATATAAATTTATACATATATATATATATATACATATACACAAATATATAAACGAAAATATAAAAATAAACATATAATTATATATACATAAGATTACTAAAATTAGGAAGAATGCACAGTAGTATAATGACAAACTCCTGGCCTTAGGAACCAGGATTGCAGGTTTAGACAAGTTTTGCGGCCAGCCAACCTTCACCTGTAATTTGTCATGCTATGTACCAAGAGGAAAGGAAATAATTATATATGTAGAATTTAAATATTAAAAAAATCATTACATAACATATGAACAAAAACATAACCTACTAATTCGGAGTGTAAACGATGGCCAAGAGTGCAGTAACGTGTTCCCGCCAAATACGAGGGGTGAGAGCAGAACCGCATAAAATTAATTGCGATACGATATTAAGAAATATATATATATATACATTTAAAAAATCATAAAAATAATAATCATATAAAAATTAGTGTAAAATATAAAAGAAACAAAAAATATGTATTAAAAATTTAATAAGCATGTGGTGCCATCTATTTAATAATTGTAGAATAAATTAGATATTGTATAAATTTAAAAATTCATTAAAAAACATAATAACAGTAAATAATTACAGTAATGCAAATTGTATCATTAAAAACCATTATAAATATAATTACAAAGAAAGTTAGCAGGATATCCATGTTCAATACAGTGATTAAATTTTTTTTTTAAGATTTAAAAAAATATTAGCTTTATCGGTAACTAATACATTATTGGAACGGAGACCACGCACTAGCGAGCTCCACGACCCATCGAATCATCATGAGAGATTCTAGCGATCATATGGAATTTTCGCCCACAAAATTCGAACAAGTTTCCGCCTGCGAGAAACTCAGAGATACCGTTACAGGTATCTCAGCCCTTCACAAGTCGATTCACGAGATGGACGGACGTTCACCCAGCCCCAGGAATTCTTTCAAAGACTTGTACTTATCGAGCACACAGGCCATGATCAGGAGAAAGGAGGAAATGGTAACTGAGCTTAAAACCCTCCCACCATGTACTAGATCAGACTGCCAGGATCATAAGATTCCCTCTACCTCGGTAGAAGAGGAAATTAATTTAGAACCCTCCCTTCCTGAAAATAAAATTAAAACCGTTAGCAAGCCTAATAAGAAAAAATTATGCAAAAAACGCAAACAGAAAAGTAAGGAATCTACGGAAGAGTTTATATTTCCCAAAAAGACCGCCAGACCAATTTCCCCAACCTCTCTACCCAGGACCCCATAGAAACTAACAATAGTTTCTCAGATTTAGAACAGGATGTTGAGCATCCTCCTTCGATTGCAAAAGTAACTACTGAAGTAGTTACACCAAAGAAAACTCCCCCCCACCCTATAATGCTAAAAATTAAAGATAATTTCAGAGAGCAAATTAAATGCATCTCTGAAAAATTCCCTAATTTACGCAACAGAATAGTTAATGATGTTGTAAAAATGTTCTCTTCTGACCACGAAGAATATAGAACCCTTATCCACTTTTTAGAGTCGGATAAGGAATTCGAATTCTACGTACTTAAACGCCAAAAAGATAAACCTATTAAAGCCGTTATTAAAGGCCTCCCTAATTCTTCTAAAATTAATGATATCACAAACGACTTAAAGGAAATAGGATTCAAAATTGATAGCTGTACGCAACTAATTTCTAAACGAAACAAAAAATCCCTCCCATACTTTCTCGTAATTCTCCCAAGAAATGATTTCAATAATAAGATTTTTGACATTGTAAAGTTGGGTTATTTGCAGGTGAAAGTTGAGGGTTACCTCGTTAGAGGAATAACCCAATGCTTCAACTGCAATAACTTTTACCACACGGCCGCGACATGTTATATGAGACCAAGATGCCTTAAATGCGGAATAGAACACGCCACTAGAAATTGTCACATCAAAGAGCGACAAGAAAACCCATTTTGTATCAACTGCCAGGACTTCGGTCACTCGGCATGTTATACAAAATGTCCCAAATTCCCCCAACCTAAAAAAGGTACATCCTTTTCCGACCCGATTAAAAGGAAAAATTTTTCTAGCAAATGGACAAAAGAGGGAATTTCCTTCGCTAACGTCGTTAGTTAAGAAATCCCCAGTCAGACCCCTCCCGAAACTGAAACTTCAACTGTAAATAAAAAGGAAGACTCTCCCAGTGGATTCCTTACCCAAGATAATAACAGTTCAGATTTTTCTCAAATTTTGGAACTTTTTAATACAATCTCAAACCTCGTAAAGAAAAACCAAAAAATTCTCGACCTTCTCTCAAAATTTAAAACAGCAAATTCCGACGAAAAAAAAACCTGCCTTCTCTGGCAGAAGCTATTATGAACAAAATTTAAATTTCCCTATTATTCTTAATTGTAATACTTATTTTTCTCCCCTTAACATTTTAAAATGCTCTCAAATATTATTCGAATTTTTCTTTTTCAAAATTTTTTAAAGTCACTTTCTTTCACAAAGTACGTAATTTCATTCTTAAAAGCTCACTGCCATCCTCCAATCAACGATCGTTTCCATAGCCAACACCTCCTGCACTACCATTGGACCTCCTCTTTAGAAGTCACGCCCCACTCTTCAAGCCCAAGTTTCCAAAACCAAGAAAATCAGAGTCCCAGATAGAGGTTTGAAGGCTGCTGGCGCTGCCTAGATACCTATTGTTAAAATCATCCGTCAAATCATCCGTCAATACATTATTGCGATAAATATAGTTAAAAATAATATTTCTCTATATATAGATATTGATAAATTAGAATTCCAGTAAGGCACTTTGATGATATTAAAATTAAAGGCATCTCTTTTATCATAAATATTACTATGTAGTTTCAAATCCTTAATACACAGTGTTACATCAAGGTAATTTCTTTTGATTGGATTATTATTAATTTTAACTAAGTTTAAGTAAGACGGATAAAAATTAATAATGGGATTTAAATTATCCTTTTACCAAAAATAATTAAATCATCAATATATCTAAAAATGTAGTAGTGTCATTATTAATAATATAATTATATTCATAAAAATGTAAATAAAGATTAGCCAAACTATTACCAGCTGGGCCCCCTTATGGGAGTCCTTTCTCTTGTTTATATAAAGAACCATTAAAAAAAATTTGATGTAATTTTCTTTTAAGACAAAATCTATGAGAGTTTTAAATTTGTTAAAATTAATAGTAAGGTTATACATACTGTGGTTTTCTAAAATTACTTTAATAATATCATATATATCAATGGAATTGAAAAGATCTTCAAAGTCATAACTATGAACTGAATAAATATTTCTATTATTAAAAAAATCTATAATCTCTTTACTATTTTTAATTATAGCTTTATTACATTGCTGATTAATAAAGTTTTGTATAATATTATGAAGTAATTTACCTGCAGTAGTAATATATGTTCTAAAACCATTTGTCACAGTTCTAAATTTAACAGGACTTTTATGGAATTTTGGAGTTAAAAATATATATGGATACTTAATTTTAGGAATACAAAAACCTAATTTTTTATAAATAGCAATAATGCGATTACTAATCTCTCATTATGTGACAAATCTAATTATATATATATACATATGTGTGTGTGTGTGTGTGTAATAATTCCCTCTAGTATCCTTTTTAACAAATCTTTGTATTAATATTTGGACAGGCTTTAATTCTTTAGTTTAACAAAACACTGTAATCTTAATCGTAATCGGATAGTCCAAAATCCCTGTCCCACCCATTCTATCCAATCCGAACTACTATTAAGTAATAACCACTTGTGAAGATCCCCTTGGATCTCACTTTGAGAACGAGAATAATTTTGAGTCAAAGAAGAACCAGTAGCCATTTTTATGAATAACTTTTTTATTTGGTTATCTTTCCCAAATAGAATCAAAGACTTTTAATAACAAATAATTCAAATAGATTTATGAGGTTTAAATGGGACTTTCCTTTATATTAACTTAAATATTTACTGATCCATTAATTAACAATTAGAATATCGATCACGCAGAGATTACCGCAATAAGAGATTCCAGAATTTTATTCAATAATGTTCCTATTGAACATTTAACTTTAATCTCACTCCTAATATAAAACTTTAATGAGACTTTAATTATAAATCAATATTTACCACACTGAATCTCAGCTCTTCCTGAGCCTAATTTATCCACCAAGAAATCTTCCATAATAAATCTCTAACTTCACTATTATAATTTCCTGCTTCAATCTCTCTCTCCTACTGCCTCTCACTTTACTATTCCATTTGACTTAAATACTTTATCTATTCTGCATAACACGGAATCCTGTCCTCTTTTTGGAGCTGATTGGAAATAGGTAGGGAATTAAATTTCCCTAAAAAAGACGTCTCAGAAGGTTAGTGATAAAGTTCCGTATAGATTTGTCACAACCCCCTCCAAAAAGAAAACGGGATTTATTCGAAGGTCTCATATGCCCTGAAAATAAATTACGTAATTCCTATCTTTGTCTTATAGTTCCGACGACTTTAACTGCTAATTGGATATTATTGAAACTCCCTTTCCTTAAGGAAAAGGACAAATAAAATTACGACTTATAATTAATTTTTAAACCTCATAACACTTTACAAGTTTAAATTAATCCCTGCACTCTATCCATTTGGCAACGGAGGGGTGGGAAAAACCACCCAAGTGGTGGCAAAAAACCACCCCCATAGAGTTTAGTTAATCACTCTATACATAAAACAACAATTTTTATTTTCTTTGGCACTGGAACATCGAGGACTTCAGGGTCAGCTATCCTGGAAGATTAATTTCTATTTGTGTGGTAGGTAAAAGCAGACACACACATGACTTTATACACTTGTTACATGAATTTTACATACAATATATATCTGGTTCCTTTGCCTTCCCATTCTAAAAGTTTTTGCGCTAGTTAGTGTTAATGGTTAGTCCTATCTAACTTCGCCGCGCCCCAAGTCACCAGAATTAAAACAAAATATACATATATATATATATATATATATATATATATATATATATATATATATATATATATATATATATATATATATATATACATCATACAATAACAATCATTTTGCAATAAACAAATAACACAAACAACCAAATGAATTGTCGCATCTTAGCGAAGTCATACATCGAAGTAAACAAATGCAAATTTTACAGATGTTTTCTCCATAATACAAAAAATTATCACAAAAGCTGTTTTTTCTGCTACAGAAAAAAACACACACAATGCAGTGTCCACTTTTGCCAGTCTTCTTAATTTTAAAGTCCACCCGTGACTTGCTTCAATTGCAAAAATTCTTCACTTGTTCGTACCGCGAAGATAAAGAAACAATACAACCTGGATTTTGTCTGTTAAATTCTCCTATGTATCAGATCTCCATTCAACGCTTCCATACTGAGGCTTCTTCTCCTTATTCTCCTGTGAGGGATGCCGTTGATTTCGATGTTCCTCTGCTCCTCAGGAATTCCGTCGCTTTCCTTCACTCGGCTGCGTAGATAGTATGGGCAAGGTCTCAATGTAGTGGCTTGATTCGACTGGACTGGTCTCTCCGCTTGTTTGTTGCGTCCTCTCGTTGTTGATCTGGTCTGGCGGGTCTTGTTATCACGTCCACTACCTTCCGTCCGGGATCCGACTTTAGTTGACTTATTCAGTCTGCAATCAGGTAACTTTGATGCACCTGCAATTAACTCTACTCCTTGTGAAGAGGTATTAGGTCTCTTAAATTTATAAGTTCTGGATGAGATCGAGGGTGGAATCAGCCTCTTGACTCCCTGCCTTAACTCAGGAGCGAGTCTTTTCCGGTCCTTGTGCTCAGACCCTTGCAGTGATCTCTTCCTGCACATCTTGGACCGTTTTAAAACTTGGTCCTCTGACTCATAATGACTCATTTTGCGTTTGTTTCTGGGGATCTCCCGTGTGGTGTTACCCTGCCGTAATCTACACCCCTCACTTTCCTTACTAGAGGTTTTCCTGTGCTCTTTAAACTGCCCTTGATTCGATCTATATATTCGACCCATGACTAACTCCTTGCTCGTCATACAGAGTTTCTACCTGACTATCCGAACTAATCGTGTCTGTCTGACGAAAACGGTATACTCGAACCTGATCAATATTAACTGTCATTCTTTTTTCGCTTTTCCAAATGGTAAAATTATTACTTTGAACTTCCAAAACTCTATAGGGACCTTCAAACTTAGGCATAAATTTTCCAACCTGTTTTCTACCCGCAGCACTTAAGAAATATGTTTGAATTAAAACTAAATCGTTCACTTTGATGTGAACATCCCTCCTTCTGCGATTGTAATATTTTTCCCACGACTTATGCTTTTTTCGCATATTTCGTCTTGCCTCATCGAATAATCTTTCGCTGTTCCTACCAACATATTTCGTATCCTCTGTAACATTTATGAGCTTTCTAAACGGGGTTATTATTTTCCTTCCCAAGAATAACTCAGCCGGAGTTTTATTTGTTGTTTCATGTACCGCAGTGCGCAGCGCGAAAGCGCGAACTCATGTAGAAATTGGTCCCAGTTTTCATGGTTTTCTTCAACAAAAGAGGCTATCATTTGAACTGAATTTCTATTCACTCTCTCAGTGAGATTAGCCTGCGGTCGGTACGTTACCGTTTTCATATGTTTGATGTCCAACCTGTGACTGAGATGTTCAAATACGTCAGAAATAAATTCGGGGCAGTTATCACTTATCAAAGAAATCGGAGCTCCGTATCGTGCTATATAGTTATCAAAAAGGGCATTAGCTATTGCCTGGGCTGAAGCTTTACGAAGAGGAATCAGCTCACACCACTTAGTGAAGTGGTGAGATATAACTAATATGAATTTATATCTCTCGGGTCGGGATGCGGGGTAGGGGCCTAATAAGTCTAGCGTTACAATTTCTTTTGGATATTTTGAATCTATAGGCATTAAACGACCAGCTGGTAGCGCGTTTTTATAATTAAATTTTTGACACCGGTCACAGATTGAAACATATTCAAATATATATTTTCTCAGAAATGGAAAATAGCACGTGTCACGAAGTTTAAGATATGTCTTCCTCTTTCCGAGATGCCCTGCCAGTGGCAGATCATGAAACTCTTTCATTATATCTTTCTAGGAGAACCAGGAATATAAACTCTTAGTTCTCCCAGAGTAGAAAAAATACTTCGCGTAAAAGAGGAGACCATTTATTAACTTGAAGTCCTGGGACCAACCCTCGCATACCGTCGCATTAACAGAACCGTCATCAGGGTTTTCTAAATATCGGTAAATATGTCCTAATTCAGGATCTTCCCTTTGTTCCCTAATGAATTGTTCACGTGAATTTATTGCGAGGGCTCTAAGAGCCCCGCACGAAATTTGTGACCCCTCGACACTGTCCACTGGATTTCTAGATAAAAGATCTGCGACCACGTTTTGAACATCAGGCCTGTGCTCCCATTCTATGTTAAATTCGGATAATTTCAATGCCCATCGGATCATCCGACTTGACAAATACTTACCATTCGTTAACTTTGTTAACGCTGCGTGATCTGTGATCACTTTCACAGGCAGGGGTCCAAAATAAGTTTTAAACTTATTTAGAGCCCATATTACTGCCAAACATTCTCTTTCGGTAACCGTATAATTACGTTCTGCTTTATTAAGGGTTTGAGACGCGAAAGCAATAGGTTTTTGATTTTGTTGAAGCACACCACCAATTCCGACCCCACTAGCATCAGTGAATAAATTGAACTGTTCAGAAAAATTTGGTAATTGCAAAATCGGTGCCTCCGTTAGTGTGCGTTTGATCTGATCAAAAGAATCCTGTGCTTCTCCCGACCAGTTAAACTTAGCCCCCTTTTTCTTTAATTTGTACAATGGTTCGCATATATCTGCGTATCGCGGGATAAATTTTTGGTACCAACCCGTCATCCCTAAAAATTTTGGCACTTCCCTATTATTTTTGGGAGGACTCATTTCCGTAATTGCCCTAATTTTATTACTGTCAGTTTCGATTCCGTCTTTGCTAATAATAAGGCCTAAATATTTTAGTTTGTCACGGGCAAAGTGACATTTCTCCTTATTTAAAGTTAGCCCTGCGTCTCGAAATAAAGTAAAAACCTGATTTAAATGATCGAAATGGTCTTTAAACGATGGAGATGTGATGATAACATCGTCCATATAGACCAACACGAAACGCCCAATAACAGGTTTGAGTATTATATCGATGGCCTTTTGCAAATTTGGCTCCACCCCAGAAAGGAAAAAAGGCTTGCGGAGGAACGCAAAAGTGCCGCTGCGAGTGATAAACGCGGTTTTCTCTATATCTTGGATTAATCGCCGATTGAAAATAGCCACTTCTTAAATCTAGAGTGGACATAACGCCGGTGTGAGGAATATTGGTGAGTAAGTCATCAATCACCGGTAATGGATATCGAGGATATTTGGTAATTCCATTTAATTTGCGATAATCGATCGCGAAAAGATACGCCTCGGGAGAATCTGGAGGTAGGTCATTTTTCTTTCGTGTTAGAACAACTGGAGATGCGTAAGGCGAATTAAAAGGACAAATTGTACCATCCCATAACATCTTATCGATGTGATAATCAATAATGCCCTGCTTGACCCGGTCGTACCTGTATGGTCTCGACACTACCGGTCCCTTGTCTCCAGTATCTATCTCATGATATAGAACATGCGTTGTTCCCGGCTGATCGGAAAATAACCCCTTAAAATTATTAAATAAAGCTTTTAATTGTCTCTGCTGCCCGTCACCAAGTTTTGTGTCTGTGAGATCAATATCGACCGGCTTTTCTATTTTCGGCAATTGTTTGATCTGATTGTCGGGAATGATGAAAGATTTCTGATCAAAATCCAATGTCAATCGTGACGCCTTCATAAAATCGATTCCCAAGATGCATTGATATTGCATGTTGTCTAGAATATGGAATTCCCAGGGTTTCTGAAATTCCCTGATCCGAATCTGCAATTCGACGCGACCTAAGTGACTACACGGGGCTCCTTGCGCTGTCACGACTCTGTCCTTCGTCTTTTGACGAGGTCCGTATGAAAAATATTTGCGGTAGACCTCCTCCGAAATAAAAGATTTCTCCGCTCCCGTGTCCCACAATGCTGTAATAAAGGTTTCGTTTAATAGTATAGGGACATACGGTAATTTGACTGAGGTAATTCTTATAGAGGATACTCTAATAGGTCGATGATCCGAAACTGGAGGATTTTCCGTACCCCGTGGTCAATTACCCCCATATTCACATCGATAGCTTAAAAGTTTAAATGTATACTTCGTTCATTTTGTCTCCGAAATGTACTATTTCTCGACCCACTTTGTCGACCACCCTGATTGTGGAATCGCTGATCCGATTGTCCACCTTGGCGTCGACCCTTGAATCTCCGATTATTTGCGAAACCTTGGTTTTCGAATCGATTAAACTCTCTTTGTGGTCGGCTATTATTGGCGTATCTCGCATTATTTCTGTTTTCCCTCCAATTTTCTTGTCTATGCCGGTTATTAAAACGATTGTTTTTATTAGGGTTTGAACTTCTAAATCCCTCACTCGAACCTCTGATCTGTCTATTCGTAAAACGTTCTTCGTATTTATCAACGATTTGCAGGAGATTGACAGTATTTTGTGTATGTCTAACTTCGACATAATCCAAAATTTGAGGTTCTAATCGACTAACGACGTGATCAATTAATTTTTCCTCCGACATTTCTAGTTGAAGGACCTTATGAATTTTCAATAATTCATAAATAAAGTCCGAAGGCTGCTGATCACGCCTTTGCGATGAGGAATAAAATCGCGTTTCTAGTTCTGACCACGGGGAATTGTTCCGACAAGGACTTTTTTAAGTGCGCGTAGTCTGTTGCCTTATATTCAATGACCCTATAACCAAGAACTTCGAACCAGTCTAGTGCCCGTCCTTTGAGATGACCTTTCAAGTAAGCACACGCTAGTTATGCAGGTATCTCATAATACGCGAGATTATTATCAATATTCTCCAAAAAATCATTTATGTTCTCAACCCCCGAAAAATATTGTTCCGGAATGATTCTAAAACCGGATCCAACTCTATTCTCGGGATTTATTCGTTGGGCGCCATTGTGAAGATCCCCTTGGATCTCACTTTGAGAACGAGAATAATTTTGAGTCAAATAAGAACCAGTAGCCATTTTTATGAATAACTTTCTTTATTTGGTTATCTTTCCCAAATAGAATCAAAGACTTTTAATAACAAATAATTCAAATAGCTTTATGAGGTTTAAATGGTACTTTCCTTTATATTAACTTAAGTATGTACTAATCGAATTAATTAACAATTAGAATATCGATCACGCAGAGATTACCGCAATAAGAGATCCCAGAATTATATTCAATAATGTTCCTATTGAACATTTAATTTTAATCTCACTCCTAATATAAAACTTTAATGAGACTTTAATTATAAATCAATATTTACCACACTGAATCTCAGCTCTTCCTGAGCCTAATTTATCCACCAAGAAATCTTCCATAATAAATCTCTAACTTCACTATTATAACTTCCTGCTTCAATCTCTCTCTCCTACTGCCTCTCACTTTACTATTCCGTTTGAATTAAATACTTTATCTAATCTGCATATATAAC
Organism: Trichonephila clavipes; assembly: GCA_019973935.1. Lineage (NCBI taxonomy): Eukaryota > Metazoa > Arthropoda > Arachnida > Araneae > Nephilidae > Trichonephila > Trichonephila clavipes. Next base: position 1,251,801 of record BMAU01017308.1, on the reverse strand, counting down.
ACGGAATCCCTGTCCTCTTTTTGGAGCTGATTGGAAATAGGTAGGGAATTAAATTTCCCTATAAAAGACGTCTCAGAAGGTTAGTGATAAAGTTCCGTATAGATTTGTCACACACTGCTAGTATAAAAGCAAAGATCTTGTGTAATCGCGCTTTTATCTCTTTGTCTGCTTGCCTAACTGCAACTCTGTGTCTTTGTGTTATCTCCGTCAAGATGTCGCTTCTGTTATACGTGTCTGCTTGCGTGTTTTTAAGGAATAGGTGTAAAATATAAAGAGAGTGATTGATCAGTTACGCTATGTGTGCTTCAAAATAAAAGATGAAACGCAATTCTAAAGATGTTTTCTATAAACCAGATATGACAACAACCAACACCGGCCAACGCTACTACAATACATTACACACACACACACACACACACACACATATATATATATATATATATATATATATTTAGGTAGTGAGTGAACTAATAGTAGGAATCGAAAAAACTAGCTCTCTAAAAAGAAGCACGCATGCAATTTCCCATAAGTTAAAAAAATAATTTTTAAAAAAAATATTTTATAGTAAATAAATAGTTTATTCTCAAAAAGAGAATGAGTATGTATAAACCGGAAATGTTTCGACATGTAGTGATACATTTCGTATATGTACCGAATATCACGCAAATCACTGTCGCAAAAACTATGTGTTCTTTTGTTCTTTTCTTGGATGGGAATCTCATGTCACGCAAGCGATTTTAACGTGCGTGATAGAGTGTGGTTATTTTTTATCGATATGGAAAGAAAGAAGACAGAGAAGGGGAGGTAAAAGATCTATCACTTCGTCCTCACAAATCATCCAGGTATTATTTGACACGAGAATCCATATTTCCGTACTTATCGTTTGGGAAAAGACTGTCACATTTTCACACGAAAGTGTAAAATATAGAGGTGCTTGTTTTGGGCGCAACATACGTTTATATTGTTTGAAAAATAAAATGCTTTGAAGAGTTTGAGTAAGCTCAGTGGTGGATCCCATACAAGATAATTACTTTCCTCTTTCTTCGATGTGTTTTTTAAATGAGTTTTTTGTTAAATTTTAAAATATGTGGAATAATAATGAGAATTCTTTTTTCGGGCAAAATATGCGGTGGTTTTGATTCATACATCATTCTGAAGAATGAAGAACAATTTTGATCAACATTACAAGTATTTTTGTAGCATATTTAATACAGGGGTGATAAAAAAATATGTATATACACTCTCAGACTGAGTAATATGTTAATGTCTTGAGTTTGAGATCGCATTGGCAATAAAATTGTGTTAAGGGTTGGAATTAACAGTCGCCATTATTGTTTCTGTTTGTGCTACATTTTGTTGTTGTAGTGGTTGTTCAGCGATAGATGGCGCTAGTGTTTTAGTAGAGAAAGCGATCTATGATGCAAGTGCTTCTGACTTTCCAGCAGCGAAACAACATTTTGAAATAGTATATGGAGCTCTAGAACATCAGTGACATTCAATGACAATGGATGCAACGATATGGAACCAAACACCTAACACGCTTAGCATATCCGATTACGTTCGGAACCGTGATTTTCAAATGCGCATAAATGGACAATTTTCATGATAATTAGTGTCACTTAAATTAGAATATATGCATAAAACTATTTTAAGGACATTTTGACAAAAAAATTATTTAAATGCAATATTTTGTCAAAAAATTAACTTAGAATAATCTTTTTTCCAAATGTTCTCTTTTTCTGAAAAATGCTTCTATTAGAATAATATTTTGCCTGTATATAGCTCAGACCTCGGTTCAGAGGCTCAACTAGAATTTTTGAAATATATAACTTAGAAGTGGGTTTATTCCTATTTTACGACAACATCGGGAGCAATTTTAAGAAGAAAACGCGAATAATTATTTCAATTGGTTGTTACTCTGAAAATAATGTGAGCTTTTCAAAAATCCTGTTCCGACTATCTGGAGAAGTGTTTACTATATACATAAAAATATTATTATTATAGAAGCATTATTTTATAAAAAGAGAACATTTTGAAAGAAGGTTATTCTAAGTTAGATTTTGCCAAAATATTATATTTAAATAATTTTTTTTCGTCAAAATGTCCGTAAAACAATTTTATGCATGAGTTCTAATCTGAGTGACACTTAATATCATGAAAATTATCCATTTATGCGCTTTTTTTAAAATCACGATTCTGAACGTAGTTGGATACCTTAAGCATTGCTCGTCTTCGTGATAAGTTTGAAACTGATGAAACAATAAAGGATATGGATAAAGGTCGATCAAGCCGGCCACGCAAATCAACAAGCGAAGCGTCTTCTGTTGGAGTGTTAGATTCATTCACTTAATCACTACAAAAATCGAAATCACAATGTGCACGGCAAACAGGCCTGAGTAGGGCTACTGTAGGTCATATTTTGCAAAGAGCAAAAGTAAAAGTTTACATACCTCACACACACACACACACACACACACACAATTATTATACACCCTGAACAGGGACAACCCAAACAGAAGAACTCAATTTTGTGAAGGGTCGTATAGGTTGAAAATGATACAAATCTTGTTTCCCAAGTGATGCGGTCTCTTTTACAAATGGGGTTACATCAAGAACGTGGTGTAAGACAAAAATCCGCGCACTCTAGTGAAATTACGGTTTGAAATTGTAGTGTGACGAGTCACGCAATTTTTGTAGCTACTCTGTAAGATGTTACCCTCAATGAAGGGCATCAAACTCAAAAATGTTAGGAGGCGGATGTGGATTACAGTTCGAATGCTTGCTTTAAGGTATCCGACTACCCTAAAACCATGATTCTTTTCAAAAATTGGCAAATTTTTTTATGACTTTATTTTATAGACCATTTTATTAACTTAATAACAATACCAAGTACTTTATTTTCCCTTCACTAGAACAAAAACTACAAGCGCTTTAGTAAAAGCAAATGCCATAACTTTACACAAGCTGTCAAACTTTAAAATGCGTTTTACTCGAAATGTGTTTTTTTTTCGAAAAACTCAAACGGGGACCGCGATTGCTCAAAAAGTTTTGAAAATAATTTCTGAAATTTTTTGCTTATGTTCTGCATAACAGTAGAAGTGTTTTGATCTTCAGATTTATCAATAACTGTTTTATTTCAAAATTTGCAGTTCTTTATATGAATATAGTCAATGTTTTTTAAGCAATTTCGTATAATGACTTAGATAAAGTGCTCTAGTTTTTGTAAAAATTAAAATATCTCTTATCCTGAAGGTCACTTCAAACAGGAATAACAAAGTAACACATCAAAATTGAAAAATTGAGAATTTGTTCATAAAATCTTTGCACAGAGCGGGCCCCGTTTATGTAATTTTTCGTACATTTTTACTAGTTTTTTCCCATTTTAATAATAATAATTTTTCTTTCTTTTACCAATTTTAGGATTTTGTCCTTAAAATATACTAAATACATATAAAAATCACAAAAAGATCTCCATATCTCCTTTTTTTCAAAAAAAAGTTGTCGCAAGTAGTCGGATACCTTAACATTTATTGTGATATTGTAATTTTTATTCACTATAATACTTTTGATAATATATACCAATGCTTCTCAAACTTTCAATACTTGCGACCCAGTATTCAAACACAATTTTCATCGCGCCCTCCTCCATTCAATAACGATGTATTGAATTCGATAATACGATTGACGCTAAAGCTACAATACGACTTTAACGTCTTCGCCCCCGACGTATATAAACATCTCGCTCAGCCAGTGTGTAAATTGTCCCGAACGTATACATACGTCTATCCGAAATATGTTCACTATTATCCATAAAATTATTTCGAAGTCTTTGGAAGGCAATAAAATGACTTTAACATTGTTTTAGAAGGATTTACTTATATATATATTTCAGAGGATTTTCTTATTTTCCCTTTCTACCCTCCCCCCCCCCAATACACATGCATGCAATAGTGGCATCGGGGAGTGAATCGCATAACTTTTAATGAGCAGTTAAGGGATTAATTATAAGCCGAACGTGATCCGGATAAGTGTTAATGTTTGCATATAATTTTTTATATAGCCTACCGGTGTGGTCACTGGTAATTGTTAAACTTGTTCTTAACTTAGCATTGTTAAGATGATTATAAAGTACACACAGTGCAGTAGTGATACATTTATAAGTGTATTATATCAATGTAAGTGTATTTTTTTGATTATGACAAAATGTATTTTGTTTGTTTTACTTTCAAAAAATTAACTTTTTGAAATAATTTTTTGCTTTCAACTTTTCAACATGCTCGAGTCCCCCTTCTAGGGTTATCCCGCCCCCCTAGAGAGGCGCACCCCACAGTTTAAGAAGCGCTGATATATACGGTTTTTTTCATCAAAGCGTGTATGTACTTTTTCTCATCACCCCTGTAGTATTGGTAATTCTCTCTCTCCAGCAGATATAGGGAAATTATTTCCAAATTTTAAGGTGCACTTTAAATTTTTAAGAATTTTGAAAAGTTTTATAGTTTTGTATAGTAAAAAATTAAAAAGTGATGGTGGAGAGAAAGAGTGATCAACAGTGATTTTGTCTTGAGCTGAACAATTTATATTGCGATTGGAACTACAGAAATGTACTTAACATATTTGCATCATTTGTACTAAAGTGCTAATTATCAATTAGAAGTTTTGCTGTTTAAGTCTTAATTACTTACATTTGACTCAACTGCCTTTTTAGTTTTACTTATACGCATGGATATCATTTTTTGGAAACAAGTTTTGTAGCTTTTCTCATAAGTAAAAATATCAAAACAATTTAGATAGTTTCAGTTTCATGATTTTTTTTAAACATATCGAAATAGTAGCACAAAATCATTTAAATGGCCTATAGCTTCCATGCTCATAGTCGGAAAACTAATTCCTAACACAAGCAATGAAAATCTGTATTGTTTCTTTAATCCAAGCATATTATCCAGTGAAAATGTAAATTTCACCTATTTTCAGTAAATGCTCAAAGAGATTCTATTGGCTAATATGCATGCTGACCTGCGTGATTATAGAGCCTTGTATATATTTTAATGTTGTAGGTTAATTCTAGAACAGAGATTCTCAACCTTTTTGTTGCTTAGGTACATTTCTAACTATTTCAAAACTTAGCGGCACATTAAGAATAAAAACAATTTAAATAATTCTTTTTATCTATAAATACACTATTTAAAATAGGTTTTGATAACAATCTTCAATGTTAAATCAAATAATAAGTATGATAAAGACAACGAAAAATTTATTGAATACTAAATTACAAATTAATTATAAGAATACATTTAAAGTAATATTTGAGCTTGATGATTTTTTATAATTTCGTTCATATTTAGTCGTAAAAATGATAATGCCACTCTCATTTCCTCATCTACACAAAACTATTTTTTTTTTCATTTTTTATATTTAATGGGGGCTCAAAATCCAAATTCTCTCAAATATGATGTAGAAAATTGTAAGATTATTTTTAATGCTTTTTTTGGCCATTATGAAATAACCGCCTCTAATTTTAATTCTAAATAAACTAATCGACTCATCCGAATATTTTGAGTTCTCTATTTTCGGCCATCTTTCTTGCCATTCAAATTTCCCTTTTCTTCATTTCACGTCGAGACCACAGACAATTATTTCGAAATACATATGTCAAAAAAAACTAATTGATTTTTTAATTAGATTTCTCATATATTCTCATTATTAACATTTTTGTATTCATTTTGCAACACGTTTAATTAGTTTAACCCTTTCGTAGTTTTTTCGATTACTTATTTTGGTATTTGTATTATTACTTCTTGGATTTCTTTAAATGTTTTGATTATTTTACTTTATTTGTGTTTGACTAACAACGTTGGTTTTACTAAGTTTATGCTTTAAATACTTAAAGTTGTTTGGCGCAGCTTAGCCAAAATTGGCTCTTGCGCCATAAAACCCTACATTCACTCACTCACTCACCCGAATATTTTGAAATTAAATCTCGATTATTATAGAATTCTCAAAATAAGTTTTTCCTCTTCCTTTAAAGTTAGTTTACATACAGATGTATCTGTTATCTCATATGGACTAGGAACCCAATCTCAAGCCTTCAATAGGATTGATGTTATTGGTTTATGTTGATCATGGATTAAATTCTGATTGGTGCTCCTAAAATTAATTTGAGGTGAAGTGGCAAGGTGGATTGTCTTGATGGAAGTGACCAGTTGCGTAAGGTACATCCCCAAATCGCAAGGAGGCCTAAAGTCTGACTGCCATCAAGTGCCTACTCTTTGTAAAATCCAACTTGGGAGGGTCCAAAATTTGACTATGCAGAAGGGGTTCAAGTAACATACGTTACGCCACTAAAAGTGACTATCTCCAAAAGGCGACATTATAGTCGAAAGTGTGCGTGATAGATAACTATGTCGAGGCAAACTGTGCTGCTTAGAGTTGTATTCACAAATATCAATGGACCCGGAATACTCAAGGGAAACATTCTCCACTCCATAATTTCACCAACACCAGCCTGAAAATTTGTCTTATAGAAAGAGGAGAGAATAAATTCTTGCTGTTTGCCCCATATTCTTGATCTGTATTCCAAATGATGCTGCAAGAAATGAGTTACCAGACTAAACTACTTTTCCGGTCTTCAAATAATCAATTCCATCGTTTCTGAGCCCACAAAGAATCTTTGAATTATTACTGACACTCGTGTCTCTTTTTGTAAAGGCCCATCTTTTGTAAAGTCCATATTACTGTGCATTAATTATGTTTTGTGTTCAACTATATATTGCAGTTATTCCCAAAGTAGTATATATATATACCCCCAAGGGTCTATGACGACCTAAAAGGGGTCCACGTTTGCGAAAAAAAAATTGGGGGTCCATGAGATGAAAATGGGGTCTATGATGGTGACTCACATTAAACCAATTCATGATTTTAAGTTTAAAAGAAAATTTAGTCAAGTGGGGGGACTAGATTTTATATATTTAAGAGATTTATTTACTAATTTTAATAAGTTTAATTTGCAGTTACAAGGTGACAACATAGTTTTTTAAAACAAGGACCATGCCCGCAATTTACGGCTTTAAAAAACATACCTGTTATTTGTCATGAATTGTGGAATATCGTGAGTAAATTTTTAATTACTTTTCCTAGTGAGAAGGAGTTTCAGAATGGTTGGCAATCTTCAAAAAAAAAAAAAAAAGAAAGAAAGAAAGAAAGGGGGAAATAAAGTCTGGACGCTACTAACTGAGGAGATTTAGGGTTAAACCTGACACGATTGATTCCAAATGTTGAAAAATTGTTATTGAAGCACCAGATTTATTCCTTCCTTTAAGAGCATTTGTTTGTTGCTCAGTTATTTTACGTATTAATTAAATTTTGATTTAATTAACATGTTTTTCTTAAGTTTTAAAGACTATACTTCACTTGAGTTACAAATTTAAATCGTTTAAAGAAAATATATACCAGCCGTCAAAAAGACAATTAAATTGGTAAATTTGCAAAAATTTAATATTAGGTAAGCAGGGGTCTACTCCAAACCGAAAAACATGGCAAGGGGTCTATGAGACAAAAAAAGTTTGGGAATCTCTGATATAATGTGTCGTTTTGTCTCCCTTGCTTTGAACTATGCATGCTATACTTACTCGTCTCTATCACGTCTCTCCTTCCCTCCCTCTTGACAAGAATAGTCTTCAGAATTGAAGTTTTTTTCTCTGAACTACCAGCCTCCAAATACAGTAGAACGTCGTTTATCCGAACGTTTATTATCCGGAGCGTCAAATATCCGAACCATTTTTTTTGTGTGTGTCAACTACATGTGTTGTATATGAATTCGTTTTCGAACAGTGCAATGCTCAACAGTTGTTTCTCGTAAGGCGACGGAAAAACCCAAGGTCAGGGATATTTGGGAAATTTCAAATATAGAAGGCGAAAAAGTCTCCAATGACAACCATGGGGAAGAGATTAACGACTTTGTCCAATCAATCCTAGAATTTCAAGAATGCGATGAAGAAGATGTAGAAACCTGGATGGCATGCGACGCAAAAGACTGAGGATTTCAAATGCTAAATGACAACGAGATTGTGACTTCGTGCAAGAATCCGACCCTGTCGACAACGAAATGGATGAAGACGAGGACAACAACAATGGAAGTAGCAAGGATAGATCAAATGCTGACGCGTTTTCTACGTTAGAGACAGCTATGCAGTGGTACGTTAAACAATCAGAGTGCTGTCCTACTCAATTACTGCTGCTCAAGAGAAACAGACCTTGCACACACACAGCGAAAAAACGAAGATGTAGAATGGTATAGCGAATAATAAGTGATTATTTTCCTCAATAAAAGTAAAACTGCGACACTTTGCACATATTTTGCTTTTTCTTCAAGCACGTTTCCCGCACACATGTGATGATTCTCAATATTCGTATGGTGTCCAGTTCCATATACTGCATGGATCGCATTCGATTTTCGGTTATCCGAACCATCGCGTATCCGAATGATGTCCAATCCCAATTGATTCGGATAAATGATGTTCTACTGTACCTCGGAAATCCCTGAAACAGTAGTAATTTCTGCTGACATCAGTTATTCTGTTACGGACAATCCCCCTTCATTTAAGGTCCCTTAGAGCAGCGTTTCTCACACTGTGCGGCGTGCCCTCCTTGGGGGGCTCTACGAAGGGGGCGAGAGCATATTGAAAAGTCGACAACAAAATATTATTTAATAAATTATTAATTTACTGAAAGTGTGTAAACAAATAAAATAAATTCTGACATAATAAAAAATAAAATATGCATTTTTACACTGATATGGTACACTTATAAATGTATCAGTAGTGCATAGTGTGTTTTGTAATTAACTTAATTATAGTACGTTAAGAACAAAGTTATATTAATTACCAGTGACCCCATGGGCCTGTCATTTTTATAAATAAAAACGAAAATTAACACTTATCTTAATAATTTGTACGGTTTAAAATTAATCCCTTAACTGCCGATTAAAAGTTATGCGATTTGTTTCCCAATGCCAACCATTTTCCACGTAGGAGCGCGTATGGGATGCTTTTGTGGGGGGGGCGGAATAAAAAAGCAAATAATCAGAAATAAGAGTAAATCCTTCGCAAACACTATCAAGCTCTTTTTATTGAACTCCAAAGCCTTCGGAATAATTTTATGGATAGCAGTGCACACAAAGGATCACACTTCGGGAAGACGTATATATACGTTCGAGGAAATAAATGCTTTGGCTTAGCCAGACGTTTATATACCCTGGGAGTGCTTAAAGTGGTAAAGTGGTATCGTAGTTTAAGTGTCAATTATTGAATTCAATACATTGTTATTGTATGAGGGGGGGATAAAAATCAGGATTGAATATTGGGTCTCGAATTTTGAAACTTTGAGAAGCACTGCCTTTTTATTATTTCATCGTTCGCATATGATATTAACTTATATGAACAGTACGTCAACCGAAGCTGAGTTTTAATTATACAAGTGGGATATTGCGTCAACCTCTATCTCTGTCGAGCTTTTTATTTTCAAATAAGTTTCAAGGCAGACCGTGTACAGACGCTTAGGGCGCATTGGTCTATATGCTCGTACGCCTGTCAGATGTGTTCCACTTACCGCAACTCACTGTCTCCTGCGATTAACCTGGAGTAGAGAGCATGCATTGTGGACATACCAACAGTGGTTTTGTGTGATATTTTCTCTCCGACGAGTCCAGGTTTAGTTTTCAGTCTGATTCTCGGCGGTCTTTAATATGGAGAGCGCCAGGTACCCATTACCACCAAGAGAACACCACTGAACGACACAGTTACGGTGGTGCAGGATGGCTCGCGCGCGCGTTTGGGGAGGAATTATTTTTGGTTTCAGAACTGACCTGCATGTTCAGAGTGTAACAATGACAGGCCACATCTATCGAGATGTCATTCTGAAATAACATGTATGTTTGTTTCGGGGCGCCATGGGTGCTGAATTTCTGTTTATGGATGACAACGCCCGTCCTCACCGTGCAAACATTGTAAACGAATGCCTTCAATCGGAGGATATCACCCGTATACTCACCGGACTTGAATCCAATAGAGCATGTGTGGGATATGCTTGGCCGACGAATTGCAGCCCGTCAACCCCCTCCCACATGTCTACCGGAACTTCGGAGGGCATTGCTTGATGAGTGGTGTAACATTCCCCAAGATCAGATTCATAATTTTATACTCAGCATGCCTAGGCGTTGTAAGGCCTGTATTGCATCGTCCGGGAGACATGCTCCTTATTAACCACCATCATATTAACCATGTTATACTGTTTTTTTGTAAACAGGTTCTTTTTTTTTTGAAATTTGCTCCAGGGAGTAAAAATCGCAATTTTTATTAATTATGTCAAACATATAGCATTTTTTTTTTTTTTTACCTTTTTTTTTAATAAGTAGACTTTATAAATATGTCAAATTTGTTTTGCTTCTGTCTCTTTCTTTGCCTGAACTTCAGTATCCTAAATTTATGGACATCAGTGTAATATCATCAAATATGGTATCTCGAATTCCTAGCTATTTACATCATCAGTGAGTCATATAATTCATATGCACGTAGAACTAATGCACACTGCTGCAAAGAATTTATTTTTTTATAAAAGAAATTGTTTAACATAAAAGCATAACTGTTTCATTTTAAATGTGATTTATATTGCCTTAGGCATGGTAAATGACAAAATCATTTTTTAAAAACTAATTTAAAATTGTGTTGTTTTTAACTGAAAATAGTTTTCCCTTCTCATATATTTTAGTTTAAATGCTTGTGCAAATGACTTCATTATTTTTTTTTCTTCCGCAAAATATACATACATATATATTTTTAGACAACATGTTTCCTTTTTTAACAAAATCTCACTTGAAATGTAAATTTAAACTTTAGAATTCCCTAATGAACATATGGAATAAAACACAATTAATGAAAGAATTATCTAAATATTTTACGGGGGTAAAAAGCTACGTATAAAGATACCAAGGCATTTTTATCATCAAGTATTTATAGTTCCTTCATTTACTAATTTGGCATGCTGTATTCTGAAAAATGTAGCGGAATCTAGAAAATTCTTGTTTATTAAAGGTATTTCTTGAATAGATTGAATAGTTTTCCCTTAATATTTTTTATACTTGAGCAGTTTGCAGCAATGCTTTTATTTCTAGATGTTTTAATTAGAAATCCTCTGTGGGCGTATGAAAACAAATTAGAGACTGCGTTTAAGTTCTAGCAATTAGAAAATTTTTATCAACACAACCTATTATAAAGCAGTTATTTATTTTAATTAGAAAATAACTTTGTAACATGTAAATAATTAAAGACAGATTAAAAGATAAGAATTTAAGGAATGTTTGCCAAAAAATATGTTTTTTTATCGTCGAATAAGGCATACTTTCTTATTTCTGTGATGTAAGTTACATTTTTTGACTTTGAAAACATTTTTAAATGACAGAAAATAGGTGCATTGAAAATATAATGGCAATTCTTTTTAGCTTCTACTGGCTTAAATATTTTCGTTTTTATTCTTACTGTATTTTAGACGGTTCTACTTCTTACCTACTCTAAATACTTAGATGATAATATTACAAATATCATTATTAAATTCGATGAATTAATTAATGGATTAATAGATAATAAACTATATATTTTTATACTAGTTCTAATAAAAGTTTAGTTTGAGAAATATTTTATCCATTATTTATCAAAAAAGGGCATCTGGCCATTTTTCAAATACTTGCTTTCACCAGTAATGAGCTTAATTTTCAAAATAATTTTATATCAGTGATACATTTATCTTATAATCCGCATTGACCTAAGAAAATTAATGTAAAAAATAAGCAATTTTTTTCTCAAGCCACACACATTACTGTAGTATAGTAATTACATAAGATAAGTTGAAACAATTTAAAAATAACCAAATTATTAAGGATTTTATGACAGTTGGAAACCTGTCATTTTTATTGAGATAAATGGTACAGAACAGTGTTTATCAAACTGTGCGGCGCACTTCTCTAAGGGGGTGTGAAAACCCTATAACGGGGGGAGAGAACATATCAAAAATTCAAATATAAGATTATTTTTAAAAAGTAAAAATTTTCTTATAGTCAACAAAATAACATATACATTATGATACAATAAGAAATAAAATAGACACACTTACACTGATATAATATACAGATAAATTTATCAGTATTTGTGACAATGTATTTGTATTAATTGTGATAGTTAGTTTAACAATACTATATAAAACAAGTTTAACAATTATTATCTGTTATAAATATGTTACCGTTTAAGTGCATACTTCAGTTATTTCATAGAATAACTAGGTATTTCATGAAGTAACTATACCAGCCAGTTAAAGTATATAATAGATGAAACATTTCATACTTTACCTAGTTATTCTATGAAATAACTAAGGATAGAACGTTAAAAGGAAAATAAACAATTTCAAAGATATTTTATAAATTAATTGATCCTAAATAGCTAAAATCTCTCGAAAATTACATTTTATCCCTTTTGCGAATGAATAATGGATAAATAATAAGTAGAATCAGATGATAGAATTTATTATTGATTATATTGCTAACATTAGTAAAACGGAAAGGGGGAAAAGAATATGTTGCAAAAATATATTATATTTAAATATTATCATAAAAAAGTACATGCTGTGAAGAAAACCCTTGCTTCATAAAAACATTGTGTAAACTTTTTAAAACAATGTAAGAGAATATTAATTTAAAATTTATGAGATACCTTTGTTTTATACTTTTCATTATTTAATAAATCAAGGATTGCTGTGATGACTCTTTGGATTGCACTGCTTATTACTTTTGAAACAAGCCCACTTTTTACCATTACACATCTTTTTTAAAAAAGAGCCCTTTTTAAATCATTGTGCAGTACCGCAACTTTGAGCTGTTGTAACAGATCGAAGCGTTGAGTCAATATTTGGAACTTCTACAATGGAAATTAATTTTCGCTGGCATATACTGAGCTGAAATCTAGAGTTCCATTGTTTAGTTCGGCCATCTCTAGTTCTCTAGGGAGGAAAAATCCTCCCTAAAGCAGCTAAAACCGGTTCAAAGAACTTTCGAGAATGCGGCATTTCACACTTAAACGCGATCAAGTAATCCCTATTCTATAGAATACTTAGTTAATTTGTAGAATATAATAATTTTATATACTTTAACTGACTTGTCTAGTTATTTCATAAAATACCTAGTTATTCTATGAAATAACGGATTTCACACTTTAACGGTAACACATACAATATTAGAAATTGACACTTTAAGTTATCTCTTTTTTTGTATTTATACCTTATCTGTTCCAATTTAAAAATTAGAAACAGGGGGTAAAGTATAAATGTAGAAAATAAAGTATAAAGTATAAAGTATAAATGTGTCAATTTCTAAAATTGAACTTTTCTGGAAAATTTTGCTCTACTATGTTATTAATTAAAAGAAACATACACATAATTTAACACTTATCTTGATACTTTTTTACGGTTTATAATTAAGATCGCATTATAACGTTAGCGCCTCTAAGTATATTATTATTGCATTCAATACATTATTATTGTATGGTGGGGGGAGGGGAGGTTGCGATAAAAATTCAACTGAAAATTGGGTCGCAAATACTGAAAGTTTGAGAAGCACCGACGTACAAAATTTTGGTTTCATACATTTAAAACAAAAATAACTGAGATGAACTGCATTACATGTATAGCATATGTAACATTTAAAAAAAACATGGAAGGAACTTTTCGAACAAAACAGTTTTCTTATTAGTTTTTAAAGACAGCTTTGAATAACTTAGCTATGCAAGCCAACGTCAATTGTCCCTGATTTTAAGGTATCCGACTAGCTTAGGAGATAAATTTTTCAAAAATAGATTTTCTGAATAATTTTCTTGTTTTAAAGAACATAAATAGGCTTAAAAATAGTCATAACTATTAAATAACTAAAATCCATCTCCCTTTTTGAAAAAAAATTATTTTTAGGAAAATTTATTTAACTTAAGAAAAACGCGATCAATAAAAATAAATTGCACATTATGTAATTTTAACGTCATCGATATACTTCTTGATCTCTGTCAAGCGTCACAAACCGCAGGATAAAAAATTTTTTTAAGAAATAAATATTTTATTAGCATTTAAATTTGGTGGTCATGATTTTTTGTCAATATTACTGCATGTTCTAAGATAAAAATGGCTGTAAAATGTGATCAAATGTAGCTGTCTTAAAACTTGCAGTTTGTTACATTCTGAAGGGCACATAGCAAATATAATATAAATTCCATTGCATTTGATTGGGTTATTTAGAAGATATCCCGTTTTTCGTGTACAAATTATCATGAAAAGTTCATTCTTCAAAAACGAATTAAAAAATTATTTTTATTAGTTAGATAAAGTAAATTCTATAAAAAGAACTTAAAAAACTCTCTAGTTTTATGTATTAGTCCTTCTTCCTCAATAATTAATTTCTTTTTTCCCTAATGACCCAAGCAACACCAAACATCCAACACCTAAAAAACGCTTTTTCAACCTAGTCGGATACCTTAAGTTGGATAGTATAATTTCAATAATTGCTAAGCCATCATCTTTTAATTTGGTTTTCAAACGGAAGGTATAAAAGGGTAAAACACACTAAGACCATAAAAAGGAATGAAATGTGATTGGAATTCGAAGGTTAGATGATCTTTTCTGAGGAAGTATTTGCAGTTTAATTTTATACGCGAATGTGGGAAATAAAGATTGAATGCAATCTGTTAATTTCGTAAAATATCTATTCAATAACTCCTATTTTTTATATTTTAATAAAGCATTAAAATCGTGGTGTATTCTCTAAATAAATGTTTGTAATTTAATTCAGTAATATTTTTATCGATATATTTCCCTAACCGTTTAAAAAAATTTATTATTATATTTATCCCTAAAAAAATTACTGTATTTATATTCGAATCTATGCCACACTTTTTTCCCCAAAGTTAATGCTATTGAAAATCGGGTACAGCTCAGAATCGAAGGTGGAGCAATTCGTTGGACGAAAGGAATTTAACATAATATTGACGGCTAGGGTAATAACAGGACTTTATATGAATTTAAAATCTTTTTAAATTGGTAAAATAAATTAGTTATTAATTTTTATTAGTTCTCATTTTTTTAAAATTTCATACACAATGAATATCGATGAGCATTTTTAGACTATTTTTTTCTTCTCAAAAATGTGTTGAGAATGGAGATGCGGCGGAGAATCGAATAAATACGTTATTTACCTAGATTTATTGTATTATTATTATTATTTGAAAAAGTACTCTGAACGTAATCTAATACGATAAGGTATTCGACTATGTTCAAAACAGTGATTTTGCAAAAGTGTACAAACGATTAATATTTTTTTAAATCTTTTGTTTACGACTTTTCAATATGATCACGCATTCTGTGTACAGTTATCATTCCCCCCCTAAGTGGGTGCACCCCACAGTTTGAGAAACGCTGCCTTAAATGATTGTTGAAACACATTTTTAAATTATGTATATATTTCGGAACTTTTTTGTATTAATTCTATCAAATATATTTTGTATAAAAAAAGTCAATAAGTTATGCAATGATTTCTAGCCTTTCGTCGCCATTCAACAGGACGCCGTGAAAAAACAATTTCAAGTTAACACTTTTCGATAAAACGAAATCATTGAAACACGAATCTTTCTCTCGAGTTGAATCAATTCCCATCAGAAAACGCTCGCGGCATCTAGCTTAGAACTAAGCGATGATGTGCAGTGAAAAAGAAAATACATCTCAAGCCATCTAAATTCCCCAGGGAAATATTTTACACCACCCCGCACGATTCCAGAATACTATAGTAGAAAAGGGGGTAAGATTATACGTGAAAATCGAGATATTCCATCTGTGAAACGACATTCGAATCTTTTATTTCAAGTTTCAGTCGTTGTTGTTATTCGGATGTTGTAATCTAGTCGAATTTTTATCAATGCTTCGTAACAAAAAAATTAATCGCCATGAGATTTCTGATAAATTTTTCTTTCCCAATTCTCTGAATTTTTTTATTATATGAATAGACTGATTTATTATTTATTAACGACGAATTCTGTAGTAACACAATGTTTATAGACTCTTTGTATTTAAATAAAGGAAACCAAGTGAAAATGATTAATAAAAGTACTAGTTTCAAAATACTTTTAAAATATATTGTAAATTGTCTATTTAGCTGTAAAATGACTTTATACAGCTCGAATTCAAACTATTTATTAAAGTGTGAAATGCTTGAAAAATAAATAATCCAGTACAATTTAGCTGTGAAAAGGGTTCACAGTTCTAATGTTTCTTTCGCGATAAAGTCTTTACGCCGCTCGCATAAACATTATTGATCAAGTGAAGACTTTCGGTAAATGCCCCGTATATTTGATATGGCAATGAGTCTATCGTTCACTAGTTTTGTTTCAGAAAGACGTCGTTACTCGATAAGTCTGCACTGAAATTGTTTTGTGCTCACTAGTTCTGTCTTCCGTTCTGACACTGGCTCCTAGGCTTTTCAGTTCTCACAGTCCATCTTTCTTCTCGTCAATTCTACGCTAAAGCTCGTTTCTCGCTTTCGAGGAGAGGCATCTCCTCGATTATCTTTCGTACTCTCTCTAGCTCTCCTTTTAACACCCAGATTTCTCATGGTCACTTTCCATGCATTCCTTTCATCTCTTGTCTGTCGGCCCCTCAGAGCGCGGGATCTTTTACAGCGCATTATGGGCACTTTCCTCTCCAGACACGCTGCCGTCTGAGATGCGTGGGAAAACGGAAGGCTCATTTAACCGGTGTCCATTTCAGCCCACGGACTGTCCGTGGGAACAGGGGCCATTATTTTTTACCTCCCTCCATTTAAGCAACCTTTTCCCCCAGCAATTAGGGAAAAGGAACGGACCTCTTCTCACGTTTGCCGGGCTTACTTTCTCAGCATTGAGAAAAAAGAGAATGAGTACATCACAGCTGTATGTATGGATATTTAAGTAAAAATTCTCCATTTGAATATTTTTTCAAATGAATTTCTGTAATTTATTGACAGTCTTGAACCCTACAAGACGTCGCGTAATAACTATTCTTTTGGGTTTACTCGTCTATCATCATTTAAACCGCAACTTTATCTTCTCAAAACTACCACGTTGTCACATTTTAAAGTAAGATGGTGCAATATATATATATATTGTATCAGTAACTGATTCTGACCAATCACTGTATTAAATACTGGAAATCATGAGTATCAAAGCTTCTGGTATAGATAGGTCAAAAAGTTGAAATTTCGGGTATATAGAAAAAGAACGCTTTTGTACATTGTATAAGTCTGTGTGGGTTTATATTGCTTCTATTCGCTTTGTTCCTTTATGTGTTAGAATCAAAAGATGGAAATAGAATCGGAAAAACTCCCATCCGTTCAACCAGTGTTTCTCAAACTGTGGGCCTTTCACTTTTGTTCTACTCATGTATCATCTTTAGAGAAAGGTCTTAAACAATTAGTTTAAAAGATAGAAAGAAATAATTAGAAAAATACAGCCAAAACCACAAAATAAATATAAGAAAAGAATTAGAAAAATACATCGAAACAAAAAGTAAGAATAGAACCCAGAAATTCAAATAGCAATTTCAGGCTTAGGACCGAATAAGTAGAGTTAAGTTAGTTTGACGATACTAGCCGTTTGTGTCTCGATAGGTTAATATGAAAATATGTAAAAAGAAAAGTGCTACACACAAGGAAAATTTAATAGTAGGTAATGGGAAATAAGATATAAGATATTTTAGTTACGGAGAGAATGCAGATAAATAAAAATGATGAAATGGGTGTAGAGAGGATTCATTAAATATATATGTATGTATATTGCATCATTCAAGAATTATGTAGAGGATCATATAATTTTAAAATTCCCTTTCAAATTCACACTAAATATTAATGGACATATGAAGTCCGAGTTTCAGGAATTAATTTCATTTATATGTATATTTTAAGCTTAATTACACACTGCTCGGGTATTAGATCATTAACATAACAATGTTAAGCATTTTCACAAGTATCTGAAAAGTATATTTTGTCGGAAAATCTCACTGAAAAAATTATTTTACTTCTTTGCCACTTTAATTTATGATTTTTGGATTAATTTCCGCCCAAATGGATATTTATGAAAAGCAACTTAATCAATTAACTTTCTTGAGAGTTTCGCACTACATTTGCATAAGTCCGCTGTGAAAAAAAGTTACGATAAATGCATTTCTGTGAATCTCAATCTTTATTTTTTAAATCTTTTCGGTTTTAATAATTATTTCAAACTTATGGAATCAATTAAATTACGAAAACTTCTTCCCACTAGGATATAAAACATTTTTCTTTTAGTTTTGAGATGGAGAGAGTAGAATATTAATGCTTTTACCTGGCATTTGGGCATTATTGATATTTATTTAAAAAACTAATTTGCAACACCAGGTGAATGTGTTTCCTCACGGGTATGGGAAATTCAATTTATTTTGAAAAATGACTGAGAACTTTTCTTAAAAACCTAAATTGTTCTTTTTTATTCTTGTTGTAATTTATTTGTTTATGAAAGTTGAATTATTTAAATAGTTTACAGAAATTAGAACAACACTTAATATTCTAATCAAATGATTAAATGATTTAATAATGTTTAAATGTTCTAACAAAGAAGTATTTGTTTGGAATAAAACTTTGAAAACATTTGAGATCCGAAGGATTAAGATCTTGTTGGATCTGAAACTTCTTCCCGTCACTCTTTTTATCATCTAACAACTTAATTGTCGATCGAGATCAAAAGGCAACTTAAAAACCTAAAAGATAAAAACATCTAAATTGATTGGCATTTGTTATTGGACATAAGGGCGTTCTTGGAAATGAGCAGGCTAATTGGTTTGAAAAGGCTGCAATCAAGAGCAAAATTGACATTGCCAATATTCCTGAGTCATTTTACAAGAAGGGTATGAAAGAAAGAATGCAACAAAGAATATCTCATTTCAAATAAAATGAGCTTAACAAAGAAATTTTTTCCAACCTTTTTTTTTTATTAAGAGACTGTGTATCCTGCCATCATTCTTATTCTTAATTACAAAATAACCCAATTTCTAACTGGTCATGGCAACTTTAAAATCTACTTGAATAAATTTATTTCCGTCACCTTCCTGTGATTGTGATATTGGCGGTGATGAAATTGGAGAACACATGTGCTCCTTCTGTGTACTAAGTGAGTGTGAGAGAGAAAGATCTTAAAACTGGCTTTCAAGGGACTTAATATAAGTTGTCCTCCGAATCTTCACAAACTTCCTTCCACCAGAAGTGCTTTTAAGAAGTTCTGAAAATTTGTTGTAAATGTTCATAATCCCTCATAGCCTCAAAGGATTTTTCTTTCTTCCTTCCTTTCTAATGTGTAATTAATACTTACTTCTGTGATCCCCGTGGGATTCTTTGTGGAGCACGGGGTTTTTATAATCATTTTCACTAAAAAAATTCTATTGTTAAATAGTTTTACTGAACAACAAGTAAATTAAAATTTTGAAGGTAGGCATAGAAACATTGTCGAGATTGTTATGACAGAGAAATTTCAGTTCGAATTGTGTTCCAAACAGACGCCAAAATGAGAATTATTGAACTGATTGATAAATACAATTAGTCCTTTTGAGGTGGAAATTGAGCCATTGTACCAATGCTGTGTATTTTAGTATGATAAAAATTTGTGGGCTCTGAAGGTTTCAAAATTCATATTTGATTAAATAATATAAATTAATCAATGTTCTTTTTATAAAGACCATTTTAATTCTTTTTATAGAGATATTTTATTTTTATTTAATCGCAGGATGTATTTAACCCGTAATGTAGGACTCGCAATTAAGGGCGGGGGGATGAGTTCGGGTCTCGGTAGTATCCAAAACATTTCATTGCGTAATTGAAGGTGAGATATATCAAATATGTTGGAGCTTAAAATATTCTCGCTAATTTGCATTGAATGTTGTAAGGATGCCGTTTCAAGCGCTGGCTTTGCTGTCTAAATGTGGGTCAAAATAATTGGCGCATTGACTATAGAAAGCAGAACGTCTTATTGGCAGGAAATAGACTATAAAATCTTCCTTTCGAATGTTTTCACAAGTTTTAAATGAACTGAGCAATTATTAATATTTTTCCTTCAAACTGACACTGATAATATACTGAAAATATACTGATAAAAATGTTCATTCCATTCAATTGTATTAATTATTGTCCTGTTGAAAGTTAAACTATGTATGTTGACCTATTTAGAGACATACTATAAACGTAAAGATAGAAAAAAAAGCATTTTTTTTTTTTTTTTAGGATATACATATTGTGTATGTTACTTAAAGGCAAACCATTTCATTTTTGAATAATTATATATATATATATATATATATATATATATAATATTTTTTTTTTTTTTCTATTTATATCATTTTTCTATTGTTTATTAAAATGTAACTTTCAATTCTTTTTTCATTTTTTACCTCTTGCAAATTATAATGAGAAATGTTTGCAAATTCAGTAATTTGTATAATGAGAAAATTTTGAGTGGCTTGAATTTGTATTGATACTTAGGTTATTTAATTCAATAAGAGAACTGTATTGCGTGGATCATTCGAGCCTTTAGTAATATGTATTTATAGTATTAATGAATTTTTATAAACATAACTGTAAATCCTAATTGTTAACCTCACATTACACTTATCTTTATATTCGCGTACAGTGTGAATATTTTATTTTACCAAACCAAAGAGGCACGATAGATAATAGTTAAATATTGAACATTGCTTTTCTATTATCAAAAAACACAGTACATATATAAATATGTTCATTTTTAACTATACATATATTTCGCTTTCCAAAGAGGAAAATGTGTTAATGCAGATTTCAATTAGTTTTTAAAAATGTTATTTTATATATGTAAACCGAGAAAATATGTGTCTTAAAAACCTTTGAGCTATCTTCTAACAATTTCTGTTTGCTATTTGAATGACCACTTGTAGAAATAAATCATTGTAATGTAAACAGAAGCTATTCAAAACGCTTTGGATTTTTTAAAATTTCTAATGGGCTGCGGATTGAAGTTTTACAATTGCAGATCTATCACATTTCTGGAAGTGGGTATCTCTTTTGAGTGCGGCACCCTATAGGCGGATACCAATCGCCTCAGGTAATTTTGACGCCCAGTTTCCTTTCTAGAGGGAGGCAGGCACCTGAGCTCTTACGATGCGAACCTTTGCTTGAATTTAAATTTTCTGAGAGCATCCAAGCCAGATACACTCTAGGGATCTTATACACTCCAGATAATCATACAACACAGCTACTGTCGATTTTCTGCATCATGAAAATCCACCGACTTGAGCCGGGGTCGAACCCGCAAACTTAGGTGCAGAAGGGCAACGACAAACTCACCACGCCACCCAGCCGGCACTTAGGATTTAATAATATAGTTTTACGTAAAACATTTTGTGAAGGTCTCCTAGGACCTCACTTTGAGAACGAGAATAAATAGGAGTCATGTAAGAACCAGTAGCCATTTTTATAAACAACTTTCTTTATTTGGTTATCTTATCCAAATAGAATCAAAGACTTATTAACAAATTTGACTACTAATATTATGAGATTTTAAAGGTAATATCCTTTAAGTTAACTTAATTAATTAATGATCCAATTAATTAATTTATTAAATAACGATCACGCAGAAATTACCACGATAAGAGATCCCAGAATTATATTAATAATGTTCTTATTGAACATTTAACTTTAATCTCACTCCTAAAATTTTAATGAGACTTTAAACACAAAACAATATTTACCACTCGGAATCTCAATTCTTGAGATTAAATATGTCTAACAAAAAATCTTCAATTTAAATCCACGATATCCTTCTGCTTCAATCTCTATCTCCTACTGCTCTAACTTTACTATTTCGTTTGACTTAAATACTTAATCTAATCTGCATAACAAGGAATCCTGTCCGCTTTTTGGAGTTGATTGGAAATAGGTAGGGAATTAAATTTCCCTAAAAAGGTCGACTCAGAAGGTTAGTGATAAAGTTCCGTATAGATTCGTCACAATCCCCTCCAAAAAGAAAACGGGATTTATTCGAAGGACTCATACGTCCTGAAAAATATATTACGTAATTCCTATCTTTGTATCCATTTAAATTTAGATTTCTAAAAATATTTCCGCTGTCAAAGCGAAGCCAGAAACAAGTCTAATTTCAACAGATGACAAGTAAATCGTAAAAATCTGTTTAGTTTCCCCATATTTCATTTTTCGTATATTTTTGTTTAACTCTCTTGTAAAGTATTTCTCATCTGTAATGTAAATATATTTTTTCTAGTGAAGCATAACTTAGTTTAAAGGATCCGACTACCTTCGGAACCGTAATTTTGCAAAAGCGTACACATGGATAATATTTATGATATTTAGTGTCACTTAGATTAGAAAATATATATAAAATTGTTTTAAGAATAGTATTGCAATAAAAAATATTTAAGTACAATATTTTGAAAAAAAATGAACATAGAATGACCCAATTTCAAAATGTTCTCCTTTTGTGACAAATGCTTCTATTATAATAATATTTTGCCTGTATATAGCTCAGACTTCTATACAGAAGCTCAACTAGAATTTTTGAAATATATAACTTAAAAGTGGGTTTATCCATGTTTTACGACAACAGAGGGAAGAAATTTTAAGAAAAAAACGCCGATAATTTTTTCAATTGGTTGTGTCTGAAAATAATCTGCATTTTTCAAGAATCATAGTTGAGACTCTGTACAGAGTTCTGAGCTATATTCAGGCAAAATATTATAATAAAAGCATTTTTCACAAAAGGAGAACATTTTGAAAGAAGGTTATTCTAAGTTAATTTTTTGCCGAAATTTTGTATTTAAATAATTTTTTTCTGTCTAAATATCCTTAAAACAATTGTATGCATATATTCTAATCTAAGTGACACTAGATATCATGAAAAGTATCCATTTATGCGTTTTTTTAAAATTATGGTTCCAAACGTAGTCGGATACCTTAAAAAGAGAAAAAAGGATTTCTATATCCTAAAATAGAAATTTAATTCACAACTATACCAGTTAAAATTTATTTTCCTCTACTGAAAGAGAATGCAGTGAATAAGTGGCTTTTATTTCATTTCTTATAGTCAAGACTTTCTTAGGAATATACTTTTAAGGTACATTTTGATCATGAAAGTAATTGTTCCCCAAAACTAAAAGAAATATTTTAAATTAATACGTTTTTTTTTTTTTTGTGGATTTCAGAATATAGGGACAAACAGAAATAGTATATCTGATAATACTATAAATATATTTTTAAAAGTTCAACTATATTTTTGTGCTATATTTATTTCATTCATCGTAATAAGTTTCTGAAAAACTAAATATACCTATATATATATATTTGTAATATGAACTTTAAATATTGAAATGTTCTGGCAATTAAAAATGATTTAATTAAAAGTACGCATATTTTTAAAATTTGCTTTCTTCATTTATAAAAAATCAGACTTAAAATCATAAGTACCTAATTTTTTTCTTAGAATTTCATTAAAATTCAAAACAGTAGAGTCCTAAAAATTTGGCACTCGATAATCTGGCACTCCAGATAACTGTCGAAAAAACCTGAATGTTTATAAATGTGCAGAAGCCGACGACGTCGAATAGCGGCTCCATAATAATAAAGGGTGTTTTTTTAGAGGTATAGAACTTTAATTGCAATAAAACAACAATGTATTATTCGATTGACATAATTTTTTTTTATTCCAAAGATAATCTTGTGGCATTACATTTTAAATATGATTTCTGGCATATGACTGCCACGGCTGGCTCGGATGTAGTCCAATCTGGACGTCCAATTTTCGATGACTTTTTCCAACATTTATGGCCGTATATCAGGAATAACACGGCGAATGTTGTCTTCCAAATGGTCAAGCGTTTGTGGCTTATCCGCATAGACCAATAACTTTACATAGCCCCAGAGAAAATAGTCTAGCTCTGTTAAATCACAAGATCTTGGAGGCCAATTCACAGGTCCAAAACGTGAAATTAGGCGGTCACCAAACGTGTCTTTCAATAAATCGATTGTGGCACGAGATGTGTGACATGTTGCGCCGTCTTGTTGGAACCACAGCTCCTGGACATCATGATTGTTCAATTCAGGAATGAAAAAGTTAGTAATCATTGCTCTATACCGACCACCATTGACTGTAACGCTGTGGCCTTCATCGTTTTTGAAGTACGGACCAATGATTCCACCAGCCAATAAAGCGCACCAAACAGTCAGTTTTTCTGTATGTAACGGTGTTTCGACATACACATGTGGATTAGCTTCACTCCAAATGCGGCAGTTTTGTTTGTTGACGTAGCCATTCAACCAGAAGTGCGCTTCATCGCTGAACAAAATTCGCTTATGAAAATCGAGAAGAACGGCAATCTCGTTTTGGGCCCATTCGACGAATATACGCCTTGCTTGATGATCGTTTTGATGAATTGCCAAACCAAACTGATAATAAATCACTTGACAGCTGTTAAATCGGTCGCCATCTTGGAAAGTAATGCCAACTTAAACTTCTATACCTGGAAAAAAAACATTCTTTACCAAGCAAGAGATGTGTCCAATGTAACAAAAAGTGAAAAAAATGTCGGAAAATGACGCAGACGTTGAGGATACATATCACATAGGGAGGGACTAAAAAAGCAGGGGTACTCAACCTTTTTTTCTGCTGGGCCGTATACGTATGTCAGCTATTTCACGCGGGCCGCATATGTATGTTAATTATTTCACGCATACCGCAACATGAGGATGAATGGGGAGGGGGTGAGAATGGCTTTAAGACCAAGATATCACTGTTCATTTAAAATATGGAAAATTGATCAAAATATTATAACTCCTGTTTTGCTTTTTTAAACTATTATTTTTGTCACTAACACTAAATTAGAAGCACTTAAGAAACATTCCTTCACAGTTTCTGCATCAGTAAACGGTTTCATATGACTACCAATAATGTAACAAACTTCATAGGATGTCTTTGTTACCGCTGTGATATAACCACTGGCAGAACACTTTGTTGTTGTTGCAAAGATTATTCAAGAAAGCTTATTGATCATCTCTTGAAAGAGATCTTCGACGAAAAGTGTCCTTGAAGGATTCCTGTTTATTGGTATTTTTTAAATACATCATTTCGTGACAAATCAAACTATTACCGATCCATGTTTTTTTTTTCACTACAAAACAGTCAACCTCCCAATCTTCTTGAAACGATATATTTTCTTCGAATATTTTTCGCTTGCAAGATATGAAAGATAGTTAAAAATTAGTTCCACCCATAAAAGTGCCGCTATTCCACTGATATCTGTTATCACTAACCGTAACCATTCCAAATAGAAAAAGAATATAATTTCGTACCCACAAGACACCGACAGCAAACAGCAAAAACAATATATTTGATTTCTTGGGAAAGAATTTTCCACAAAATTTTAATACAATGTTCTTAAATATGTAAATTTCTCAGAGCGATGGGTCATGACTGTGCCACTTAAAATAGCTCGGTGGGCCGCATGCAGCCCACAGGTTGAGCATCACGGGCTAAATGCTCTCGAAACGAATCTTCAGTATTTTGAGCGATAAGATGCAATTCCAATGAACTTGTTCCTTCATAATCTTAGTGATGAAGCAGCAAATTGCAAAGTGATGTGCGAAATACATCATCTAACAAATTTCTTTATAAAATAGCCAGTTTTTGCATAGACTATTACTTAATTTGCATTAGAGACAGTTTATGCCTTCATAATTTTTTTCTGAGATGTGCCTAATCAAGTAAACCTGACTCTCTGTAACCTGTTTCTCTTTTTTAGAAATTATGGTACATGCACGTGCTGCCGTCGCTGAATGCAGAGCTCCAAAGTAATGAAGTGCTCGCTGCCGCTCTCCAACCCCTGCTTTACATGATAGAGGAGTCATCACTGGAGGAATACACTGAACTCATTCTTCCTGTTTTCAGACCAGTTTTTGCCATGCCCAAGAGTGTACAGGTAGGGATTGTTGAGTTGCCTGGCACATTAGCTAAAGATTTAGCTTAAAAACTTACTTCAGAATAAAAAAATTATTATTTCTTAATTACGTGTCCTTCACCTAGTGCAGTATTAAGTACAGCACTTTCACAAACATTTTTATTTAAATCAAATCTTTATTTGCTTTCGAATCAAGCATGCAATTATATTTAAATAATTAAGAAAATATTTTCATGCAATAAAGGTGTTTTGTGTAATTCCTTTCATATTGTTCCAGCTGAATCTTCCTGGCTAAATTCATGTAAAAGGAATTGTCCTAGAGTCTCGTAGAATAATTTTAACCTTGAATACATGTAACAATAGGGAAGTAAATAGAGGAAATACAAAAGCTCAAGAAGCAAAAGTAAAACTGATTGAAAATGAACATAAGTGGTACTAGAAAAGAAAAAAATAATTTTAATTCATTTATCTAATGAAGGATCCTATTTATAAACAAACTTTGAAAATTATTGAAAAATGGAATCGTTTCATCAAATATCGATAGAAGTCAATTGTTTAAGGAAAGTTAATTTAAAAACCCATTATTAAATAATAATTTCAACTGTTTCACTTCTTAAATCATTAATATTTTTACATGCAAACATATTATAACATTAAACTATATAAATATGAATTTTATGTAATTAATGCTTAAGTTTACCTTAAATCCACGTAAGTTATTTATATCTAGATTTTTAATACATTAATATTACTTTCTGTTGTATTTATTTTATGATAAAAATTGTTATATTCGCAAGCACTACCACCCCTTCCATTATAATGGCTTTTCAATTGAAACTTGACGACATATTAGTGATGTATCAAAAATTATTTTTGACCATTAAATTTAGTGGGTTGCGGACCACTTTGGTGACTTGATGACCATATGGATGCTTCTGGAAGTTACTGGACAAATCTATCTGTAACGTCTGGTCTATAACGTCCACGGAATTTAAGAGAAAGCTTTTGAAGATAGCCTAGCAGACTATAAATAGCAGTCACTATCTGAAACTCAGTCAGTATTACTTTGGGTGTTGAAGAGGATGAGAGGTTGCTTGCGGTTAATCTTTAACATAATGTACTTGTATTTTTAGACACTAATATCTGAGCGCTATAGATTTCGCCCAATAAATACCATCTGTTATTTATTGGGCGAAATTTATTGCTGTATCCTGTATTTTAAGGATTGATTTTCCACAATAAATTTTCATTGCTCTTTGATGCTTATTGCATAGGATCCACCTATCTACGACACAATATATATTAAAGGAATATCTTTGTCCACACAATAATAACCCAATGGGGATAATTGTGTTCATCTTAGAAAATTGTGAACACATTTAATTTTAAATGTAATCGCTTCAAATATTTGTTAATAACTTAATATTAAGTGATTTTTTTATAGTAAGGCTTAAATATATTTACTAAATTGATAGCGCTTACTTTTTTCAATTTCTGGAAAATATAGCTTCTGATACATGTTTCTCACAAAAAAATGAACGATGAACTCTTAACTAAGAGAATGAGAATGTTCTTATTGTTTATTTACGATCTATTCATTATTTTAAAAGTCAAATTTTCGTAACATATACTTTTTTGTTTCCAATGCTTTTTTGCTGATATTAAATTAATTATAACACGTTTTACGAAGTTCTAGATCTTTAAGATGTTAATTAGATGTAACATACCCTTGTCATGCAAATGAGCAACTGTTGAAAACTGGATCTTATTTCCAGCTTATGTGTTTCACTATTCACTAATTTCTAAATGGGGAGGAGACTTATTTGTTCTCAAATATAATCGCGAACTAAGGTACAGTATGGATTAAAATGTGGTAAATGAAAAAAGAAAGTCTTTTTCTTTCAAAATATCTTCAAACATATCAAAAACTGAGGTAAGAATCAAAGACTCATACACACAATGTATATTTAACATAATAAATGCTTAATAATTAATATGCTTCAAATTTGTAAAAATACATTTACATTATTTAATCTATATCTTTAGTAACGGTATTTTCAATAAAAAAATTCAAGATTTGTTTCGTAGCAATAAAAAAAACAAAGTAATTTCTTAATGGTTTCAAACTTCTTTTTAAAAAAGCAAAATTTCCCAATACCCTTTTTAGAATATCCATTAAGAAAGTCTTTAAAATATTGAGAAAAAGAATCGTGTAGTTTTTTAGCATACTTATCAAAAAATTTTTAATTTCTAATGTGCACTTATCATGAATGAGAAATAGTTTGCTCGATCAAATATTCCTTTCATACAAACTGTATTATTTTTCAACAAATAAACTTAATTTAATTTTTTTTACAAAAATGATTGAAATGACCTGAAAATATTTACAAAGTTTTAATCAATTCACTTGTTGATAGCATTTCACACGTGTTGCTATTCGTTTGCTATTAGATGTATCTCATTCATGAAATATATTTCCTCATTAATAACTTAACTTACTTTACACTGTATACGAAAAGTTTGATGTATTACTATAAAATCTCATTAACATATATTAATTTTTATAGTAACTATGATCTAAAATACTTAGTAATAGGATATTTTGTACCATACATTTTATTAATATTATTAAACAACTGTTCTACAAATAAATTAATAATGCACTGAAATTGAAAAAAAATTCATTAATAATTGAACAAAATATTATCTAAAACGATTGTTTTTTTTCCTATATTAAAATGTTTATTCATTAGCAAAAATAATTTGATTTTAAGATTGTATTTCTTATCCCTGCGTTATTTCGAATTTTTTCTTCAAAATTAAATTAAATGTGTTGGTAATATTATTTTGTGTATTATAAAGCAATATATTAAAAATTAAAATAAAAAGGTTATTTCATTTGTTTTAAAATTTTTATTACCGCCATTATTATTGGAATTACATGGAAAATTAATCGAAAAGGAATATATTCCTGAGTATCAATATTTATGGAATGGCTGTAAATAATTATTGAAATAAGTAGCATATATGTATGTCTGTATTAATGATCCATGTACTGTATGCAAAACATGTTATTACTTGATTGAACAACAAATGGGAAAAGTCCGCTGAAATAACAAGTGCGTTCCCTCAGAGTAAATCAAAAGTTATTCAAAAACTTTAGAGTAATTACTGTACATTTTCATTTTTACACATAATTATAAGTACACCATACCTCAAATGCAAAGTCCATTAAATATAGAATACTGTTATTTAAATCCACCATCACAATACCGCATAAAGCACACACACACACAATCACTATTTTCTTACTCCTAATACAGTAGAACCTGTTTTTGTGCGGTCCTTTTTTATACGATTTTATTTTTGTGTGATTTTTTCTATGCGATATTTTTTTATGCAGTATATGAATTTCAACCCCTTTGTTGCCACTGAAATGCTTTCTATCAATGTACTAGTGGCGTAACAGAGCATGTTAGGGCCCTCCTGCAAAGTCAGGTTTTGCCTTTAATATATTATAAATTAGGTAAATACGTACACACGTCAACCATGCCTTGGGGCCCCCTAGAGTCCCGAGATTGTGGGGGTGTACGTTACGCCACTGCAATGTACATATATATGCCGCAGGTAAATGGTTGGATTAGGGATTTGATTAAATTCCTTGGGGAGATTATGAATTCACGCAAGATGTTAAAATAAGAACTCTGTAAGGTGATTTCCCTAAGGAAAGTTAGTGATCTGTTCCATTCCCTAACCTGTTTCAGTGAAATGATGAAATAATATTGTCAAGAGTTTAAAAGTGTTTATTTAGCAAATATGGGGCATTAATTAAAGTAGAGTAATTAATACAACAATAATCATTGAACTACAAATTATTTATTCGAAATTATTTAACAAAATAATTAGATAATAAGCTGGTGTATTTTTAAAAAAGGATATTTGTAATAGAATTTCGAATTTTTTTTAAATTATGCATTAATGTAGTACTTCCAAAATATCCTGCTTTATTTGTAACGCCTTTTTTTAGTTATTTCCTTTTTTAAAATAGTTTTTTTATTATCAAAAAGCTTTCTTTATCTATAAAGGGGGTGTGGCCGAATGCCCTAATTCGTTTTTTTTTACATTTTCAATTGAAGTTTTACCTATTTTCTAATTTTCAGGCATGCAAAAGTCATATAACAATTGAAAGATAATAATAATGCACAAATATAACTAAATAAAACTAAAAAAAGGATATTTAGGTCATATTTTGTTTTGGTGCGTCAAGTCAGAAGCCCGGCGCTGCCTGGCACGGACGAGGAAATATAAAAGAGAATGGTAACAAGCTAAAACAGAGCTCTACAAATGCTGACTTGATCATTTCACTTTTTCACTAAAAGAGTTCGAGGATTTGATCAAATCACTTAATCAGGGAAAGGACCTCAAAGAGACATTATTTTAACATCTTCCGGGAAATGATCACCTCCCTTAGGAATTTAATGAAAGCCCTAATTTCCTCATTTTCCTAAGACTCTTCAAGATGCTCTCTTCATATGTTACAAACAGTCTCCCTACAATACACGCTCAGTTGCTTTCTCTCAACGCGCCAACAGCCCGCGCTTGATTGAAGTCGAATTTTTAAATTAATGTGGCATTACAAATAATTTGATAGATTATATAAACGGACAAAAAGAGCCAGATTCTTTGAGAACGGATAAAATATATGCCGGGATACAACTTTCCAACAAATTGGGAAAGCATTTTCTTAAAATAGATAACAATTTCGAAAGGAGTACGGTATTTCAAAAAGTGCTTCGATCACGCATATCCGGTTATCGTTACATTTACAAACAACTGGCCCCCCGACCTTTGTCACAAAAACTTACCTCTTTATGGTGCCAAAAAATAAATAAATGGGAATTGTATCAAATGACGAAAGCGATTTTTAACTAATTCATCACAAGAAGATGAGCACTTTGGATTACAATGAGTAGCAAAATATTATGTATGTGCATTTTGAAAACTTCTCCATGTATACAATGTGAAACTAAATGTTTTTAAAATGTTTCCATGTGTAATTTAATTGTTTACTTTGTCATGGAAGCACTTTATCATAAATTTCGTAAATGATTGGCATATTTTCTAAGTGCGACTTTATTTTTGGGTCCCTTTCCACCGCATAAAAAAAAAATTCTGTAGTATTTAGAAGAATCTTTTTTTCTTATATGTAAGAATTTATGAAATTTTCGAATATTGTTTTTGTGCAGTTACTTTTATGCTGTCCCTATCTACCACACAAAAACCAGTTCTACTGTATTTCTTCCCTGCATTATCCTTATAAGATAATGAAGCCATTTTAGAAGTTACTAGCTTTATCCCGTGAAATAATCAGCAAAGATCAGTTGCGTACACAGATTTCTTTTTTAGGAGAAAGTGGGGTTATAATCGGAAAAACGTGTGTAGACGAAATCAGCAAGAAATAATCGGCATACTAAAAATTAATATTGCGTCAGTACAATTGTTGGATCCGGCGTCCATTAATTATTCCATTATTCGATTTTTCTAGTTCTGTTGCCATACTTGGCGACTTTTGACGTCCGCATTGGTTTCATCAAGTTCACTCCTACTTACTTCCCATTATTTTAAAAGAAGAATATTTTCTTTCTGCCAACAAATCATCTCTCTCGCCGCAATGGCCTTACGGAAAAGAAGTAAACAATGTCTGAGCTTCCCGGAAAAGTATACATGTTTATAGAAAATATTGATGTATTGAAAAATAAATTTGTCATGGGATGTTTTTTTTAAAAAATAAAGTTTTGATTTTTGACTTAAGACTTCAGATATACTACTTCATACTTTACTGCTTAGTGGAAAATGAATAATGAAAAAAAAAATGAAAATATAACAATAAAAATATCTAAAGTAAGAAAAAAAACATACGGAAGACTTATTTTTAGTTGTAAATAAAGTGAAATCCCTTTTATTCGTTTTATCACGCAAAGTAAAATTTTTTCAATATTTTATTTCGATAAATAAAGAAAATCTAGAAAGACTGTTTATTCGCCATCCATCCCTGACCATGACAACTCTATCTTTCAAAACCAGACTGTTTGGGTTATAAACTGCAAGAAAAATAGCTCATAAACTTTTCAGTGATTTCACAGTTGACTTCTCTAGCAAAAGCCTTGAGGCAAAATCTGCTTTTTTCTGCTACTTTAGGTAGAAAAACAAGATTTTTTTTCCATACCAGAAAAATGTAGAAATCATGAACTGAAAAAACGCTGCCGTTCACTGTGGTAAAATACTTGAATGTTAGATTGATATCCTCGAGGACTGGGAAAGAATTACTCGCAGGGACAGTAAA
Source organism: Trichonephila clavipes (assembly GCA_019973935.1). Lineage (NCBI taxonomy): Eukaryota > Metazoa > Arthropoda > Arachnida > Araneae > Nephilidae > Trichonephila > Trichonephila clavipes. Next base: position 1,219,394 of record BMAU01017308.1, on the reverse strand, counting down.
CGCCTATAATTTTGATATTTTGACTATCACTTAAATCAGTGCTTCTCAAACTTTCAATATTTGCGCCCCAATATTCAATCATAACTTTCATCGCCCCCCCTTCATACAATAACAATGTATTGAATTCAATAATACTATACATTGACGCTAAAGATACAATACGATTTTAATTTTTTAAGTGCCACCGGCGTATATAAACGTCTCGCTCAGCCAATGCGTTAACTGCCCAGGACGTATATATACGTCTTTGTGAAGTACGATCTTTTCTGATAACTGCTATCTATGAAATTATTCCTAAGGCTTTGGAATGCATTATAATGACCTTGATAGTGTTTGCTAAGGATTTACTTATTTCAGAGGATTTGTTAATTTATTCCTTCCCCGCTAATGCACCCTATGCATGTTGACGAAGAACTACGTTTTAAACGGTGGAATTGGGAAGTGAATAGCGAAATTTTTAATCGGAATTTAAGGGATTAATTATAAATGGTACAAATTATCAAGATAAGTGTTAATTTTTAAATATAATTTTATATATGGCAATAACCATGGGGTCACTGGTAATTATTAAACTTGTTCCTAAGTTAGTATTGTTAAATTAATTATAAAATACATTGCGCTCAGAACTGATATATTTATAAATGCATTTTTTATTAGCCAGAATGTATTTTGTTTGTGTACCTGTAGTAAATTAATAATTGTTTTCAATAATCTTTTATTTTCGACTTTTCAATATGTTCGCACCCCCCTTGTAGGATTAACACGCCCACTTAGGGGGAGCGCCCCACAGTTTGAGAAACACTGATTTAAATGCATTATTTTGTGAAAATCATAAAAGTAATATTTCGTTTATAAACACTATTCAATGTTTGTTGCGAAAATTTCTAATATTTTCAAGGTATTACTTTTTTTCATTATCTCTTTCCTATTTTTATTCCCTCCTTTCAAATTGCTTTCAAGAACAGAATTATATACAAAACCTTAGGCCGGTTTCGTTCAATTGAAGTTTTTCCTGACAAATTTTTAACTCTCACCACCTCTGACATGAAGGAGGAAGAGAGAGATCCTTTCACACATACGAATACGAAATTGACTGAAAAAAGTGACCAGAGAAAAAGAGTGCCAAATATACCGGTAAAATGATTAAGTCTAAAGAAGCAATAAAAAAGCTTTTCTTTTATTTTCAATACACAAATAACCGCATGTGAAGAGCATCGCTTCTACAATATCCTTTTACGTTGAGTCAACTAGTGGAGAGAAGCGCTTGGTTTTTGAAAGCTATAGGGATTGGTATATTAGGAAGCCCTAGTTCTATTCAAAACTAGCCCTAGACTGTCTGCTCCTTCTGTTATGTGCGGCACGAGCTGACATGTACGAAAATGCTGTTATGATCTAGTTGACTTAGTTCTTAACATATTTGCATGAATCAGTTTTAGGAAACAAGGCAGTAAGAAGTATAATTGCTGTATTTTCATAACATTCTAAAAATAAAGGTAAACTTAAAAGTACAGTTTTTTGGTATTTCCCATAAATTTCAAATTTGCTTCAACTTAAATTCTACAAATAACATAATATCGTTCCTAACATTTAATAATAGTTTCAAGTATTTCTGATGCACTTTCAATGTATCTTAAGATATTTAAAGTACCAAATACACGTGACCATTATTAAGTCAGAATTTCAAAATAGAAAACATTTCATTTTGAAGTTTTACCTTATTTTAGAAAGCAATAGATCAATTTCAGTCACCCCTCCCAAAAAAAGCATTGAATTTCATTCTTTTAATTTAATTTCTTTAAATTTTTTTCAGTTTATATGTTTCAACATTTCATCTCTTCTATGTCATTATTGGTTATATTTTTATTTCTAAATTTATCACAGGTCAGTTTCATAAATATAAGGTGTAAAATAATCTAAATTATTCTCTAAAGATAGTTTACAAAGAAAAATTGATTGATTCACATCATATTTTCTTACAACATGCGAAGCTTCAAACTTTGAAATTGACATTTAATTCTGTATGTTTGATATCATTTAAAGAGATGAATTTTTAAGACCCAGAGTATTAAACAAGTTTTATTTTCAATACAATTATTTTGAAATATGTAGGCAATAATTTTTTAAATGTTCTATAATTTATTTTTAGTGAATTCAGATTAGTAATAAAATATTGCCAAAAGAAGATTCATTGCCCTTTTAATTATTTAATGTCACATGATACAGAAGATGAAAATGAAGTTTTCGATTAATTTATCTGTAACGGATTTTTTTAAAAAAACTGCATTATTCGTCGTGGAAAATATTCTATTAAACAATTTTTACTTTATTTTTTAAATGAAGTAATGATCTAATTGCTTCTTCTAATCAGTTCGTGATTCTATTAACATATATCATTTTTCTATATTTTTCAGGCAACGGTAACTCTGTTAGAAAACTTGGATATCATAATAAGGAAGACTCCAAAAAGTGACGTAAAATCAGAAGTTCTACCCATGTTGTGCGCAGCTTTTGACTCCTCCACTCCTCAGATTCAGGTAGAAGCATTTAAAAATAAATTACAGTCGAACCTCTCTATGTATAACAAACCTCTATATTGCGAATTTTCTATATAGCGAACTTTTCCCTGGAACCTTGAACATTTCACGATTTTCTTTGTAAGATAACCTCTCTGTAACGAAGTGCATTTTCTATACAACGAACTTTTTCTTTTGAGATTGAATTTTTTTTCTCCTGATTTTTGAAGTATTTCTGAATATTTCAAGTTATTCTCTCTTTAACACAGTTTATGGTGGTCGTATATAAATCTTGAACTAGCTTTATTAGATCCTAGCTCGCCGAGAGTAATATAGTTCTGAACGTTTCAACCAAGCAGTTGAACCTTTAACACCTATTATCCAGTTCACTAGAAACATCTTCGAAATCCCATTTCACCCTCAGTGGAGTTGTCCCGTGTTCACGTGTCCCGTTTCCTCGTTTTTATAAACTAATGTATATTTAATATTACATGTATGTTTAAACTTAAAAAATGTCCTTAAAATTCGTTTAATTTTTAAGAAAATTGAATTCTTAAAATGTGTATTCTTCACTGTGTATTCTTCGACATTTTTTTTCTTGTTTTCCTTGTAGTTTTTCTTTTATTTATTTATTTATTTCGATGGGTGAGATACATAAAATAAAAATATACTAATTTTAAAATGTGTGAATAATTGATTTTTTAATACAAAGAGATTATGCATTTAAAATTTGTTTTGTGTAGTTTATAAAGTATATTAAAAGATGAACCTCTATATAACGAATTTTCCATATAACGAACTTTTTTCTGGAGTTTAGCGACTTCGTTGTGTAGAGGTCCGACTGTATTTTCATTAGATAAAGCGATAGTTCCGTATAATGTTATTGATCAAATTAACCCAATAATTTTATCAATATTATTACTGCAGAAAATGCGTGGGAATGTATTTTCTGTTTTGGTTGCCCATTGCAGTTCTTAGAAAAGTCTTTTGATTTGAAGAAATTAGTATATGGTGCAATACTTTATTAAATAAAGTTGCTTTGAAATTTTTGAATTCTTATATTTCACATGTTGTACATAGTTATGATATAAATCGCAATTATATTAAAGGAATACAAATAATCTTTCCATTCGACACATTTCCCGCTTTTCACAGTTACAATGGTAAGCTGAAGCAATAATCTACTAGTATCAAAGTCCGTAAGTTGTTCAATGTTTTTGAGTTTAATTTTTATTTTCGATAATGCAGTTTGATTTGAATTTATATCACCCTAAAGGCTGCATAAAGGGTTTGATGATGAGCATTGTCATTTAGAATGTATACGTGTCCACATTTCACCTAGATTGTAAGGAACCCACACACGCCTCTCTCGCGAGCACCTAGATGTGTAAGGCAGTGCTTCTCAAACTTTCAATATACACGACCCCCTATTCAATCATCGTTTTCATCGCACCCCCCCCCCTCCATACGATAACAATGTATTGAATTCAATAATACTGTACTTTGACACTAAAGCTACAATACGACTTTAACATCTTATGTGCCACCGACGTATATAAACGGCTCGCTCAGTCAAAGCATTTATTTTTGGACGTATATATACGTCTTCCCGAAGTACGAACTTTTCTGTGCAGATCAATCCATAAAATTATTCTGAAGGCTTTGGAATGCAATAAAAGGACCTTGACAGTGTTTGCTTATTTCGGCTTTGTTTATTTGTTCCTTTTCTCCTCCCCCTCCCTCTAAAAAAAACATCAAAATACGCTCGTCTACGTGGAAGGCACTGGCATTGTGAAGCGAATCACGTGATTTTTAATCGGCAGTTAAGGAATTAATTATAAACCGTACAAATTATCAAGATAAGTGTTCATACGAGCCCATAAAGTCACTGATAATTATTAAACTTGTTGTTAACTAAGTAGTGTTAAATTAATAATAAAATATATATTGTACAGTACGGATGCATTTATAAGTGTATTATATCAGTGTAAATGTGTATTTTATATTTTATTATATCAGAAAGTATTCTGTTTGTTTACTTTCAGTAATTTTTAAATAACCTTTTGTTTTCGACTTTTCAATATGCTTGCGCCTCCTAGTGGAATGATCACGCCCCACAGTTTGAAAAACGCTGGTGTAGGGGAAAGGGAAGAAAGACTCAACATGATTTAAATCTCTCTCTCTCTCTCTCTCTCTCTCATCTGCTTATTTCAACACTAAGAACAGACACAGTTTCAACTAATAATCTTAATAGAACGTCTCCATAAAAATCGTGAAAGGGGAACAATGACAGAAACGCCTAAGCGATTAGTCGACTAACAAACTATATCCTTCTCTTATATCAGAGTCTTAATTCAATCTTAGTGTGCAGAAGGGTATATCTCTCCTTCTACTAAATATCTCTCCTTCTACTAAAGCTAGAAAACCTCGCCTATTTATAATAAGTTAATTTACATATCAAGATTCTTTTCTTACGAAGGCTGATTGTGAATAACGCGAAATGATAGTCCAAAGATTTCCCAAGAGGATTAGTTCGAAGGTTGCGTATAGATCCGTCACAAGCTAATATCTTACATTAATGCTTCTCAAACTTTCAATATTTGCGACTCAATATTCAATCATAATTTTCATCACCCTCCCCCCTCCATACAATTAACAATGCATTAAATTCAAGAATAGTATACTTTGATTTTAACCTCTTAAATGCCACCAGCGTATATAGATGTCTCTCTATATAGTGTAAATAGATGCGTTGTGGTCCACCAGTGTATATAGATTCGTGGCGCGGTAGCCTAGTGGTCAAAGTAACCGACTTGTGACCGGAGTGTCATGTGATCGAGCCTAGTACCGCTGAAGATCCATCGTGTAGGGGAGTGATGCACGTTAAATGTCGAGAGCTCAAACGCCCACCCGTTGGTGTGGTGTGGAAGTAAAGAGAGGTATGTGTCTTCCATTAATATTATTTTTTTCAGACTCGGATTGCTTTTAAAGTTAACCAAGTCCAATAATTAATTAACCATACACAAAAACTAAACAGTCATTTTTAAACTAACCATTTAATTTGAGGGATAAAAATGAAAGTAAGCTTTTAAATGAGATGGAACAAAACAACACAAATAGACGAGGGGAGAATAAATGCAGATCACAATTTGAATGAATGTGTAGTCCAAAAATAACGTTTAAATGCAGACTGGATGCATCGCATATATATATATATACATAAATATAAACGAAAATATAAAAATAAACAGATAGTTATAAACCTAAGATAACTAAAATTAGGAAGAAGGCACAGTAGTATAATGACAAACTCCTGGCCTTAGGAACCAGGATTGCAGGTTTAAACATGTTTTGCGGCTAGCCAACCTTCATCTGTAATTTGTCATTCTATGTACCAAGAGGAAAGGAGAAAATTATATATGAGGAATTTAAATATTAAAAAGTCATTAAACTAAATAACATAGGAACAAAAACATAACCTAATTTTACTCGGAGTGTAGACGATGGTCGGGAGTGCATCAACAAGTTATGTGTTCCCGTCAAATACAAGCGAGTGAGAGCAGAACCGTATAAAATTAATTGCGATAGGATATTAAATTTATATATAATATATATATATATATATATATATATAATAATATAATATATATATATATATATATATATATATAATATACATGTATATATATATATATATATATATATATATGTATATATATATATATATACATGTATATATATATATATATATATATAATATACATGTATATATATACATATATATATATATAATATATACATGTATATATATATATAATATATATATATATATATATATATATATATATATAATATATATATATATATATATATAATATACATGTATATATATATATACTTTAAAAATCATAAATATTCATATAAAAATTAGTGTAAAATATAAAAGAAGGCAAAAAATATAATATTATTATATAAAATATAATAAACATGTGGCATGTATATATATACATATATATTTAATAATAATTGTATATACTTTTTAAAAATCAATAAATTAGATATTGTAGAAATTTAAAAAATTAGATATTACAAAACATAAAACATAATAACAGTAAATAATTATAGTAATACAAATTGTATCATTAAAAACCATTATAAATATAATTACAAAGAAAGTTAGCAGGATATCCATGTTCAATACAGTGATTAAATTTTTTTTTTGAGGTTTAAAAAATATTAGCTTTATCCTCGCTAACTAATACATTATTAAGATAAATATAGTTAAAAATAAAATTTCTCTCTATATATATAGATAATGATAAATTTGAATTCCAGTAAGGCACTTTGATGATATTGAAATTAAAAGGCATCTCTTTTATCA